>CM054181.1:122126859-122281859 GCA_028829895.1 Sinotaia quadrata
ATTTAAATAATAAGTAATGGCTAATAGTCAATATTATTTAATCTATAAGTAAAGGCATGCACAAAATATATTTAATTAATCCATGTAGTAAAGATATTATTTAATAATAAGAAATGGCTTGTAGAAGACATATTACTTAATCTCTGAGTAATGATGTTTAGTAAATATATTATTTAATCTCTAAGTAATGATGTTTAATAAATATATTATTTAATCTCTAAGTAATGATGTTTAGTAAATACATTATTTAATGTCCAAGTAATGAATTGTAGTAGATATATTACTTATTCTCTGAGTAATGGTGTTTAATATATTTAATATATTTAATTTCTAAAAATTGTGGTTTGTAAATTTGCCTATCTCTATTTCTAGACTTAATTGTTAAATAAATTGTTTGCCCCGACCTTAGGCACCCCATATGATGGTATTTTGTAAGTGCCAGAGTTGAAGTAAACAACTTGAGAATATCTAGAAATTTCTGATGCAATCCAAATCAATTCCATGAGTAATTATTATTATCCAATGGTTAAGATTTACGACAACGAGACCAGCCAATGGGCAGAGATCAAAAGTTTACACGCTGTAAAGAATTCGATTGTCTAATTACTTGAATTTGGTGTGGCAAGAAGTCTGGTCTTGAAAGGTGGCCGTTAGCTTAATGGTGAATTACCTGACTGATTGCTATTGATGTTATACTTGTGTTTTATATAGAGATGTATTATGTCAGTAGACTATTATTTATACAAAATGCTTGAACTAAGATGGTCGTATCGTGTACGCTAAACACGACATTGTTTCTAGTGAATGCGATCATAAAAAAGATATGCTATATTTATTCTGCTGCGTGCGTGTATCTGGCTAATATTGTAATAAATACTGTTGCAAAAACTGTAAGATGAGACTTGAATTTAAGAGTGAATGGAGTTAAAGATGTATAAACTGGAAACTTAGCATTTGTTCCCTGATTATATTTTACAGAAAATAAGTGGCCTTTCCTTGTTTTATCTGAATATCTTTTAGTAAATATTGTGTGACAGTAAATGTTTGTTTTTAATGTTGTGAAAAAGAGAAAATGTTCACATCACCAGCATATCCACCATGTGAGAGTGTCTGCTTGAGAATTATTAATAACATAAATTAGGATTCTCATCACTTGTAATTAGTTATACATGATTAAGAAATAATAATAACAATCATAATTATAATGATTAACTAGATGGCGTTATCATCTCATAATTGCTATTTAGTAAATAAAAATTATATTATTTAATGTCCAAATAATGGCTTGTAGTAGACATATTACTTAATCTATAAGATTAGTGTTAATATATGAGTAATGGTGTTTAGTAAATATATTATTTCATATATAAGTAATGGCACATAGTAAATATTTAATCTGTATAAGTGTGCATTGGATTGTATTGGATACAATCATCATTTGTGAATCTTCATATTGGTTTATATTGGTAAACATTATTGATCTTTAGCTTCATATCAGTTTATATTGGTAAACAGTATTGATCTTTAGCTTCATATCAGTTTATATTGGTAAACAGTATTGATCTTTAGCTTCATATCAGTTTATATTGGTAAACAGTAATGATCTTTAGCTTCATATCGGTTTATATTGGTAAACATTTATTGATATATTCCTTCATGTTGGTCAATTTTGGTGCTTATCATTATTAACTTTAGCTTCATACCGATTTTTTATATTGGTAAAAATTATTTATCTTTAGCTTCATATCGGTTTATACTGGTAAACATTATCTTAAAATTAATACATGTTTATATTGGTAAACAGTATCTATCTTTAGCTTTTCTAGGTTTATATTGATAACCAATACTATCTTTGTCTTTATTAAGGTTTACATTGGTAAACATTATCTTTAGCTTTGTCTATACAAGGTTACATAGAAGCAGGTTTAAATTGACAAACATTATCTATCTTTAGCTTTGTCTATACAAGGTTACATAGAAGCAGGTTTAAATTGGCAAACATTATCTATCTTTAGCTGTATGCAGGTTTACGTGAGTATACATCATTTATCTTTTATCTCACATAATTTGTTTACATTTATGGAGGTATATATTGGTAAACGTTTTCTATCATTAGCTTAAGTTTATATTGGTAAACATTATTTATCTTTTACAAATCGGTTTATTTGAATGAGTATATTACTTTATTCGAATTAATTCAAACTGTACTGGAAAGTGGATGTAAGTATTCTTATAACTTTTCCATTGATAAATTAATTATAAATTATTTTAAAATTGCACGAAACTTTAGGTAAATTCGTGCATGACTGAATTAACTCTTTATAAAATACACCTTAATTACCTTTCAATATTTTTTTAATCAGTTGACATTATAAATTTACTGATTGAGTATCTAATTTTATCCATGTCCTTATTTTTTATCTGACCGCATTGGTTTGTATTAGATCTAGTTTTACTATTTGTCATTTACTATTGTTCAACATACTGTTCAGTTTGATATCTGTATTGATGAAATCGCTGTTAATATTTGAATTCATATAATTTTCTATTCTTGGACATACTATTTCCTTTGGCTTTTGATATCTGTATTGATGAAATCGCTGTTAATATTTGAATTCATATAATTTTCTATTCTTGGACATACTATTTCCTTTGGCTTGATATCTGTTTGATTTTTGACTGATTGTGGCTTCACAATAATTTTAAGGAAAGACTCTACTCAATACCAGCGTATGTACGCGATTTTGATGACAATTATCACATTCCTGTTAGTCACAGCAAGCACTGACATACTTGGATGTTGTTAAGGATGTGCTCGGAACTGCACGTTCATCTTTCACTGTTTAGAAATTTCTTTTAAAAAATTTAGTACTGTTCAGTACAAGAAAAAACAATTCGCTTTGCTGTGGTTCACGACAGAAACTACCACTAGTGTTTGTATAAGGGTGTGGTTGAGTGTGCTTAACTCCTTGTAAAATACGACCATAAACTCTTAACAACATTCCCACAGCCAATTTTCTCATGAGTAAGACAGTTAAAAGAATACGCAGCAGACACTCACTCTAACCACTGTGTTTTCAGCACTTTCTATTTTGGTTATAATTCTACAAGATTTGTAGATCTATCTTTCAGTAGTGTGTTCTATTTTAGCTCTAATTACCATACAGGGCATAGCGATATTACTTTCAGTACTGTGTTCGATTAACGAAGCACTTTTGGATCTGTCTTTCGGTACTGTTTTCGATTAACGAAGCACTTTTGGATCTGTCTTTCAGTACTGTGTTCGATTAACGAAGTACGCTTAGATCTGTCTTTCAGTACTGTGTTCGCTTAACGAAGTACGCGTGGATCTGTCTTTCAGTACTGTGTGTGAAATGGAATCTAATTGTCAACTAGACACCGCGATCAATCTATCAGTACTGTTTTGTATTTTGAACTTATTTATAATGCACGCTAGTACCACCACCCCATCGGTCTCCCAGAACTGTGTTCTAATTTTAGCTCAACTTAGACCACAAGATACCTTCGTCTGTCGCTCAGTACTGTGTTCTAATTCGAACTTAATTTTAACACAAGAGATCTCCACATGTCTCTCTCATCTGTGTTCTAATTCAAACTTAATTTATCACAGGAGACCTCCACAGGTCTCCCTCAACTGTGTTCTAATTCGAACTTAATTATAACACAGGAGACCTTCACCTGTCGTTCAGTACTGTGCTGTGATCTGAACCTAATTAAGCCACATGACACATCGATCTGTGTTTCAAATTGTGTTATATTGGGACCTAATGTTAAGATATCATGCCTCACTGGCCAACATACTTCAGTCAAATTAACAGCTCTCTTTTTCTGAGCAAATAAATTTCATTTCATTTCTTGCGCACAATCAAATTTGTAATTTTTATAATAATATGAAGAGAACATTTTTTCAAGAAAAAGATCTCAACTAATTTTATGACAATATACAACATTATGGTTCATATTCCTTTATCAGATAAAATAAACGCAAAAGGAAAATTGGTCATTTTCATAAACGTACGTTAAAAGGACTTTCTAAATTTATATTGGTAAACATTATCTATCTTTGTCTTTATGCAGGTTTATTTCTAAATTGAACTTGTTGGTGAAGGGGAGTTATTATTTCCAAATCAAGAGCTGTTTTAATGCTGAAAAATGTCACTTACTGTGGGCCAGGTTCAACCGTACATCCGTTAATCCGAGTTTTCCCTAAGAACAAGCTGCAGCTTTAAGACTGCACATCGTTCGACACCAGTTTTCCATATTTTCCTCTCGGATACAATACTTTGTCAATGACGCCAACTCCTGACACTTTTAACACGCGAAGAGATTTTTGCGAGAGGGTACGTGATACCCTGGCGAGAAACTGAATATAGATTATGTTGAGAACGGCGGTTCAGTAACAAATATTGCACCCCGCCCTGCGAAAGGTTTAAAGTAGCAAAATACCGCTGTATTCCATGACAGACGTCTGGATATAATTTGTCTTAAGTCTGTACTAAGAGTATGACGTAAATAATGATTCGCATTTCGAGCACACCCATACTGTCAAACAGGGTTGTGTTTTGTGCAAATGCGTGATGTCAAAAATTTCGGCTGCATTATACGCAAATTATTTTCGTACTCTGTGCAAAAGATTCATTTATACACAAATATGTACACAAATATACGCAAACGCACGCACACACATATATACACCACATTCAAACTGTGACGTGAGGGGTTAAAAATGGAAGGAATAAATTAACACTAAAAGTCCTAAAGTCGCATACCGCATACCTCGCCAGACTTCAATATTTGTCATGTATTGCGTAGTATTTGAGTAATTAATTATTCATTAATAAATAGCTGGCGAACCCCCAATCCAAGCCTGACATAAGCTTTACTAACAGCTGAAAGTTAAACACATAATCACGTTTAGGATAGTTTTAATTGTGACGTAATAAACGTAATGGCTGTAGAGGGTGTAAAATCTTTATCTCGCAAGTGCGCACCGACTGTTTAATTCAGTTCCACTCTGCTTAGAAAAAGAGATTTTGGTGTGGGAAGCGTGTTAGGCGGAGACCATGTGACAAAAACTTAAACCACTGAACTCTGTATATGGAGAGGACACAAGGGCAAATTTGCTGTCGCCACACGTCCGCCATATTGAAAAGACCGAAGCAATGTAGCGTCTTTAGTAACTGCGCTTTTGGCATCGACCATTTTCGATATATTTATACCAATTTTATGAATCTATAATTCTATAAATAGAATTTAAATTTACAACACAATAAAAATAACAGACCAGAAGAAGAGAAAAGCTCATCAGGTCTATCACTTAAGATAATATTTAATAATGAAATGTAAACGTGTAAAGCGACAACCTTATGTTGTAGAAAATTTTGCTCGGTCTGCTTAAAAAATCTATATTTATGAAAGATTTGGAAAATTTGTTTAAATTATATCTACATTGTAATTGCAATACTTGTCTGAATTTGAAAAATCAAATCGATCTAGACAATTTCTTCACATTGAGGTTATTGTTAAACTGTACATTGAAGTCTAGAGAGAGAGTTGGCTCTACCGAAGAGGTTTTAATTAGTACTTTTTATGAAACAATCGTTATTGTGAGAGCTAACTGTACATTAGTGTTGCCAAAATTCATCCGTGTTCAGAATAAACCAGTTTCACTTACTCCAGCATTTTCTCCAGTTCTAGTGTCTGTAGACTGATATTTTGCTAGTTTTGTATTTTACCTTTCCATACTCATCATGATCAATGTCACGTGATCGTGTACTATTATTTTGCTAGTTTTGTACATTACCTCTCCATACTCATCATGATCAATGTCAAGTGGGTATTTTATCAAAAGGATTGTTTAGTATGTACTTTGATTTTTAAAAACAAAATATACCCTCTTAAATACATACAAATTATTTTTTTAATGTGACTAGAATTGAATAAATATTTTTATTCACAAACATGTTTCTTAAATGTGATAACAAAATATTGTTAACATGAAATAGGTGATTGTATACTGCATGTTACCAAATACTAAAAACTAAAATTATTTTAATAAATGTCTAATAATATGAATTAAATATGATTATACAATTGACAACGTCAACTAAAGCATATTTTTAAAATAACGAATGTTTGTTAGGCTGGTCTTCTCAAAATGGTCGCATTAAAACTTCCGTTAGCGACACATCGGCAGCGCTTGCTATCATTGGGTAGTCCTCTCCATTTTTATATAGTTCAGTGGCCCGATACTGGTGTCAAGGGTCGAAGGTTATTGCTGGTATCGAATTTCAATGTGAGCAAACTAGGACGGCCATGACCTATCCTTCCCAATCACTTGATTGGCGCATAAATGTGTACTGGATGGTCGGTGTACACTGTACAGGGTGTTTGGCGCACATGGCATTTGGCGCAAAGGGTGTTTGGTGCACATGGCCGTTTGGCGCACAGAGTACCGATTCTGTATAACGAATAAAAGTCCTTTCCTAGTGTCCAGTGGAAATAAAATAGGTGCTTAACGCACAAAGCATACGTCATTCATACCTAGATTAAAGAAGACCACGACAGATAGACGTTTACAGACTCATTAGCATCAATACAAAGCCTAGCAAATCCATTCCATCAGACAAGAACACAAACAACAAACCAAATCAACCATCACATAAATAAACTAAGAAACAAAAGAAGCCAATCTTATGGATCTCCAGTTAGACAAACATCACACGAAATGAAGCAGCAGACGGGGGGGGGGGGATGTTGGTTGGCAAAGTGTAGCTTCATACACGGCGAAAACTCTGCACCCCAATTCACAGGACTAATTAAAAATACAAATTAAAAAATTGTATACCCCATCTCTCAACCTTCTCAACATATCCCACAACAGAGCAATATATAGACGCCGACTTTATTCCACAAGTTACATACTCAAATTAAATCACGAACCAAAACCGTACACACACTCCAGGGCAGATAACACTATTCAATATTTCGTCTCACAATGCAGCCTACACATTGATGAAAAAGAACCACACTCTGAGAGGTCACATCACTTTTCAACTCCCATTCACAACCAACACCTTACTCTTCCCACAAGAACACAATCAAAACCTCACCCATTCAGCACTAATCACATACCTCAACCAAATACCAAACCACACCTTACTCTTCCCACAAGAACACAATCAAAACCTCACCCATTCAGCACTAATCACATACCTCAACCAAATACCAAACCACACCTTACTCTTCCCACAAGAACACAATCAAAACCTCACCCATTCAGCACTAATCACATACCTCAACCAAATACCAAACCACACCTTACTCTTCCCACAAGAACACAATCAAAACCTCACCCATTCAGCACTAATCACATACCTCAACCAAATACCAAACCACACCTTACTCTTCCCACAAGAACACAATCAAAACCTCACCCATTCAGCATTATTCACATCCCTCAACCAAACAACTACCATACGCCTCCTATAACACCTATGGCAAAGGAAAAATTAAAAATTTAAAAATATATTTTAAAAAGAGAGGAAAGTCGCCACAGACCAAGACCAATGATCCATTCAAGACACAAAACTGAGCTCCAACCACAACTCCATGCTATCTACCCATCTCGAAAGTAAGTGAGAGGAGGGGACAGATAAAAAACATATTAAAACTGAGAACGACAATCAAAGTTGAGAAGTTCCTACAGTTCATGTGGGATAAGAAGTCAAAACGACCACCAAAAAAATCGGTCAAACAGTGCCTACTGTAATTCAGTATTATAACATACACACCAGCTTCAGTGTTCTAGTAACGACAGAAATTATCCGTGCGGGTCTGACTTTTACCGTCATCAGAAAACACTAAAACTTTAGTGTGACAAGAACGTTGACTCATTTAGTCAGTACATAGGCAACAAAGGTCAGCCTGGATTACTTCATTGTAACCAGAAAGTTACCAGCACACACGCTACACAGGTCAGCCTGGATTACTTCATTGTAACCAGAAAGTTCACTTTTAATCAGCACACACGCAATACAGGTAGCCGGGACTATATGGTGGCGAGAACACCACCACTTTCATTCAATACACATAGACGTGCGTCCAGACAAATTATTTGACAGAGATTTTGGATATCTCTTCTACCACAGAAACTGACACTGATACAAGAAACCAGCAATAAAAAAAAATCATTGAATTATTTCTTTATGTGCGGATTTTGACTCTGTGTGTGTGTTGGCAACTCCTTAGCTTCATAAAGGGGCGTTTCATTCGCTGTCTGCGCGTCTAGAAATAAAATTAATACAACGAAACAAGTAACCTAGGCGGCCGCTTCTACTACCATTGTTGGAAATTCAGTTGTTTTTTTCAGAAAGAAAATGACTGAATGAATGTTTAAAGACCACATAATTATTTTCTCTATTTTATTCTCACAATGATTTTGTATAGCCTGCACTCAGCCTGGCAGTACATTAGATTGTAAAATACCACTTGTGGCTGCTTCAGTTATAATCTCTGGGACCTAAGTGGCATTTGACTTTCACCTCAGATTGCAGTGAATCAAACTTTGTCATACCCAACAAGATTTCACAAGCAAATGTGCACAGAGTTACGAACATTTACTTACAAATACAAACACGCACACTAACACACGAACTTACATATACATGCGCACACTTATATGCAGATACAAACACACACATACACACACACACACACATGTACATAACAGCACACGTATATATGCTTTCACATACACACGCACACACTCTCATCGCAAACAAATTCATTGACTATTTCTGTGATTTCTCAAAATTCCCATTTGACTATTCAATATGGCACATATTGGATGAAAAGAATAAATTATATGTAAACATTTTAATAAGAAGAATGGAAATCAACCTAATATTATTATTACAAAATTATACATGTTTAAAGACAATAATTATTATTTCCAATTGAATAATGAGCTGATCAAAATCTAGTGGTGTCTAGCCCGTTGACATGCTAATACCCAGATAGTAAAATTGTGGACCGGGTACCCGTGATAACATGGCCCTTGGCACAGAAATGGGTAATGTAGAGTGAGGTGACAGAGGCAAGCCAATCACGCGATAGATGAGAGAACTGAAACTGGTTGTTTCGATTTAGAAACACACACACACACACACACACACACACACACACACACACACACACACACACACACACACACACACCCTGCCCTCCTGTCATATTAGCATCCCGTTTGTAGAGGGTGGACTGCTAAATCCTGCCAGCCATGGCAGCCACTGTACCTAGATCTAATTATGGACGACAAGGATCACCGTAGCTCGCGCCGTTTCCTGTGCTCCTTAACACGTGTAGCATGTTAATAAGACTTCAGTAAACAAACTTGTCAGGATTTTACCGTCAATTAAATTAAATAATAACATTGTAATGTTTTTAATATGGGTAAGACATCGTCTTCACGCCCAAGCGATTGGATAGTGACACGACGAAATGCAATCTGTGCAATGAAATTCTGTCGGCGAAGGGCGATTGAACTTGATGCCTTATTTTAAAAACGTTGTTGTTGACATTTTATTTAGTTTTAGTTTAGTTTATGTAATGATTGATCATATTAAAATTAAAGTTTGTACTGTACATATAAAGATCATAACTAATAGTAAGTCACTAGATGCATACCTTTGGCTACTGTGTGAAATAGAGCGCATGCTTAATGGTTAAGTAGCTTTGTGTAGAGATCACCAGTTGCGATGGAGATTATGCTAATTTTCAAGCAGTATGCTAATTTTCAAGCTGGTACCGTTCAAAATTTGGACGGGTACCCGGGCAGCATTTTAGAAAAAAATGACAGCCCTACTACTCTCGAGATGATCTCTATGGCCGGTAAATACATTTTGTCCACATTTTCCCTTCCAACTGCTCTAAGGAAATGATAAATTACTCAGTATTTGCTTTCAGGAGAAAGAGCTCTGTCAATCAACTTCCTGGGTCACATTGTAGAACACTGATTCACTGCAATTCTCTCAAGGCAATCTGTCACTCCACAGTATTAGCTCCCTCAAGCAGAACAACAATTGTAGCAATTTCCGGTAACTTCCTTATACCAGAAATTCTATGATGTAGTCAGCATACCTTGTGACCATACATCAATGGAGAGCAGTACATTCCCTACATTTACTCATTGCGGTGGTTACTTCTCATATCTACTATGGTTACAGCGATCTATAATCAGTAAACCAGGAGATTCAGGTAAAGCAATGAAAGGCTGCTTATTCCCAGAAAATATAATCAGGGAATGAATGCTAAGTTTCCACTTTATTCATCTTTAATTTCATTCTCTCTTACATTCAAGTCTCAACTTACAGTTTCCTGCAACAGTATTTATTAGCCCAATACATTCACACAGCATAATAAATACAGCATATCAATTTTATGAGTGATTTCACTAGAAATAATTCCAAGTGTTTAACATACTAATACGAACATCTTATTTCAAACATTTGTAGAAATAATAGTCTACTCACATAATACATCTCTACATAGAACACAATTATAACATATCTGGAGCAAAAGTTGCCCGCACATATTTGAGATAATTAAGTAATGAGTAATGCTTGGGATGTAGTGAAGCGTCAGCAATTTCTTCAGCTGACTAATGTAAATAACACCTGAAAAAAACTTAGCAGCAGATGACCTAGGCGGGTGACAATGATGCTAAGCTGACATTTAATCTAAAATATCCAGACATATAGGTGTCAGTAGAGAGCAGTAGTAAACCAATGATTAGTCTCTTCTCCTTTTCCTTCTCAGTACTTCAACACTTTTTTGGTCAAGTCTGATCTTAATGTCGGATCGAAAGCTATAGTAAGTTGTCTGATTGATAAAAAAAGAATGTATTTAGAAATATTTTTGTATACTAGAACTATTGATTTTTAAGATTCTGGAAATTGATTTAGAGAGATTCCATATATTTTATATTGCAGAAAATTTAAGACGTTGTTTTAATGGAAATGTTAATCTGAATTTAATTATGACTATGTCAGATCTATGCACATGTTTATGAATGAGGGCTAATGATTTTATTTGCAGGAATGTAAATTTGAGAATGCTTGTGAAAGATAAGAGTATAGAAACATTTTAGACCTAAATTTTAGGGCTGTGTCTTGAATTGACTCTTTCCAGAAACTGTGCCTTTCCTGGTCTTTCTTGACCTTTCCTGGTCTTTCTTGACCTTTCCTAGTCTTTCTTGACCTTTCCTGATCTTTCTTGGCCTCTCCTGGTTTTTCTTGGCCTTTCCTGGTCTTTCTTTCAAAGAGGAAAGAGTCAGTTACGAATGCAGTGAGGACACTGACAGTGTCAGCGACAGTGGTAACAGAGAACGCCCAGGAATAGCATCAGAAATGGTGCAAACAATAAAAATATACATATAGTGACGGACGTCATGGATAAAGACTCATAATGTTAATAAACTCTGCTATGTGCGCGTGTGTTTGTGCGCATGCGCTAAGTATATGTATTTTGGGTGTAATATAGTGTGCGTGGGTGTCTGTGTCTGTGAAACAACTGACATTGTTGATTTTATTTTCGATATTCATAACATTTTCTCATTTTTTCGACATTTTGAAGACTGAACATACATTTCATGCTTCTACAATTACTAGGGTGGTGTTCATCAACCGGGATTCTGCGAGAGGTCGTTATTGAAAAAATAAGCATCGTAGACATAGTAATTTTTCTGCAAGAGTTCCATGAGGCCTGAGAATTATTTCCAGGGACCCACCATTGTATATAAAAGATTGAAAAAAGGCTGTAATAGGGCAATCGCTGCACAAAGCTTGTAAGGGAAGTAATTTTATTATTTTCATGTAAGAGTGACTGTCTTCTAAAGAGTTATTTCTCTTTGCTTGTAATATAATGCGATGGTTCGACATTTTATTGCCGTACTTGCAATATGAATGAAATCTTTGCAAATATTAACACTTAAAGAAGTTTAATGGTTGAAGTAATATCTGAAAACATTAATGAATACTCGGAATTCAATTGTTAATTTACTTTAGTGACTCATCATAATCTATCTTATGTTAAATTGGATCCATTTAGAAAATCTGATTTGCAGTTTTCGAAACTTTCCTTTCCTCTTTGATGTGCCGAAGAACATGTGCAGATGTAGACATGTCTTAAATGGTATCAGATTTGATGAGTTTTGATTTAACTGCCAGCCTAGGCTCTCAGAAGTTTTCAAAACTGTGCAGTTTGTCCAGGTAAGTGTAACTGGTCGTGATTGTTAGAGCCCTAAATAGTCCGTAGACTGCAAAGGAAAAGACCGAAATGAATAACCCGTCTTCTGGAATATAAACTGGGGACATTTTCGTGACCTTTTGTCTATTACAATAGGGAGTTCTTAAAGTCATGACGTCATGGCAAATCTCCTACAAAACAGCATTGCTAATGATGTCTAATGTCAAGCTTTAAAGGAGGGGGGGTTGTCTTACAAGAAGGACAAGAATATAATCATCTTATTTGCAGACAAAAGTTTCATTTAAAGACATTATATTGAGAAAGTCAGGTGAACATTTGACAGGCTGTACGCTACTGGTGTAATAAAATAATTGGGAAAGGGTCTTACTTCAGCAGCAAGAGTGTTAAACATTTTTACTCTCATTGCAATAGGAGGCACTTCAGGCAAGAAACACTTCAGTGCATGTCAATCCCTCACTGGCGCAGATCACCACCAAGCGTTGTTTTCGAAACTCTAGTGGTGACCCTTAAAGAGAGATGGTATTTAGACAGTCTTATCTTGCACCTTTCAAGGCACTGGTAGTGACTATAAGGCATAAAGACATAGACGGCCTTTCGTGGCGGGGGCGGGGGGGGGGGCAGGGACACCACTTTATTTGATATTGGTGGGAAAGTGCTGTTACTGGAAAGAGTTTCAGTAAATGAGAAAGTAAAGCAGCAGAAAATTGCAAATGTCTGATTAATAACAAAAAGAAACAGCAAAACATTCGAAATTGTCTATAGGAAATAATGGGAAAACATCAGAACTTTCGATATTATTTTTTAAATGGCTATAGAATAAAAAAAAACAAATCAGCTAGCTATTGGAAACTGAAAAATTACTATACTAATGAGAAAATGAAACTAGCAACGTAAAGATGCATTATGTGAGTAGACTATTTCTACAAATTGTGAAGTAAGATGCTTATATGTAGAATGATACACACTTGACATTGTTCTAGTGAAAGTGCTCATAAAACTATTATGCTGTGTGCATGTATCAGGCTAATAAATACTGTTGCAGGAAATTGTAAGCTGAGACTTGACTGTATGAATGATTGGAGTTTTAAAAAAGGGATAAACTGAAAACTTAGCATTTGTTCCATGATTATATTTTTCATGGGACAAACCATTATTATCTTAATCTCATGGTTTATTGACTATAAACTGCTAGGGTACTCACACCTCACTGTCTCTACACGTACAAACTACACAATGCACACTCCATAATGACCGCCGAAACGGTTGCGATAGAAATGTAAACACGTGTTGCGTGTTCTGCTTCTTCTGCTGTGGTTGCCGTAGCCGTATTGTCTCAACGTATCATTGTTTCATCTCCTCGCATCCTGGGGTGACCCATAATAACAACAACAGCACCACACCCCATCACAGATGGATGGACAGATAGGCAGTCAGGCAGACAGACAGACAGAGAGAGAGAGAGAGAGAGAGAGAGAGAGAGAGAGAGAGAGAGAGAGAGATTGATAGATAGATAGATAGATAGATAGATAGATAGATAGATAGATAGATAGATAGATAGATAGATAGATAGATAGATAGATAGATAGATAGATAGATAGATAGATAGATAGATAGATAGATAGATAGATAGATAGATAGATAGATACTACAGGTATTACAAACTGATCGATTTGACGGGAGAACTAATTGAAAAATAGGTGTAACTAGATCTCTATATGAGTAGTTACGAGCGATGGGAGGATTAAGTATCATGTTTAGTAATCTCCCTTTAATAACACATATTAGTTATGCTTTATCTTAAATAATACCTAGTCTGTGAATCACGTCATCGGTAATACTGCGTTTATCAACAAAATCAATATAGCCATTGCTAAATCGGACTAACGGCGTTAATTTCAAAGCCCATTAAACAGACATGATTATTAATTTCGGACAGTTACAGACTGTTTTATTCTCTCTTAGCCAGGACATATCGGCATGGATGTCAGCATCGCGCGCGCACCTACTCTCTTTCCTGCGTCCTACTACAGTCAGCGTCAGAAATAAATATCAATATTACAATAATAATCCATAGAATTGCATGGCTGGTCATATCGAGCTATGTGACAGCTTGTACCTCCAGCTTGCATTCTTCGCTGACTAGACAATGATGGCTAACATTACGCTCTTCCCCTTAACTGGTTTTGAAGTTAATTATTTACAAAACGTCACTTATTCCCACTGTTGCTTTCGCGTTCGCGTTCACTGTGGTTTGCGTAAGTATATTAAAGCGAGAGGCGTCGTTTTCTAAGCAAAACCAAAGAGAAGCAATCCGCAATTTATTAATATTAAAATATAAAACTTATATATTTTTTAATGGTGTAAACATTATTTGATGCACTAGTTTTCTGCTGTCCCAGCTGTTGACACTGATGTCACTGACGTAAGTCATGCACACGGGAATGTGACGTCGGATGCAAGGGTAATATTAATGTGGGCGCTATGGAGCGTCGAAGTGCGATGGTAGTTATGTCCCTTGAAGCCCAGAAATTGTACATATCGTTTGAACGACTTTAGCGATCTAAGTGTCGAGTAATATGTTGTCGAGCAGGAATAATTTCACACTTGTAAGTAAGCACGTCTCCTCAAATTAATTTTCAGATGTAAATGTTTGTTACTGCTATATCTATGATAAATAACTATGTTAGAAAGACACATTTTTGTTTTAAACTCGTAGATGGTCATTTATTGGTTGCTTGACAACATGGTGGGTTTGATAGTTGTTTGTTTGGTTGTTGTCAATCTGTTACTCTATTAGAAAACAGTTTAGCAAAGACTGTTCACCTAAAGGACCTCATCAGGACAGTCTGAGATCACGGGCAATGAACAGTGTCGAACAATGTAAGGAAGGTCATTGTCGTACTACGTAAATTAGGTCATTGTCGTACAATGTTAATTAGGTCACTTTCATACTACGTAAATTAGGTCATTGTCGTACAGCATACATAGTCACTGTCGTACTTCGTAAGGTCATTGTCGAACTACGTCAGTAAGGTTTTTGTCGTACTATGTGAATTAGGTCATTGTCATACTACGTAAATTTTGGACATTGTCGTACTACATGCATAGTGTCGCTTTCGTACTTCGTTCGTAAGATCATTGTCAAACTACGTAAATTAGGTCTTGTCGCACTTCGTAAGTAAGACCATTGTCGAACTAGGTAAAGTCATTGTCGTACTGCACGAGTAAGGTCATTGATGTACTGCGTAAATAAAATCTTTATCAATGAGGTCGTTGTCGTACTACGTAAGTAAGGTCATTGTCGTATTACTTAAGTAAGGTCATTGTCGTATTACTTAAGTAAGGTCGTTGTCGTACTACGTAAGTAAGGTCATTGTCGTATTACTTAAGTAAGGTCATTGATGTACTGCGTAAATAAAGTCTTTGTCAATGAGGTCGTTGTCGTACTACGTAAGTAAGGTCATTGTCGTATTACTTAAGTAAGGTCATTGTAGTAAAACGCACATGAGGTAATTGTTGTACAAAGTCAAATTATTACATTTCATTACATAAATGCTGTGGTAAACATAATTTTCTTTACAGTTTGTATTTGGCTATAAATCAGTAAATTAAGGAAATATATTTTAAACATCAAGAGGAAAACATTCATAAATGTACCATGTTATAAATTATTTTAAAACTAAACCATTACTGTATTGATTTATACCTGTCTTAAAGAGTGGTGATTTAAGTCGAAATTTCTTCGAAATTGCCTTTCGCTCAAATCATTCCAGTGAGCATTTAGACATTATCCTATTGTTTCGCCTTCAGCTGTAAACGTCACATGAACTGAACAGTAAAATGAACTTTAAGGAAAACATGCCAACGAAATGTCTTTCTTGTTGAGATCTACTTTCAAACTGTCATCGCCGGTGTATTTAGACGAGATCAGCAATATTATGTGATTCCTCAAACATCATCTACAATAATGGATTTCATTTTCAACTTTTTCAGAGCTGGTAAGTTTATAATTTGTTTTCTTTTCTTTTTGAATGGTTGTTTGATTAAATCTCTGTCCCTTTTCTCTCTCCTCTCTATTTTTCTCTATCCACTCTCTCTTTTCTTTAAATGTCCCCTTTATTTCTCTGTCCAGTTGTTTGTTCTCTCTGGCCATCTCTCTCTCTCTCCTCTCTTTAAATGTCCCCTTTATTTCTCTGTCCAGTCGTTTGTTCTCTCTGGCCATTCTCTCTCTCTCTCTCTCTCTCTCTCTCTCTCTCTCTCTCTCTCTCTCTCTCTCTCTCTCTCTCTCCTCTCTATAAATGTCCCCTTTACTTCTCTATCCTGTCTTTGGTCATCTCTCTGTCATCCTGTCATCTTTCTCTCTCTCTTCTCATTCTATATATTTCTATTTATGCTTTATTTATGTTGTCTAATTGAAATCAGAAAATATACTTTTATTTTCTTGAATTCCTTAATATCTGCAGATTATGATTGATTCTCCGTGAGTAAAACAATGCAAGAGCGATATATGATAAATTAAGCGTTCGGGAAATACTACGCGTAGATTTGATTAATGGACAAAAGATAGATAGATAGATAGATTGTAGGGTGACGTGCTGGTACGTTGAAAGGCTGAGTGGCTCGTGATAGATAGATAGATAGATGGATGGATGGATGGATGGATGGATGGGTGGGTGGGTGGATGGATGGATGGATGGATGGATGGATGGATGGGTGGGTGGGTGGATGGATGGATGGATGGATGGATGGATAGATAGACAGATAGATAGATAGATAGATAGATAGATAGATAGATAGATAGATAGATAGATAGATAGATAGATAGATAGATAGATAGATAGATAGATAGATAGATAGATAGATAGATAGATAGTTCTAACATAGAGCCACAGAGCCATAAACGTGGGTTCAGTAACTTTTATTCTCAGTGTCACGTGTCAGGTTTAGTTTAACGACTCTGTCCTTTATTAGATTCCAGGTATCAATATTGGTTATTGATTAATCTCTAACAATAGTGACAGCCGGATGGCCTGACCTATCTTCTACGAGTATGTCAGAGATTCAGGCTATTACGCAATGACACATCGCCGGATAAATCAGTTGACCAGCCCAAGCTAGCAGTGTTATCTTCTCCTTTATTTATTTATTAAGTATTATGATTCATTTAGTCCGGCTCAGCTCCCAGCTAGCTTATCGTCGGTTACAAACAATTATGTAACAATGGGTAAGATAACAAGATAAAATTTAATAACAATTATGTAACAATGGGTAAGATAACAAGATAAAATTTAATAACAATTTATAATAAAAAGAACAGTGGTTGCATTCAGATAATTAGAGTTTATCTATCCCGCTTAGCCCGATTGTTATATGTATATCGAAGGTCCGTTTCATTCTGTTCAAAGTTTGTTTTGAGTAACTTAACTAGTCTCTGAAGAGTTGAAGAACTGCTGTTCGACTGCACAGTCCTGACGTCACATGGCAGTTGTCTTCCGTCCGGTCACTCCCAACATCGGATACGAACTCTGGCGTAGTCCTCAAAAGATCTCCACTTTTTCCGGGTGAATCCCTGAGAGTTGTCATCAGCTTGGGGTGATTCCTGAGACTGGCTGTAACGAATAACATCATTTCTACAGCATCCTATTCAACGGAAATACCTTCTCATAAATGAAATAGATAGTTGATGAACAATTAATAAAATGAAAATAATGTTTTCATAACTCGGCATATAATTTGCCTAGACTTTCCTGACACTCAGAGATAAAGTCGTTTAAGCAGATAACCGGAAATAAAAATATAGCTCAAGTTTTCGCTTTAATGTAACACATCTTCCGTGCCATGACATGGAGACAACTCTCAAGGGAGACTAATATGACTTGCTGCTTCATTCTCTACATTGATTCAACTGATTATCGTCAATGTGAACTTTACCTTTGTTTTCAGTGCATTAATGTACGTGTATTATTATTTTATCTGTGTGTGTGTGTGTGTGTGTGTGTGTGTGTGTGTGTGTGTGTGTGTATGTTGTATTGTAAAGTGTGCTAGATAAATTAAATCTTAATTTCAACAAGTATACAAAATTAAATGTGTTGTGTTTCATTCACATGTAGTCAGAGATCTATATTTAGAATTTCAAGATCGTGTGATTCGCATGTTTTCGAGGTGCCCGACAAAAACGGCCAGAAAGTTAGTTTCTTTCAACTCTTTAATAGGTACGGATATTTTAAAAGTCGGGTTTATTGCATTGTTTGCTTTTAATTGGTTACAGGGTTTGATTTTTAAAACAAATTGTATTGAGAGGGGTTTTAAGAGGATATTTACACTTTAACATGACGTAATTGTGTGAGACAGAGTTATCTGCTCCGATATTAACAGTGTTTCAAGAATCATAAACCCAACAAAGTAATTGTGTGTAATATGCTAACGCCGTCTCAAAGTGTCATAAACTCAACAAGGTAATTGTATGCACTTCGCTGTTATCTCTCCTGATATCAAACTGATACCGTAAGCCAAACATTAGAAGATAACTCTTGTGTAACAATAACGTATCCACTAGAAAGACAGTGTTTAATCATTATCTTATAATATATAACAGTACAGACATTTTAATACCTAGTTGAGCTAAGTGAGTTTAAAAAAAAAATTAACGTCCCAATGTAAAACATACAAATTAACTCCCTTGTGCGCAAAAAAGAAAAGTTTATTTCTAATAGCATACTACCAGACAATGAATACAAGCATTAGCATAAGAACAGAACAGTAATCACCCAATAAAATCTTTTCTATTACGATCGGATTTATATGAACTTTCGTTTTGGGAGTCTTGTTCTGGATAATAGTACGCCTTTTCTGAATCATGAACACATAGACATACACAAACATACACAAGCACACTTTCCGAAAATTCATGGTTGTATATACAATAATCTTCTTTATCGGCGTCTGTGAGGAAAGTGACTGCAGTTGAAATGGAACACACATATCTTCACTAAACTGTTTTATGTTCATAAACTAATAGTATGTAGCATGGGAGGTTATTCTTTTAGCAAAAGACAGTAAATTACTTCTCTCTTCCTTCACTCTCTCTCTCTCTCTCTCTCTCTCTCTCTCTCTCTAAACAATTGTACACAGAAACTGCATACGAATGATGGCAGTAAAAGGAAAAGGAAATGACGAAAGAAAATCTGATTATATGTAGTAAGGTATATTCCTATTGGTTGGTCGCAATATGCAACAGTTAGAAAGTCAGTGAACTGTCCGTGCGTTTGTATTTTCAAGGCAACTTTCTGTGACACGCAATTAATTGCTCTCGGTTGCGAGGGCGTAACAAGTGAAAAAACATGAGAGAACAAGGAAAACTGAGCTAGTGCTGATATTTTACGAAAATGCAAATTTCTAAGATCATAGTCGTGTTGAAAACGATGCTAAAATAGTATCGTACTTTTCGAACGGACACTACAAAGATTTCATACTTTTATCTTGTAAGCAGACATTTTTGTAATCAAGAGTATTTTAATTTTGACTGTAAGTGAACATTGTCCGCTAGTTAAATAAATTCATTTTTATCACGAACATTTCTTATAAGCACTCGCGCGTGCGTGTGTGTGAAAAACAAAATAAATAGTGATATATAATATAAGGATATATGTGAACTATTGGTGAAACTGTAGTGTCCCAAAGGGCGCTTTGGGGCGCTCATTATTGCACAATCAGACCTAATGTGGCATGAAGGGCGTTGTAGGGTGCACATTACTGTACAATCAGACCTAATCTGGCATGAAGGGCGCTGTAGGGCGCACATTACTGTACAGACGTATGGTAATGCGAGTATCATAAATGTCCTTTCTTGAATCTAAACGTACAGATTTGCCTCGCTGTCCATACAGACGTGAATCTAACACAAAGGTGTAATTATATTGCAATAGGTGAAACTCCTAACAAATAAATGTAGTAATTACAAGACCGTTGAAATATAATATACAAACGTGTATCTTCCCACAGTGGTACAATCAGTGAAACTCTTCACAAATAAGAAATATATGTTTTTATGCCTTCTGGCAAGTAATATAGCAGCTATAAGGCTTTTCACAGCTGCACAATTAAAAAGTATCCGTCTACACTTTAAAAAAACAACAAATCAAAACACTGTAACTAGAGATAATCTAGCATCTTATAAAACAAATTAAGCCAACGAATTATTTTTCAAGCAGGAGGACAATCGTCAAATATAATGGCCCCAATAGAAATTCTCCTCTTGTTCATTTAAGTAATATCTTTATTTTTATTTCACTCATTTTTTCTTAGATTAATGTCTGCGGCCTATACTAGAAAAATAATTCTGTCATTACAAATAAAAAGAAATTATGTCGTTTATTCATCTTCGAGTCAAAGGTCACAGAAGCTCTATGCAGACGTTGCTGTGATGCGTACATAATACGTCAGAACGGACCTAGACAAGGAGAAAGGACAGATGACTGAGAACCGATACGTCACAACAGGCATTAACTTGAGTACTCTTCAGTCAAACACCGTCTGTCGTGTAGATTGAGCAAGCATATCTCTGGTCATCAACGGCGATTGCAACAGGCTGAAAGAAGTATCTGCCTGGTGGCCACTCTTTTTTTCGAAACATAAGCTGCAAATACCTTATAGCTGCTGATTTTACCGCCGATGACCAGTAAATTTACTGGTAATGACCTGTAAGGCTGTAGCTGCTGATTTTACCGCTGATGACCAGTAAATTTAGTGGTAATGACCTGTAAGGCTGTAGCTGCTGATTTTACCGCTGATGACCAGTAAATGTACTGGTAATGGCCTGTAAGGCTGTAACTGCTGATTTTACCGCTGATGACCAGTAAATTTACTGGTAATGGCCTGTAAGGCTGTAACTGCTGATGACCAGTAAATTTACTGGTAATGACCTGTAAGGTTATAGCTAAAGGCTATGAAATTAAGTACTGACAAATGGCGCTAGGACTAGTGGCCTTCGACGTGAGGGAAATGACTAATGGTGTTCATGTTAATTTGCAAATCTGTTTATTAATAGTTCAATGAATGATGATGGTAGGTTTGTGATAAATAGTGATTAATACTATTAAGATTAATTGCCATTGACTTTAACTAATTACTGTCAATGTTAGCCATTTTGACGATTAACTATTGACTAATCATGTTATACTTGTGACGACTGGCGTTCGGTAATGTCTTATGATATGATGTTATGCTTTGATCACTGTCGTATAGTAATGCGATGTCATACATTGATCATTTGTTTAATACTGGCTATGTTATGTTTTGATTCCTGGCGTTTAGTAATGCGATGCTATACATTGATCATTGGCTTAACACTGGCTTACTATGTTATGTTTCGATCACTTTAGTAATGCGATGCTATACATTGATCATTGGCTTAACACTGGCTTACTATGTTATGTTTCGATCAGTGGCGTTTAGTAATGCCTTATGGTATGGTGTTATGCTTTGATCACTGGCGTTTAGTAATGCGTTGTTATGACTAATTTCCAATGATGTTTACTAACGAATAAAGACGTCGTGACACGAGAGTAATAACGTTACGGTCCATCTCTCTTGGATCCACATGGCACAGCTGCCCGCTAATGTAATAAATAATGGTGACTTAACAGATGCTATATTTTAAAAGTTATTGACTCGACTGGTGCAAAGGGACAAAGTCAAAAATGTGCATACGAGAAAAGGATATTGCAAAAGATATCAACAGACCGCTTTTATAAAGATGACAAAGAAATGGAAGAATGATTATACATATACCGTGTCAGGCTAAAGCCACACTAGTTAATAGTTTATATAATTAATTATTTAATCATCCATAACTAATTACAAGTGATGAGAGAATCTTAATTTATTTTGTTAATAATTCTCCAGAAGACACCATTCGTCTCTTTCACTTGTCGGATGTGCGGGCGCTCTAAACGCTTTCTCTCTTCCGCATCATTAAAGACAAACATTTAACGTCACAAAGTAGTTCCATAGGTGGAAAACTTCTTACTAAAGGAAAAGACAAATCTCGCTTTAATCTATATTTAGCGAGCCCCCGTCCACCTACTGTTTTTCTAACATATGGTTATCAATATGTGTAAGAAGGTCAATAAAATTAACAATAAATTTATTAAATCAACAATCAAATACACAACTTATGAATATAATTAACAGAGCGTTCACATTTACATCAGTTCACAAAATTGTTTAATTAACTCTGGACAATCATTCAGTTTATCATAGCATAGACATTAGCAGTCAATTAACTTAATAAATAATCAAGTTCATGGATATCTTTACAGAAATGAGAGTGGAGTTTCAGAGAGATAACTAAAGTGCACATAACATGTTCAAAGATGGCAGCTGTTACCGGCACGTATTTCATAACCATGCAGTTTGCAGCAAGTCACAGTCTTTCTTATTTAGGCAAGACTCCACAGATCTCTTTTAGAGATATGTTAAACAACTGTTCCAGATTCCTTAATGCACTCACACGCATATCTGGGAGAATTGTCTCAAAACTCGCATGCACTATCAAAGTACATCACACGGGCTATTCTAGAATCTTCATGAGCATTCACTGAAACATCACGAGGACTGTTCAAAATGTTCTTCGTGAATTCTCAAGCCAGTATTTCTACCATGTTGGTACTCAAATGGAATTCACAGGAATCAACTTACAGCAACACAGTTTATTGATAAGTTGACGACAATGCTGGATACACACACCGACGTAATCAAGTGAAGTATAGTAGTAAATGTAGCATGAAGTGACAAAGAAAAACAAAAGTGCCTGCACCTCTGCAAAAGTTAAATTAAGGCAGCACTAAATTTCAGACATATTTCATGTCTAAAGTCCTTTCTCTCTTACAAATATTCTCCACTTACTAATCCTGCAACAATTTCGTTAATCCAATACACAAACAGCATTAAGAAATATAGCATCTATCAAAATTCTCAAGTATAATGTACAGCATAATCAAATTAATGAACACAAAAGTAATTGTTCAATTACACAAGCATTCTCTAATTCAAATCATAGATCAATAGCAAACATGTACAAAGTATTCTAAGTCCATTTTGTCTTTATCAGTCAGTTAATTTTCCATTAGCTAATGATCGCCTTTATGACTGGACTCGAGTTGTGTTCAAATTCAAAGTGAATAGAATAGAATATTTCTTCGACAAAGAAACTTCCGGTCCATCTCCACTGTATGAAATTGTTATGAACAAGTGTGAGATTATTAGTCAGAAAAACTACTCATCCAGTGGGAACTTGTTTGCATTAATCAGCAATTTTCTAGCATATTCTCAGCTCAAGTTGTTTACACCAACTCTGACACAAAAATACCATCATAAGGAGTGCAGAAGATTGGGTCACTTTGACAATTTATCACTTTATATAACAATTAAGTCTAGAAATAGGGATATGGAAATTTACTCCTCCACACAGTTTCGAATGAAATGGAGAAATGAGACAATGACAACGTTTATTCTGAGGATGGAAACAATGTCTTGGCTGAATGAGATCACGGTCTTACATAACAGTTGTTTACGGTTGAATGAACCTGCCCTCCCTTCTATCATGCACAGTTGTGGTTGGCAAATACTACATTTTAAGGTCTCAGTATGCATATACTATGGTGTTATTATGTTACGGTTCCACAGTTAAAACTGCAAATATTAGGTGTTAGGGTCACAGTATGTCACACTCTACTATGGCGTGAAAATGTTTATGGTTTTGCGCTGAAAAACTGCAAATACTGCATGTTTGGGTCACTGTATATCACACTAACTATGGTGTGACAATGTTACGGTTTTGCGCGGACAATTGCATATTGTGTTTGGGTCACAGGATGTCACGCTAAACTATGGTGTGACAGTGTCACAATGAAGTCTGGAAATATTGCATCAAGGTAACAGCATACTGGTTTTCAATAGCTTCTCCATATAAGCTGAGCCTATTCCAGTTATCAGTTTTCTAGATTATGTATATACCTTTTTTTCAAATTAATGCTTTATTACCTTAATGTGTGTATGTTTGTTTTTTATTGACTGCTTGGAATTTATTTTAATATTTGCATTTTTACAGTTATCGTTTGTGTGGAAGCTAAGATAATAAATGTTTGATTGCATTTTTACCGTTATCGTTTGTGTGGAGATAATAAATGTTTGATTGCATTTTTACAGTTCTTGTTTGTGTTGAAGCTAAGATAATAAATGTATGTTTACTTGCATTTTTACAGTTCTTGTTTGTGTGGAAGCTAAGATAATAAATGTTTGATTGCATTTTTACAGTTATCGTTTGTGTGGAAGCTAAGATAATAAATGTTTGTTTGCAGTGCCGTGATCATAAAAGTTTACGGAAGTGAAACATTTTCAATAAATAAAATAATATTTTAATTTTTACACAGAACAAATGTAGTGTGGAAATCTCCACGCAACTAGAGAGTAGTGTTCTATTATCAATATAAAAATTTTAATTCAGCCCCCCCCCCTCCTACTTACCCTCCAGACCAAAAGGATACTGTTTTTGTAGTTCTGATACTTAAGTAAGTTCCCAAAATTTTCTATAACAAAAGCACATATCATTCGTTTCTTATACTTACATAAAACTTATCAGTAGGAGAAGATAATTATAAACTTTTTACGATACAAATGGTTTCACGAAATGATTTGTAAGCGATGCATTACAAAGCATGACCACTTGCTATGAGCAGGTCCATCATCTGCCTCCATAGAAACACGAAAATGTAACAGCTTTCCATTGAAGAACGAAAGTAGTAAAACGTGAATTCTCTCTCTGTCTCTCTCTCTCTCTCTCTCTGTCTCTCTCTCTCTTTTTTTTTTTCTCTCTCTCCCTCCTAACATCTGGCGTTGGGATACAAGTGTGGACTTGTGACTTGTGTGTTGCACAGTTTAATTTCCGTAGAGATCTGTCAGGACAAATATGTGCTGCGCGCAGTACTGTTTGCTGCACTCATTTCACATAGAGTAGAGATCTATTAGAAAAATGTGTGTTGGAATCAGAACTGACTGTTTCACGGTTTAATTTATAGAGATCTGATAGAACACACACACACACACACACACACACACACACACACACACACACACACACACACACACACACACACACACACACACACACATATATATATATATATCAAGTAGACTGATTGTTGCACAGTTTAATTTATGTAGAGATCTGATAGAACACATACATAATAAGTATTGCAAGCGGTTGACATTGACGCACTCCAATTTGTATGCATAGAACTCTGAGCCGAGAATAAATACGTATTTTATATTCACAAACATACAATGTGTGACAGGTATTTTATATACACAAACATACAATGTGTGACAGGTATTTTATATTCACAAACATACAATGTGTGACAGGTATTTTATATTCACAAACATACAATGTGTGACAGGTATTTTTCGAGAGAGAAGTTCCTCTTAGATTTTGATAACTCTGTTACTTTCCATCTGTGATATAATGCACTTCTACAATGTGGATATGGACTGGAAGAGCACTCTCCATAGACACCTACTCTTCCCAGTGTTAGTCTTTGAATTAATTATAGGCAAATACTAGGGTTAGCACTGACCTGGATATATCCCAGTGTTAGTCTTCGTATTATAGGCAAATACTACGGGTTAGCACTGACCTGGCCTATATCCCAGTGTTAGTCCTCGTATTATAGGCAAATACTACGGGTTAGCACTGACCTGGATATATCCCAGTGTTAGTCTTCGTATTATAGGCAAATACTACGGGTTAGCACTGACCTGGCCTATATCCCAGTGTTAGTCCTCGAATTATAGGCAAATACTACGGGTTAGCACTGACCTGGCATATATCCCGAAATTCGAGATGAACAACTACATTCAAAACTCCCCTTTATATAAAAACTCTCCTTTATATCAAAACTCCCCTTTATATCAAAACTAAAAACTCTCCTTTATATCAAAACTCCCCTTTATATTAAAACTCTCCTTTATATCAAAACTCCCCTTTATATCAAAACTCCCCTTTATATCAAAACTAAAACTCTCCTTTATATCAAAACTCTCCTTTATATCAAAAGTCTCCTTTATATCAAAACTCCCCTTTATATCAAAACTCACCTTTATATCAAAACTCTCCTTTATATCAAAACTCCCCTTTATATCAAACATTAATTATTAAATGATATCCCAACCACCATCAGAAAACCCATTTCTTTACAAAATATATTACTTGGAAATAGTGGGTATTAACAAAGAAATAAAATTGATTAACAATATAAATTTATCTACACAAACTACATAACATAATAACAGCATTTAATCAAATATAAAATATGGATGTACACAACACAACACACACACACACACACACACACACACACACACACACACACACACACACATATATATATATATATAGAGAGAGAGAGAGAGAGAGAGAGAGAGAGAGAGAATAATAAGAATAATAATAATAATAATAATAATAATAATAATAATAGTTCAGTGATAATGTTATTAGCTGTTCTGGTTGAGTCAGGGCTTGATACTTTCCACAGCCCAATAGTTAATGTTTATTATGGTTTCTCAGTGTTCATTTCTCTCCTTACAGAATATTCCTGAAATAATTTGATTGTCAATTAGCATGTATAATATACCCAACGTTCATAACATCACAAGAGAAGACAGAGATAAGATAGATAATTCTTTAAGGTTGACTTGACCTAAACTGTAGAATTTCATCCCTTCTGTATTGCTGAGAGTGGGATAAAGATTAGTGATAACAGGGACAGGAAGTTTGCACACCCAAGCCAGCCACTTATGGTTGAATGTCAGTTGTAGCTTACTTGCAGTCTGTAATTAAGCGTAGGATAAGGAGTAACAAGGAAAACGAAAGAAAAACAAGGAAGTTGCTGCCAACTTTTCTGAAAAGGCAACATTATTCCCGAGTACTCACATTGTCAATCTCTCCCCTTAACCAACACATCAGTTTTATCTCATTAATTAGAGAGTTCAATTATTTGGCTCTCTCAATCTTGAAACGTTTACAGCATCCGCATATCCACCAGGTGAGAGACAACTTGTCTGTTGGAGGATTATTAATTAATAATAAATTAAGATTCTCATCACTTGTAATTAATTTTGAAAGATTAATAAATAATAATAATAATATTTTTCATTAACTAAGTGACATTGCCGTCACTCAAGCTATACTCTATAACTCTGGATTTTTACTCACAATATGGCCTTAGCGCCTGCGGTGAAACAGGACAGTAAAAAAAAATGTCTTGATATGTTGGAGAAATGTCGAACAGTAGTTAGCACACAAAATACTTTCTACAAGCCTGGCTTGCTCCCTAAACTTCACACAAATCCCCATTGGTCAGTAGCAGTCAGCCAGTACTCAGCGATTGGTCAGTTATGACATATTTCTCTATCTGCTAATTATGTCACTTACTATCATATCTAATGCAGTTATCAAAAACATTACTTAGTGGGAAGGTATAGCTATTTCGGGAGATGCTGACCATAGAATTTGTAAATCCTTTTCGAGTGGATTGTCACCAGAGTGAGTTATTTAATTACAATCTAGAGAAGTAGTTGAAATTATTTTCACTGCATGTTGTGCTTAACATGTAGGGCACCACGTTCACTTTAAACATCGCTACATTAGCGTTCATAACACGAATACAATTAATAAATAATATATAATTAAATAAATAATATAATATAAATAAATAATATAATTAAATAAATAATATATATATTAAAGTAACAAATTGATGAAAGGGTGAAAATGTGGCTGGCTTCAAACGAAACTCGTTTTAATATTTAATTTGTGCCCAATAGTTTATAATTACATAATTATGTCTTTGCATGCAGAAGGAATATGGCCATTTGTTGCCATAAATTTAAAACAAAAAGAACACAAAATCAACAGCAACACCGCTGTCAACAAACAAAGTCGATATATAAACTTGAAAACAATATTTCCACCATTTTTATCCTGCATGTCTGAGCTTTTGATTGATAGCACAACAGTGACGTCAACAAACAAAGTCGATACGTAAACTTGAAGACAACATTTCCACCATTTTTATCCTGCATGTCTGAGTTTTTGATTGATAGCACAACAGTGACGTAAGTTGTCAAACACTCAGCCAAGCAGCCACGTTCTCTCATACCCATTCACGCCAACACACATATGGGTGGACAGGCTTAGTCGGGTTGGTGGTGGATGGTGGGGTTATCTCTTATTGTGAGCGATCTGTGCTCCCGCAGTTAAACATATACGACTCTCTCTTTTTTCTTTTTTCTCTCACTCCCTCTTTCTCTCCCTCTTTTTTCCCCTCTCTTTCTCTCTCAGATTAATAGAAGACAGAAATATGCTTTTTGTTGATTAACATAGGATAACTTAAAATGTCGTGCAAAGAGAAGGGGGAATTGTGACAAAGTCAGAAATAGTAGTGCTTTGTTTGTTTTTGCTTTTGTTTGTGACTAAGCCAATGAGTAATAATATTTTTGATTTTTTAAAAAAAATCGTACTTCGAAATATTTCAGCCGGACCATCACCATTATTAACAACTACGGGGTGATCGATATATGCTTGCCATCTACATAATACTTGTACTGGCCGCTCCAATCTCTAAAAAGACGCGTGCATTTTCATCGCTCCTTGCTGTAGGACGATGTGTGTATTTTCATCGCTCCTAGCTCCAAGATGATGCGTGTATTTTCACATCACCAGTCTCTAAGATGCGTGCATTTTCATCGCTTCTTACTATAGGACGATGTGTGTATTTTCATCGCTCCTAGCTCCAAGATGATGCGTGTATTTTTATCGCTCCTTGCTTTAGATCGATGCATGTTTACTCACCACTTAAGACTCTAAGATGATCGGAAAGCTTTCTTAGCAGCTGAGCATCTCTAGATTCACTTGAGATTCGACTGATCGTTTTGTAGAGATTTATTTATAGATATGATTGTTGCTCATCTACGCAGCTCTGTATTCCATCGAAATATCCCTGAATATATTACTTTATTCTGTTTGCTACAGTATCGAGGCGTTAGTTTTAAGAACAATGTGAACAGTAACTGGTTGTTCTCCGATTACTGTTAACGGTGTTTAAAAGTTTATTATTTCTCCTGTTAATAAAGTCCTAATTCACTTCGGTAAGCAGCAAGATATCTAACTTGAGGAAAAGAAAAGAATTAATATGACATTTCTTGTACTTTTCTGTGGGATACAATGTAATTACATATCGTTCGTTTGGCTATTTAATCCTTCATCAGGCCGTTAATAATAGTAATAACATTTAGAAAATGAACATATTTATGAACGTTAGACAGCTGCATGGAAGAGATGCAGAATTCGCTAAAGGCTAGAAATAAGCATTTCATTATTGCCAAAAGCTGCTATGTGTCTTTGCAAATGTAACAGGCTGTTTTCAGATACAGGTTGGAGATTAACAATACAAATACTGATTTATGTTAAATATGCGCACGGTCTTTGTTAAGCATAAGTACAAGAGCTTTTTAGCATTTTTGTTTACATTATTTTTGTAGTTATCTTTTCTCGCTTTTTGAGTCTATGTGGCGGTGTGTTGTGTTGTGTTGCGATGTTTTCTATTGTGATGTGTTGTGTTGTGTTGCGTCGCGTTGCATTGTATTGCGTTACGTTGCGTTGTATTGTGTTCCGTTGCGGTCCGCTTTGTTGCGTTGCAGTCCGTTGTGTTGTGTTGCGTTGTGTTGCGTTGCGTTGCGTTGTGTGCACTCCTATTGTCTTTATACTGCCCATATTTTAATGGCATTCATAATAATCCTATTCTTTGTTGTTACTTTTTACAGCCAACATTTTTATAGTTATCTAGAACTTATCTATTGTCTTTTTACAGCCAACATTTTTATAGTTATCTAGAACTTATCTATTGTCTTTATACAGCCAACATTTTTATAGTTATCCAGAACTTATCTATTGTCTTTTTACAGCCAACATTTTTTATAGTTATCCAGAACTTATCTATTGTCTTTATACGATTTACATTCTAATGCTTAAGCAGAATTCTCCTATTGTCTTTTTCTGGCCCACATCTCTAATGGCTTTCTAAAAACCCTCCCTCACCCCATTGAAAAGTTCTCTTTTACCTTTCTCGAGTTATTGTTTAGTTTGCGCTGAAACAGAACGTTTCAAAACGGTTGCTACCCAAGGGAGATAATTCAATAAGTCAGACTTATCTACTTTAATTCAGATTACTTATGTTTCCTTCAAAGTGTGTCCCATTTTGTCTTCCTAAATCAGCAAGCAACATTTAACAAAGGGAGATAACTCAATAAATCAAACGTATAGACTTTACTGAGAATGTTTCTTTAAAATTGTGTTTCGTTTTGTCTTCCCAAAGCAGTAAGCAACAGGTAACAAAGGTTCTACTAAGTTTTACGACTACTTTTTAACTACTTTTGCTTTATAACTGTGTCAGCAGCTGACAAATAGCGAGAATTAGCTAAGCAATAACACACCTGATACTAGTCGAATACAGAACATTAAAATACTAACAAGAGAACCGAACATTTCTCAGCCTGGGAAATAATTTTATTTAGAATGTTACATTTCATTGCGTGTATAGTTGTTGGGGGGAGGGAGCTGGAAAATAAGACAGAAGATTGAAAAGTTGTCTAGGTCAGAAGGCTCTCTAAATTCTGGCATCCACAGGAACAGAGAACAAATGAAAGATTCGCAGTGCTGGGAAAAATTCTCAAAAATGTAACCAACCAGAGGCGTAGTAGGATATTTTGCGCCCGAGGAATAACTATAAAATTGGCGCCCCTCTCCCTGTTTAATCACCCTTTATTACCCTTGTTCACTTATTATAATGTAACGTTGTAAGCCTCATTTTGGCGCCCGGGGAAATATGTACCCCCGCCCCCCCCCCCCTTAGCTACGCCTCTGCCAACAACAGAAGCATAGCTTGACCATCTTTACTGTAACAAGGGAAATAATACTGGTCCCATGAATGTCTAGGAAAGTGTATAAATCAGAGGTCGGGAAGCATAATAAATTACCCCATACGGGGCAAAAATGAAAATGGGAGGGGGGGGACGGGGTGAAGGCTAAAAAGAAAAATACAAATAAAATATTGTGAGGTCATCGAACTCATTCGCTTATTAATTGTTTCGCCATCACCACCCCCAATTTTACAATAAACAATAAATTCCTACTTTTATCAAATTATCTTCCTTTGATAATTAAGTCACATGACCTTATCGAAGACGCCAATTCGGCTAGTCCTTAAAAGCGTCATGTTGATCTCGACTCCATCCTGGGAGCATGTTAGTCCAGTCTGCCATCAATATTTATTCCGTCAATATTTAGTACGTAACTTGACCTTTGGTGGTGACGTCATCTTATGAAACTATTTTGAGCCGTATTTGCAACTACTACTATTATTCTGCTTTTCTTTTCCACTCCCCTGTCTCTGGTCGACTGAGAGTTGTAGATATGTTTTTTTTTTCCTTGGCGAGTTGTTCCTATTCAATAACAAATAAAGTTCTAATTAAACTAGGGACTTCTGTTATATTTTAATTTGGTGTTTGCTAATCTTCTAGTAAATAGCAATCGAAAGCTATTACGAAGTACAGAAATCGGTTGGACCCCGAAGACAGCATCCATATTGCTCTGACATTAAAGAGCCATTGATATGGATGTTTTTTCCACCAAAAATGAAACAGCACCATTTTTTCAAAAACCTGAAGTGATGTCATGAATGAAATTCTTCAGATCTTGAAACCTTTTTATTTATTTTATATTTGTGTTGTTCTTATGAGACCATGTTTAGCTTTTAAAGTCTTTTATTAATTCTTGACTTGAGAACAGTTATTCTTCATTAAAATAGAAATTAACTTGTTTTTGTTTACTTTGAAGTCTGGGGGTATTTCATTTAACACAAATTGATTATTGGTAATACTCCAAAGAGTTCTCCCATCCCTGGTTTAAATGAAAATCCCAGACTGAAATTAAACATAAGCTTCTATTGCGTCTGCTAGTTTCCTGATCGGTTCGCTGAATTTAAAATGCGTGTATGTCATGGCGAGCCGTACAAACTACTCACCATTAGTGTGCGTGCATATGTGTGCCGTACAAACTACTCACCATTAGTGTGCGTGCATATGTATGCCGTACAAACTACTCACCATTAGTGTGCGTGCACATGTGTGCCGTACAAGCCACTCACCACCATTAGTGTGCGTGTACATGTGTGCCGTACAAACCACTCACCACCATTAGTGTGCGTGCACATGTGTGCCGTACAAACCACTCACCACCATTAGTGTGCGTGCACATGTGTGCCGTACAAGCCACTCACCACCATTAGTGTGCGTGTACATGTGTGCCGTACAAGCCACTCACCACCATTAGTGTGCGTGTACATGTGTGCCGTACAAACCACTCACCACCATTAGTGTGCATGTACATGTGTGGCGTACAAACCACTCACCATTAGTGTGCGTGCATATGTATGCCGTACAAACCACTCACCATTAGTGTGCGTGTACATGTGTGGCGTACAAACCACTCACCATTCAATACGCGTTGCGGTGAAAGTTGACGACATTTGGTTATCCTCGTTGCGTCTCTCATTATTTTGGAAAAGGATAAATAAATCAAGATAAATCAAACACGATCATGACGACCCGGGACCATTGGAAACACTTTGCCGTTAGTAAATTTATGCAACGTTCTGAGCACAAGCCCATATCATATTTCAGAATTTTTATTTTGTAAACATGTCACGATATCTATGGTATCGATCATTCTTTGTCTCTAAAATATAATGTACATAATTTAGGACCATTTTGCTTGAACTTATGCCATATGCCACTTTAAAGAAGTATTTGCTACAATCTGAAGCTATGCCACTTTAAAGAAGTATTTGCTACAATCTGAAGCTATGCCACTTTAAAGAAGTATTTGCCAAATCTGAAGCTATGCTATTTAAAACAAGTATTTATCTACAATCCGAAGCTATGCCACTTTAAAGAACTATTTGCCAGAATTTGAAACTGTGGTACTTTAAACCATTATGCGCCACTATGTGTAATTGTCTAGATTTAAAGAAATATTTACCGCAATATAAAGCTATATACCACAATCTGATGCTAAGCCATATTCAAAGAATAACGAAAAGAGTAGCTGCCCCTTTCTTGAATAACACGAAACGCTGTATCCGTGCCCAGAACCCGTGAAAGTACTTTGGTACAGACGCTAAAATATGCACGCTTTGTAGCTTTAGACAAGCGTTGTAACAGGTGGCCTTCGTCCCGGTTTACTGACTGATTGTCTGTACCCTGACAATCTTACTGTTATTCCGTTTCAATCAGCTGCCTCACTCACTGTCATTGTTCAATACAACGTAAACGGCTTAGACTCAAATTTCACCCTGTACTGAATGCTGTGCCACCGGATGAAGCTCTCGACAGCAGGTATGTGGACACAGCGTGATTTATTCTGAACTTTCACCTGAGAATTTTGTTTGGTCTTTTGGGGTTGTTTTTTTTTTTTTTTTTTTTTTTGGGGGGGTGTTACATTTCTGTTTAAAGAAAGACATCATGTAATATATGCAATCTTTCTGCTTTTATCTTACTGATTTATAATAATTAAATCAGAACTGATGACAGTTCGTTTGCATTTCACAATGGCAGTAAACAGAAGCTCAATGAAATAGTAACAAAGCCACTGTTCAGATTTACCTGTGTTGCAGCACAACCAACGTCTTTTTTTACAACTACAGAAAACTGTTTTAGAGTACTTTTTCTTTTAAAATCAATATCAATCACAAAGCGAGTTTTATATTTTTTTAAAATCTAGTTTAAACAATTTTGTTTTTAGTAATATTTAAGTAATGTTTAGTAACTGCAGGTGGTGTTGGTGGTGGTGGTAGAATATGTGTTGCGCCTGGTTCTGGGCTGTAGTAATTCCTATGAAGAGTAGGAGAGAGTGGGGGAGATTGATGCTGCGTTAAACTCACTACTCAACAGCAGTAGTCCGGCTTACAATTCTACGAACTTTGAGCGTTAAACAAGGCAGCCAATCAAATCAAAGTGTCAGCTTTGGAAGAGTAATCCCAACACCGTGACACAAACTGCAGTACACGCTTTTCAGCGCACGTGGTCAGGAATTGACTGTGTTGAATTACTTTGGAACGTTATTGCACCAGAAGACACTGAGAGGCAATTATAGTAAGTTCTCTTTATTATTATTGCACCAGAAGACACTGAGAGGCAATTATAGTAAGTTCTCTTTATTATTATTGCACCAGAAGACACTGCGAGGCAATTATAGTAAGTTCTCTTTATTGTTATTGCACCAGAAGACACTGCGAGGCAATTATAGTAAGTTCTCTTTATTGTTATTGCACCAGAAGACACTGAGAGGCAATTATATTAAGTTCTCTTTATTGTTTTTGCACCAGAAGACACTGCGAGGCAATTATAGTAAGTTCTCTTTATCGTCTCCAATAGGGAAGTTGCCAATCATTCATTGCAATTATTGTTTTCCAGAAACTTGATCATTTCAGTATTTCTGGTTATTTATTTATTTTTTGGTTATTCTAATATCGCCTAGTCGATTTTTGTTGTTGTTGTCGCCTTCCCAAGTCGTTTGATTGCTTTAGACACAATGTACTTCTAAAATTAGATTGCTCTGGATGAAGTCGAGAAACTACTAACATGATACAGTTAAACCGTTCTCATATTTTCTCCAGGTTTCTTTCTTTGTAGTACGCCATCGGGACAGTTCGACTGGCTTTTGAACCTGTCTGTGTTATAAGGTTTGTTTGTAGACCTTCGTGTTTAGCTGAAGCACTTCCCTCTCGGTGTTATAATATTTCTTGTGGGACATGGCTGAGTTTGCCAGTTTTCTAGGATTTGTTGTTGTATAATCAAATCAGCTGTCACATGTCCCTGTCGATAACGCAGGATGCGCTGCAGTGCATCAAATGTTTAGGTGAAACTTTTTCTCGTCTATTTTCTCCGAACTGTTGAAGAACATCTATTTATCAGACTCTTTATCCTGTAAATCTACTACGAGTTGTTGTATAACTTCATCTGTTTCTCAGACTCTTTATCCTACGAGTTGTTATAGAACTTCATCCAAGTCTCCTACGAATTGTTACAGAACTTTATCTTTTTATCAGTTGTATTTTTCTTACGAATTGTTATAGAACTTTATCTTTTTATCAGTTGTATTTTTCTTTTAAGTCTCCTACGAATTGTTATAGAACTTTATCTTTTTATCAGTTGTATTTTTCTTACGAATTGTTATAGAACTTTATCTTTTTATCAGTTGTATTTTTCTTTTAAGTCTCCTACGAATTGTTATAGAACTTTATCTTTTTATCAGCTGACTCTTTTTCTTATGAATCTCCTACGAGATGTTGTAGATGTTGTAGCTGCTTAGTTAAAGTATTTTGTGTCAATTTCCTATTATTTGGTATAGTACATTAATGTTTAATTGACGTGTGTCCTCTTCAATTTTTTATGCTTTGTTTTGGTACTATATATATTTTAGTTAACATTTCCTCGTTAATTTTCTACGGTTTGTTGTAGTCAACATCATTGTTTAGTGACGTACTGAAATACGCCATCTGCTGTTGCATTTCCTGGCACTTGAACTTTACCTCGAGACACCGGACATCATTGTAATTAAAAATATTTGATCATTGGGTTGCTTTCATTCATTTAAATTCACTCAAAGTTATCTTCTCTTGTCATGTAAGTGTGTGTCACGTGTACGGTTAAGTTTAACGACTCTGTCCTTTATTAGATTCCCAAATATCAAAATTGGTTATTGATTAACTTCTAATAATAGTGACAGCCGGATGGCCTGACCTATCTTCCACGAGTATGTCAGAGATTCAATGACACACGGCCAGAAAAATCAGTTGACTTGCCCAAGCTAGCAACGTTATCTTCCCCTTTAATTATTAATTAAGAATTATGATTCTATTAGTCCGGCTCCGCCCCCAGCTTTCTTACAATTGTGCTACATCAACAATGCAACAATGGGTAAGATAACAAAATGAATTTAATAACAATTTACAATTAAAAAAAAACAACCATTGATTAATATGCAGAAACTCGAGAGTCTATTTATCCTGCTTAGCTCGTTTGTTATAACTGATCTGGATTCCGTTCAGTTCGTTGTATGTTTCAAATACACATAACGAGTCTTTAGAAGGATCAAGAGTTGCCATTGTCTACTTGACTACACGCCTACACACGGCAGTTGTCTTCCGTCATGGCCACTCCCAACATCGGATACAAACTCAGGCGTAGTCCTAAGAAGATTTCCGCTCTTTTGGGGTGAATCCCGAGAGTTGTCATTGGCTTGGGGTAATTCCCGAGACCAGCTGTAATGAATAAGACCATTTCTATAATATCTTGTTACAGCGAACAATCGTTTGGGCTTCGTGGCAGCAGCAATAGATTTACTCTTTAGAAATCTCTACTAGTTAGCCACACGCTAACTTACAATTCCTGTCAATATAAATACTTAAACGAATAAAATTATTTACTTTACAATTGTATAGTTTCTCAATATAATATATATTTAGCAAGTGGTTCACAGGGATGCTTATTAACAATCGTCTATTTCACTGTTGGTGCTTACTGGCTACAAACGATTTTAACAAACATGAACATAGCAATACACATGGTTATTGTTATCTTGATAATTTTTACAAAAATATATCAATCGCTAACGCCACTTAACTTCTATGAGAAAAAAACATCCATCACATAATCATTTAACAATCACATAAATATTTTACATAGCATTCTACATATAAGAAATACAATAATTTAGAGACAGTCCACTATATTCACCACTATGTAATATTCGTGTGTGGTCAGCATGGATGCGATAATCTGCCCTTGGGTGCGGGTACTGTGAAAAACGTGTGCGTCTGAGGGATTTTGGTTCATTCACGCATATATGTGAATGGACTCTAGGTCAGCTGGCGGATTAACACTACGTCACGATACGGAATGCAAGCGACCAAATATGGGCATCTCGTATCCGGTTAATGGTCTTTCCTTTACCTCCAGAGCAGCCTACATACTAGTAACTTGTAAACAACTATTGCATCATCAAGCGCAAGTCGACTAGCGGAAATACCTTCTCATAAATTAGATAACGATGATTATGAAACAATTAACAAAATACAAAAAAAAATGTTTCATAACTTGGCATAATTTGCCTAGACTTCCTCACAGTGTGAATGATAACTTGTTTATGGATTAGAAAATCATCAACCAAGATGAAGGGCAATAATCCACCAAACTACAACTTTAATATATATTATTTAATACACGTTTTACCTATTTTAAGTTACCAAGGATTTCGTGTGTGGATGCTGAGACAGATATGTCAAACTATTTAAAGAATTGCGAGGCTATTTATAGAATTAGTGGTCTATTGACAGACGGATAGATTTTGATAGAATTGCTAGATCATTTACAGATATGTTACACTATGTAACCGATATATTATCCATAAAATCATTTACAAATTGTTGAGCTATTTGTCATCCTCCCTGTTTTAAAACGAAAGATTCCGCCAGCTGAACACGCCATTTATGGTGTCCTTAAAATACAGCTTCAGTTTCCGCGGCAATTTAGCCATGGGAGTTGTCAGATAACGATTTCGAGAAACACCAGTTATGTCTTTGAAAGAACTCCAACTTATTCAAAGTCACCGCCGAAGTGACCTCCCTTATGCCGTGATCTAACTAATTCGATACAGATGACGTGGCTTCCGGTACACCATAATCTAACAAGCTCAACATCTAAAATGACTTTCGGTGATCGTAATCTAGCAAAACTCGACAGCTGAAATGACTTCCGATGTGTCATAGTTTCGCGAGTTCGAGACAGATAAAGTGACGTCTGGTGTGCCATGGTTTCTGGAGCCCTTTGCTGAAATTACTTCCCTTGTATCATGGTGTAGCAAGCTTCTTTGTCCCCTTAGACATGATTTCAATCTTGGATTTCCTACTAGCAAAGAAAAGTATTATTCACCCCACATACACATTGCTGCATCGTCCAGCCTCGTTTTGAAACCGACACGCTTCCACAACGTGTTGCCAGGCAATCTGTGCATGCTATGAATAGAGAGCTGTGATTAAAATCGCCCTGTTGTTCAATTTTAACAATACTGTATTGGAAGAGAAAAGGCATTAGACTACACTCATTTGTTCACACTTAATAGCACTTTGTTCAAAACGAATAAACTGTTGACTATATTTATTCCTTCACAATTAACAGAGATGTGTTCAAAACAAATAGACTGTTGACTATATTTATTCCTTCACAATCAACAGAGATGTGTTCAAAATGAAAAGGCTATCAATTGTGTTTATGCGTACAAAATTAACAATAACGTTTTCAGAAATAAAATACATAAGACTACATTCGTTTGTTTACAGTTAATAATATCGTGTTCCAAACAAAATGGCTTTAGAGTGCATTCATTTTGTTTTTCCCGAATTTGACAATTTTTGGGGTCTATGCTGTGCTCATACCAAAAATGGCGTTCAATTATATTTCATAATTCTGTGTTCAAAATAAACACACTCATCTCTTATATAGTTTTCCAATTCTATCAGTGTATAATGCATTCCTTCAAACATATGGAATTTGTTTTTTTCACATGACCAACTTTACCCTCGAGCACGTGGGAGTTTTTGGAGCGACGTTAAATCGTCCTTGACCTTCGAGCACGTGGGAGTTCGTTTTTGCAGATATCCAGCTTCACGTTGTATTATTTTTGGGAGAGAGCCGGCATTAACTTAACAATTAACATTCCCTTAACCAACGAGAAATGTCTTCATTGCCGGTTTTATATTCTTAGTTTAGATTCTGCTGGTGTCTTTAAATCTTCAATGTGAGTGTTAGTTTACTGTTCAGTGATATACACTCAAAAACGTATTAAATACATCTATTTTTATTTATGATAAAAATCAGTGATCTACGCCTGAAAATATATTAAATACATTTGTTTTTATTTATGATCAAAAGCAGTAATGTACATTCAATGCATTTGTTTCTATTTATCATGATAGCAGTGAAGTGCATTAGGATATGTATTAGATACACGTGTTTCTATTTAAGTTTGTGTGCAAACAAACGTTTGCACACTCGTCACAAGCTATCTATAAGTTCAAGATTTAAATAAAAATATTAAAAAATAAATTTTAGAAATATCCAGTGAGTTCAGGTGTCTACAAAATAAACAGATACACAAGGGAGAGGAGATCTAAAATGTTAAAAGAACCGTCACATGGGTAAATTATTTTTCAATGAAGACGAGACTTAATTTCTGATAAAAAAAATAAGTACCCTTTTAAAAAATCCACTCTGCTAAAATAAACTGCACCAACAGTTCAATCATTTATTTATGCAAGCTCGCACACATACACACAGGCACACAGCCCTTCTATTTAACTTCCATCAATCTTACTTTCCTATCTCCATTAACCTGTGGTATTAATAAAAATAACGGTCAAGGTCAATTGCTAAATGATGCTTGAATTTTCACTCACAATGTGACTTATAATCAGACACGTGGGAGGTTGTTTTTGGAGCGAGCCTGTATTTTCACAAGGTCAGCGTTATGTTGCATTGTCGCATTCACGAAACAGACAGCATCAAAGTACTCACACAATAAAACGACGGTCAAGGTCATTTGCTAAAGGATGCTCGAATTTTCACTCACAATGTTTCAAATGAAGCCTTCGAATAAACAAATTCATTGATGTTTTTAGCAATGCATTCATTTTAATTTCCCTTCATATGACGGACAAATATTCTAGTTTGTTTAGAATTAGCAAAGTGGTGTTCAGGACAAACAATTTTATACTATTTTTTCACAACTAACAAACGTGTTTTAAAAAAAAGCTTTTGTCTTCGTTTATTTGTTCACATTTGATTATGCTTTAAACTGTACCATGCAGTTCACCTTTAGCAATATTTTCAAAATTTGCTCAACTTCGAATGATATTCATGTAAGTTTCAACTTTAGCAGTGATTTAACTTCAAACGATAAACATGTAAAGTTCCCTTTAACACTGATTTCATTTCAAACTATATCCATTAAGTCTACCTTTATCACTCTTTGAACTTCGAACGGTATCCATGTTGTTGACTTTTAATCCTGACTTTAAATTATATTTATGTTCTTCATCTTTAATATAATGCTATGTTCAAAATCAAACATTTCCTACTACAGTTTTGTAGTGTGATCCAAGATAAGGTATAATGTCAGTTTGGCATATTTTATCAGCTAGGATGTTTTTATTTTCTTTACTTTTCATCAAGATATAATGACCATGCCAGTTAAAACAGCATTCTAGCTTAAATGAATCAAATAATTGTTTCATCGATTTTCAGAACACTGTTTGTATTATAGTTTATATTGTTTAACAATATAAACGCAATGCATGTGTACATTTATCTCAAAACATGTGCAAAATATATTCCTCAGTCGACACTGCATTTGTGGATAAGAATAAAATCAAAATCCCTTGCAGTTAACACGACATCGCTAGTTCGCATTATTTTTTAGAGGCTTATCGGTCGTCATCTCAATTTATTGAAATATTTCTTCTCTCAACACCTCCAATAGCGCGCACAATGATTTTACAGATAGTAGTTCTGATTTAGAGAGAGATATTCTGATTTAGAGATATTGTAGTTCTGATGTAGAGATATAATAATAGTTCAGATTTAGCTGATGTAGAGATATAATGCTACTTCGAACTCCACCGTTGTCGCAATAACATCAATACCTCAGCAAATCGTGTTCCGGGGGGGGGGGGGAAAGAACATTGACAAAGCTTTTTGCATTTGACATCTGTTTTACCACTGTATTCATTTTCATAATGCGGCCGCTTGGCACGGTGTTTTCATGCGTGACATTCGTCCGAGTGAGTCAATGTTGGATTGAAGTCGGAGAGACAAAGACAGTCAGTGTTGGATTGAAGTCAGAGAGACAAAGACAATCAGTGTTGGATTAAAGTCAGAGAGACAAAGACAGTGTTGGATTGAAGTCAGAGAGACAAAGACAGTCAGTGTTTAATTAAAGTCAGGGAAAGTCGTTGTTTGAAGTCAGAGAAAGTCAGTGTTTGACTTCAAGTCAGAGTGAGAAAATGCATCGCTTATCGAGCGGATGTTTCATCGTGTCGGAGCTTTAACTGTTTTCCTTAAGGCGGAGTATGTGAATGCGTGCTTCGACAATATGGATAAGTTACAGCATAGTGAATGCGTGTCACAACACAGCGGATATGCGTTACAACCAGTGGATATGTTACACCATAGTGGATGTGTATTACAACACAGTGGACATGTTACACCATAGAGGATATAAAGTATGCTACAACATATTTTACAACAACGTGGATATCTGAAATATGTGATGCAGTATATTGGATCTGTTACAACACAATGGATATGTAAAATACATTTTGCGGCATGGTGCATATGTATTACAGTTTATCACAGATGTGTTACAGCTTCTTGCTATGTGTTACAGCTTAGTGCTTATATGTTACAATATAGTGAACACGCACGTTTACTACAGATGCGTGAGTGGGGGGGGGCTGTTCAGACAGTAATACAGAAAAAATTATAACTGTCAATTTTGCTCTTTGCACAATGTGTTAGTATTAGTTTGCAAGTATATGTAGTTTAGGTAGTAGTTAGAATTACTGGTAATAGTGTAGTATTAGATTGGTAGTTTGCAAGTATATGTAGTTTAGGTAGTAGTTAGAATTACTGGTAATAGTGTAGTATTAGATTGGTAGTTTGCAAGTATATGTAGTTTAGGTAGTAGTTAGAATTACTGGTAATAGTGTAGTATTAGATTGGTAGTTTGCAAGTATATGTAGTTTAGGGAGTAGTTAAAATTACTGGTAGTAGTGCTAGTATTAGATTGTAGTTTGCAAGTATATGTAGTTTAGGTAGTAGTTAGAATTACTGGTAATAGTGTAGTATTAGATTGGTAGTTTGCAAGTATATGTAGTTTAGGTAGTAGTTAAAATTACTGGTAGTAGTGCTAGTATTAGATTGGTAGTTTGCAAGTATATGTAGTTTAGGTAGTAGTTAGAATCACAAGTAATTCTCGTAATGTAAAATCTTTTTAACAAACAAGGTCAGTCAACCAAAGAAAAACTAACGGTGCTTCTATACGAAATAGTTTATTAACGCTTGATTGGGTAGCAGGTGAGTTACGTGACTGAATATCTGATGACGAGAATCTTTTGAACTTGAAATATTTCTTCTAAACGTTTTAAAACAATTGATTTCTATTACAGAAACGTGAATAATTTATCTTTTAAAATTTTTATTTGCATATATTCTAAACGAATTAGTGAATGATACGCCCTTCACATCGTACCTTTACAAATAACGGTAGTTTGTATAATAAGGTCAAGAGAGTCTGGTGCTATAATTTTGGGACGGGTTTATTTTTTAGAAATCGATTTCTTCCCGTAAATTTATATACATTTTATTTGTCTATTTTGTTCAAGAGATACATAAGGAAGGGGATACAATTCGGAGACAAAATGCACGCCCTATTAAAGTACATGCGAAATTATCCAAATCTTGTCACAAGAAACAATAGACAACCTGGCTTGTTCCAGTCAAAGTAACGGTTCTCACATAACTTAACGCGACACTGGTTAGAGTTATGTCATCCCAACTTGTGACGTCAAATAAAATTGCTTTCGGTGAATAGAGCTGTTAAATCAACACAGCATGTTTGAAGTTCAGTTTCAAGATGTTAATTGCATTTTCTGTTTGTTTGTGTTCATTTTATTTCTCTTTGTGCGTCCATTGTATTTCTGTTTGTGTGGTTATTGTAGTTCGGTTTTTTTTATGTGTTATTGTATTTCTGGTTGTGTGTATGTTGTATTTCTGTTTGTTTGTTGTATTTCTGTTGGCGTGTATAATGTATTTCTGTTTTTGTTTTTTGTTTGTTTGTATATTGTATTCCGTTTGTGTGTATATAGTATTTCTGTTTGTGTGTATATTGTATTTCTGTTTGTTGTTGTATTTTTGTTGGTGTGTATATTGCATTTCTGTTTGTTTGTTGTATTTCGTTTTGTTGTACATTGTATTTCTATTTGTTGTATTTCTGTTGACGTGTATAATGTATTTCTGTTTGTGTGTTTGTTGTATTCTTGTTTAGGAGATGTAGGGTGTTTACTGTGTTTTTTATTTTTTATTTGTTGGATTTCTGTTTGTTTTTTTTATCGTATTTTTGTTTGTTTGTTGAAATGTATGCAGTCCAAGCGGCCATCAAACGTAGAATGGGGGGCTTGCTGTCTACGGACGCTCAGTTGTCTGAATTCCAGAAAAGGAAACTGCTGCACGAGTTCTGCACATTTTTCGGTGAGTGGAGCTGTTAGCTATTGTTTCGGCGTTAGTGATTGTAAAATTAAATAATAGCATAATCAGCATTTTCCTTTTAAGTAATATCCGAACCATAGCAATAGCAGTGGGTATTAATATATGCATAAGTTACTTGAAGTAAGTTAACAGCAGTGCGTATATAGATAAGTTAATTATTAGTAAGTTAACAGCAGTGAGTATATGGATACGTTATTTGTTACTAAGTTAACAGATGTGAGTATATAGATAAGTTAATTGTTAGTAATTCACCTGCAGTGAGTAAATAGATTAATAGTCATTGTTATTGTGTGACGCCAACTAGTTAATGGTCAGGATAATTATTAATTAATCAATCGTCAACAACTAATTACAAGTGATGAGAATCTTAATTTATGTTATTAATAATTCGCCAGAAGACACCTCTCGTCTCTCTGACCTGGAGGATATGCTGGCGCTGTAATGGTTTTCTCCCTTCCACAACACTGGACAAACATTTACCGTCACACAGTATTTCTGTAGGTGGAAAACTTCTTACTAAAGGAGAAGACAAATCCGTCTTCAATCTATATTTAGTGAGCCCCCATCCACCTACAATCTACATTCTTTTCCAATATAAGGTTATCAATATGTGTAAGAAGGTCAATAGATTTATTAAAATCAACAATCAAAAATTGGGTGTGGTATGGATTTAGCATCACAGAGGTAGCATCGTCTTTTACTACTATGGTAGCAACCTTTTATCCGGGCGTTCTGTGTATGCTTTCATTAGATTAGCATGAAAAACTTTCACTTTAGATCTGATTTGAATTTGGAAATTGCACCCACTCAATTTCTTGACAGCTTCATAGGGTCCTTGCCATGATACATCTAATTTAGTTTGGTGCAGGGGTAATAACAACACCCATGTACTGACTTCAATGTTACATGCTATCATTATACACTTGTACTGATATGCTTGTCTAGTCTTACTTTTGTGTACACTCTCGGCTGCTATTTGACATGAAGTATCAATACAGTTTGCAAATTCGATATGTGCTTTTTTACACATTCCACTAGCCTGCTCTCTATCCAATATTCTCATAATATAGACATGGGTCCCATAATGGTCCTACCATATAAGATTTCGAATGGTGAAAAATGAGTTGAATTTAGTGGTACTGCATGCAACACAAACAAAAGTGCTAGCAAGAGTAGCATTCAGATTTTCATCTAAATTGTTACACATGGGGTGGTAATGAGTAGTTTTAAACTGTTTTACTCTCAATATTTGATTAATCTCCTTCATTAACTCGCTCGTGAATTAAGTCCCCCTATTGGACAAGATTTCTTCCAGAAATCCTACACTTTGGAAAATGATGAGCAGTGTATTTGCTACTGACACAATACTAATAAAACAAAGAGCAACCATCTCTGGGAATCTCGTAGCATAATCAATGATGGTGAGAATCCATTTATGGCCTTGACCCTATGAGGGCACAAATTATCCAATGAGATTGATGGCTGCATGCCTAAAAGGAATATCAATCATTGGGTATTCCATCTTTCTATTCACTTTCTAAATATTAGTAAGTTAATAGCAGTGAGTATATAGTCAAATTAGATGTTAGTAAGTCAATAGTAGTGAGTATATAGTTACATTATATATTAGTAATAGCAGTGAGTATAGAGATAAGTTGGATGTTAATAAGTTTCAGTAGTATCAGCAATACTTGTATTAATAAGAAATATAACAGAAATCGTAGCAATATTAGAAGCAATAGTAGAAGATACTAACAGAAGTAAAAATATTAGAAACAGTAGTAATAGCTGCAGTAACAGGTAAAAATTTAATGCCATAATGAAGATAATGAAAGTAGTAGAGACACGGATGATAGTGGAGGCATAAAAACGTAGTGATAAAGGGTGATAGTGGAGGCATAAAAAGTAATGATAGAGTAAAGGGTGATGGGGCGGTAATGATTGTACAGTGGGGAAGGTAAAAGTGGTAAGAGTAGTTATATATGTTATGGTAGTGGTATTTGGTAGCGAATAAAGAAGGTAACGCCTGCTTGACGTTTAACAATACTTATTTACATTCACACTTTTATTGTAGGAATGAAGAAGGGAGTGCCTGTTTGGCGTTTAACAATACTTATTTACATTCACACTTTTATTGTAGGAAAAAGAAGGTAATGCCTGCTTGACGTTTAACAATACTTATTTACATTCACACTTTTATTGTAGGAATGGAGTGCCTGTTTGGCGTTTAACAATACTTATTTACATCCACACTTTTATTGTAGGAATGGAGTGCCTGTTTGGCGTTTAACAATACTTATTTACATCCACACTTTTATTGTAGGAATAAAGAAGGGAGTGCCTGTCTGGCGTTTAACAATACTTATTTACATTCACACTTTTATTGTAGGAATGAAGAAGGGAGTGCCTGTCTGGCGTTTAACAATACTTATTTACATCCACACTTTTATTGTAGGAATAAAGAAGGTAACGCCTGCTTGACGTTTAACAATACTTATTTACATCCACACTTTCACAGTGGAAGCTTTGCCCGATAGAGGGCGTGTGTTTCCACAGATTCTTCCGAAATCGTGTCAGACTGAAACAGAAATGAAGAGCACAAGACCCGGCCCAGCGTACAAAATCCGGATTTCCCAGAGGTCTGTTCTGTTCGGTCCGGAAGCGAAGTGGTGATTGAGCGGATGTTTTTAAGCGCGATCATTTAATCTCTTGATGGGAGACAACTTGTTTTGCTTGATATGGGTCTCATGTCTGTTTCAGAACTTTATCCATTTCACTGTTCGAATGTGAAAGACTAACAGAGGTACAGAGTAGTCAGATAAAAAATAAAATCAAGGGGGCACAATTGGTCTGAAGGGGCTAACACTAAATTTAGTGAAGCGTGCACTCTTGCTGGAACCGAAGGCAAAATCACTCTGCTTAAACGTTCTTAAGCTAAGCAGCATTATAGGTCACCTGTGAGTGGTTTGTGGGTTTTTTTTCATAGTTTTGGGGGGTTTCTTTTACCCGTAAAGTGATCGATCTCGAGACTCTTTAGCGAGAGGCTGGTGTTCTATCTTCTATGCCTCGCCCGTTCTTTGTGAGACAGCTGTCAGTTTACAACATCAAAACCTCCATTATTTTATGACCTTCAACGGTTAAAACAAAATATGCTTACTCCTATTTAAAAAGAAAGAAAGAAAGAAAAATGATTATGACCTTCTACGATTAAAAAAAAATAGATACTTGTAACCGGTTTGAAAATGAAATTGAATCAACAAATTTATGTGACGAAAGCCCACTTTATAACGGACATAGCTTATTTCAAGGGGACTTAAGCCGACAAGATGTGACTGAAGAGTTCACGTTTCATATATTTTTTGTATGCATTGCTGGACTATTAAAATATGTGTCCCCTTTAGTTTATTGATGTCAGGTATCGTTTGTGTCGATGTGTGTTACATTCCCTTCCCTTTCTTAGTAATACGCATGTGTTGATTTCGTTTTATTTTTAGTTCTCTTTTCTCATGAGATGCCCGGATTTTTTGTAATCTTCCATCATTTGTATTTATTATTTTTATAGCTATTATTGGTTAGCGAGGGTGGAGGTGAGGCATGCAATCACCTTGTCAACGATGACTAAAAGAATCCCTGGCATTTTCATCACGAAGAAACTTCAAAGCGCGGACTAATTCTTCATGATAAAGCGTTTGATAGTGTGAATCCCGGATTGTTTCTTGGATCTTGCCCAAATTCTAGTTCGTGACAGATGTCACGTTCGTTGTTCAACTGCCGGGTCCTGGGTCTTGTTTCATGCCCTGTGCCTCGCACATACTTCAGGCTCTTCATTTTCCAATTAATACTTCTTTATTAAGATGTGCAATTTGTGGGTAATGTACGCAAGCTTCTTAATTTAGCTCATGATAAGATCACGTGAAGGTTAAATATAAGCCTTAGCCCTTACTGCTTTTCTAGTGCGCGCGTACTTGTATATACATATGTGTGTGAGTGAAGTATGTGTGTGCTTGTGTGTGAATGCATAATGACTCACAAACATAGACGGTTATAAGATTAATTAGATTGTTTCTGCTTATTAGAGTCTGCGTTCAACATTGGTTGTTTACGCGGACGGAATGATCCATAATTTAAATTTTAAAACAAAATTCTCGTTCACACCTCAGTTTAGTTCATGACATTGTTTTGTTTTTATATTTTCTGGCTCTATTGCTCTCATGTTTCGTATACATTTTCTTATAAAGCGCTGACTTCTTGTGTTATTTTTCTTATTAAGGGCGCAGTTTAAAATGTTTGCTATAAAATAAAGGATAAGAATGCCCAATGTAAACTCTGACAAGCATGCATAACCAACTTGTCGTGAAGCAACGACATTTCACCTAAAATTAAACTACAGCTGAATAGATAGATAGATAGATAGACAGATAGATAGATAGATAGATAGATAGATAGATAGATAGATAGATAGATAGATAGATAGATAGATAGATAGATAGATAGATAGATAGATAGATAGATAGATAGATAGATAGATAGATAGATAGATAGATAGATAGATAGATAGATATTGGTAAGGGTGAAAAAGAGTCAGAGATGGAGGGAGATATAGATACAAAATTATAGTTTCCCCATTGACTTCATAATAAAACAAATTTGACAGAATATCATACAGTCAAAAATGTGTGTTATGTTTTGGTGACACCTTTATAGTGATGGCAGTATTTCTAAACGGCAGTCTGAAAGATGTGTTTTCCTCGATATTATTTACTTTCACGTCATCTCTACTATTAATACGTTGGTGTCTATGCATATGTTTGAATTCAGTAGGATTAAAATTATATTTACATAAAAAACAATTTTCCTTTATTATTTTTTTTTAAAATACAAATCGTTTCAGATCTGAACAAAGATGGTTTCCTGGAATGGAAAGACTTTGATTTGGCCAGACAGGTTTGTGGAAATTATCACTGATCGCATTCATCCTGTACAGTGTTTTAGAGAAATTTATAAGTACAACTCCGCAAAGTATTTATACACATCTCGGGCGCGAGGCCATGTATTTATGCAAAAATTATTGATTTCCGGCACAACACAAGACGGTATGTTCTGGTTTGTTAACCATTCATGCTTGGGGTCTAAATTGATTTTACTCCTCTCCAGGCAAGACTTGTCTGCAGTTGCAAAGATTGTGTGAAAAACAAAGCTAATAAATGAGTCGGTTAGACAACATATTATCTTTATTTCAGACGTCCTACTGGAAACAGATTATGTGAAAATATAATAAACACTAGATCAGTAGGTCAAAACTGCCACCAGTAATTATGTGAAAATATAATAAACACATAAACATTAGTTAAATAATTGCCACCAGTAATTAAGTGAAAATATACTAAACACATAAACATTAGTTTAAAAAATTGCCACCAGTAATTTAGTCAACATTATTTTCAGCCATTTTACGCAAACATGCTAGAAATTGTAGATCGATAGTTAGGCAGACAGGCAGATAGGCAGGCGGATGGATGGATGGATGGTATGGTATGGTTTCATAGACAGACAGACAGATAGATAGATAGATAATGGGCATTATCTATATTGATTTTTTTTTATTGCCCAAGCTGCGAGATGTGGCCCGTAACCTGCCTGTTTTAGTAATGTCTGGTCATTGGATAAAAATAGCCTATTTATTTCAGTAATGTCTGGTCATTGGATAAAAATAGCCTATTTATTTCAGTAATGTCGTCATTGGTTAAAACCTAACTGCTTGTTTTAGTAGTTCTGGTCATTAGTTAAACACTAACCTGTTTTTTAGTATTGTCTGATCACTGTTTAAACACTTACCTGTTTATTTCGTATTGTCTGATCACTGTTTAAACACTTACCTGTTTATTTCGTATTGTCTGATCATTGTTTAAACATTTACCTGTTTTTTTAGTATTGTCTGATCATTGTTTAATACTTACCTGCTTTTTAGCATTGTCTGATCATTGTTTAAACATTTACCTGTTTTTTTAGTATTGTCTGATCATTGTTTAACACTTACCTGTTTTTTTAGTATTGTCTGATCATTGTTTAACACTTACCTGTTTATTTTAATTATATATGTACGATGATTTGAAATTACTGTTATTGTTATAGCGTCTAAATAAAACAGTGAACAGTAAATATCATTTCTAATAAACAATTTCGGAGTTTTTATCCTTATAAAATGAACTTTTATTTTCTTTAATTTAATCAAAGTCCCAGTTAAATGCATGTGTGCTTCTTTTCATATTCGCATCGTACAGACAAGCAAACACCGGTTTAGTTGAGCCTGCATTGTTTTCGTGCATGTGCACTTTCGTCAATGTATCGTTGATTGCTATTGCACCATTTTGACAATGAGAACACTTTTTGGTAATGGAGACTGTTGGTTTGTCTCCAATTAGCAAATCTGTAAAATGAGCGGTTGGAAAGAGGGAAGTGACAAATACAGAAAGACACAGGACCTTTTCGTCATCATATGGCGACGTCTGAGGGACCAAGGGGACCAAAACCTAGACGACAAAATAACAGCGGACGAATGGGTAATGCTTTCATTTAATTGCATAGTCATAGAAAATAGATAACACATTCCTTTGATTGTGTAGACACAGAAAACAGGTAAAGCATTCATTTGGTTGTATGTTCATAGAAAATGGATAGGGCATTCATATAGTTTTGTAGTCATAGAAAAACAACTAGAAAAATAGGAACGGGCTACAGGAAAAAGAGAGAGCGAGATTTTAATATAATCTTTATTTAGAGATAATTTCTTTGACTTTGACTGTCAGCATAAAATATTCTATTGACTATCCAGGGAAAGATTACTCGGGAAAGAATAAAGAAAACATCGAACAAGGGAGAACGTATGGACAGTCGACTAATTGAAGAGAGAAGGGGGGGGGGAGAACATTTGTGAATCAACACAAAGCTAAAGGAAACGAAAGGAAAGTTAATAGAAAGAAAGAGAAGGAAAGGAGAGAAATTGGAAAGATAGAGAATAGAAGGAAAGAGAACAGAAAGGGAGAGAATGGAAAGAAAGTAAAAAAAAGAACCTACGGATAGAGTGCAGAAGAAATAAAAGAATAAAACGAAAGAGACTAGAAAGGGAGAGAATGGAAAGAAAGTAAAACAAAAGAAGATAAATGAAATAAAGAAGACGAAAAAGAATGAAAGGAAAGAGAATAGAAGGGAACAAAATGGAGGCAAAGCAGATCAGAAGAGAAGACAACATGTGAAACGTTCATTTTAACAAAAAAGTAAATATTGACGGACTGAAAACTCTGAAGGTAAGCTGAAGCATTAAAACTTAGACTGGTGACAGGTAAGCTGAAGCATTAAAACTGAGTGAGTACTAATGACAGGTAAGGTGAAGCATTAAAACTGAGTGAGTACTAATGACAGGTAAGGTGAAGCATTAAAACTGAGTGAGTACTGATAACAGGTAAGGTGAAGCATTAAAACTGAGTGAGTACTGATGACAGGCTTGTTGGAATGGCTATGCTTTCCGTCCTCCCACTTCCGCCATGTGGATTTTGCCTTACTTTGGCAAAATAACTAACGGACAGGAAAGCTGATAAAACGTGCAATAGCTAAATAACTATTGTACTTCTAATAAACAGTTCCTAATTAATATGCTGGTAAATGATTTAAAGATTATATCTGTGAAGCCAACGCTACTTTTAGTTAATGGATATGATTATTATTAATTAATTAACCATGCAAAACTAATTACAAGTTATTTTGATTAAAGCTCTTTATTAAATCATCAGTAACAACTATTAACAGATGGCCAACCGACATGTTAATGAACAATCTATCACAGCTGATAACCTTGGTGTGATATGCCCCAGTGTATGCTTTGATTTGATTGGTATTTACTATAATAAAACGTTTACAATTCACCTGCGTTACTTACGTTAATAGACAGTTTAATATACTGGCGATGTGTGTGTGTTTGTTTGTGTGTGTGTTTGTGTGTGTGTCTGTGTTTGTGTGTGTGTTTGTGTGTGTGTGTTTGTGTGTGTGTTTGTGTGTGTGTTTGTGTGTGTGTGTTTGTGTGTGTGTGTTTGTTTGTGTGTGTGTGTTTGTGTGTGTGTCTGTGTTTGTGTGTGTGTTTGTGTGTGTGTGTTTGTGTGTGTGTTTGTGTGTGTGTTTGTGTGTGTGTTTGTGTGTGTGTATGTGTGTGTGTTTGTGTGTGTGTGTTTGTGTGTGTGTTTGTGTGTGTGTTTGTGTGTGTGTTTGTGTGTGTGTGTGTGTGTGTGTGTGTGTGTGTGTGTGTGTGTGTGTGTGTGTGTAAATTATGGTGTTACATTTTGTTTCTATTTACTTTTAATTGTCTTCAATACCGCTTGCTGCAGTTAATGAGTAATTATGTTAACACATTATTGTTGTATAATTTCTGTCTACATTAATGTTTTTCTATATTTATTTAAGCTTCTCTGCGCTGATTAAATATTACCCTTATGATTATTTGACCAAGTATATGGCAACCATTGACTGAACGCAGAAATAGTGGTTTTCGTTTCAAATTACATGGCAACCACTGACTGAATGCAGATACAGTGGTTTTCAATTCAAACACGTTTAAAGTCAGCCGTGGCATTTCTTGAGGGAATTAATAAAATTTTCAAAGGACTATTCAGGTTTTAATCTCGACTCTTTCATAAAGGATTATTCAGGTTTTAGTCTGGACTCTTTCATATGTGTCTTGCAAATCCTTATCTGTAAATCTGTAAATCATAAACGTCTTATTCTACTTATCGTTTTTTTTCATTTAATTTGTATTATTCCTCTTCTTGTGGCAGATCTTTACCAATTACGTTTTAAAACGCATTTTAACATGTTCCGATTTCTATCTGACGAAGAGCCAGAATATATTATATTTAAAAGAATATTTTATGCCGCTGGTAACATGTTCTCTCTGCTTGTTGGCTTGCAGATCTTTAAAAAGATGGTTCTGTGCATATTTAATATGTTCGTATTTCTATACATCCGAATGAATAATTTCGCCAAATTTTTTTTATGCAATCTTACATTTTCGAATTTCTAGCTGTGGGTGTTAGAGAGGTGGAGCAGTGGTTGATGTTAATGTTAGTACGGTAAACATTACGAGTTTGATCTGCGTTTTTAGATAACACTATGGAGAGGTTAAAGAGTGGTTTGCACCATATATGTATCGATTTTATTTCATAGAGACGTTAAAGAGTGGTTTGCACCTTAAATGTTTCGATTTTATTTCATAGAAAAATTTAAGACTAGTTGCTACATAAACGGTTTATTCTTATTTCGTGTGTCTAGATGGCCATAAGGGAACTGATAAAGAGTAATTGGCATCATAAATGTTTCAATTTTATTTGACGTGTTTAGATGGCCAAGTGAGAAACGTTAAAATCTGGTTGGCATCGTAAATACTACAATTTTAATTTCTCGTGTTCATATGGTCAAGTGAGAGGCGTTAAAATCTGGCTGGCACCATAAATATTACAATTTTATTTCACGTGTTTAGATGGCCTTGTTGAGAAATGTTAAAGAGTGAGTGGCGCCATAAGTGTTTCAATTTTACTTTAGGTGTTTAGATGGCCATATGGAAAAGTTTTACCAAAGAGTAACTGGCACCATAACATTTTCAGTTTTATTTCACGTGTTTAGATTGCCATGTGGGAAAAATTTAACAAAGAGTGCCTGACAGAGCAGAAGGACAACCCCGAGCAGAAGAACAAAATCCCGGAGTGGTTAGAACGTTACGTCGAGTACAAGTTTAACCTGTACGACAGGACAGGTACCTCTGTTCTCAAACAGAATTACTGGTACAACCAGTCATAGAATCCTGTGTATCCTTGATGTTAAAAAGTAGCAGTATTTTTCTTCATCGGTATTTAACACGAGTGAGTGAGTGAGTGAGTGAGTGAGTGAGTGAGTGAGTGAGTGAGTGAGTGAGTGAGTGAGTGAGTGAGTGAGTGAGTGAGTGAGTGAGTGAGTGAGTGAGTGAGTGAGTGAGTGGGGGTGTGACTGAGTGGCTGAATGGATGCGTGGGTGGGTGTTTTATTGGGTGGGCGGGTTTGGGTCTGAGTCAGTGAGTCAGTAATCAATGAATCAGTGACTCACTGAATGGATGTTTAAATTTGTTGTGTCCATAATTTCATTTCCTATTAACTCGTTTACTGTCGTCACTTTAGAATCCAAAACAATTGGTAACAGTCTCCATTTCGTTTTAATTTCTTTTTTTACTCTTCTGCTACTATTTTCATCTCAAAAAGGAAGCAATAATAGAAATAGCAGTAATGATAGAACTGTTTAAGCGATAGTAGTAATATATGGTAGTTGCTGCTTTGTTGATGATTCGTTCATATAATTATCTTCATTATCGCTCCTGATCTGTTCTTCAGGCGACGGTCTGCTGGACATTGAAGAGTTTGAATACGTCCTATCCTTATTCGGAGTGTCCCCTAAAGATGCTCGAACTGCATTTCGCCTGTTTTCAAAAGTAAGTCTATATCTGAAAACATTCTATCCTTATTGGAAGAGTCCCCTAAAGATACTCGAACTGCATACCGCCTGTTTTCAAAAAAGTCCTTACCTGAAAAGAGCTCCTGCTGTTTACACATTTATAGCTCCTATGTTAAGGCAATGTATATCAATAAATACGTCACTTCCGGTGTGCACACCACTTACTTTTGTGATATCTAATAAGATATGAACCTGCTTGTCAATGAACAGTTAATTTTATTGGCTAAAAAATAAAATAAACGCGTTTCTGCTAATTTTCATGTACTCCATCCATTTGAAACAAGAGCAATGACGTCAAATATTCTACGTGAGGACTATTCCAGTAGTTTGCACACTACATTGCCAGTACAAAACTCAGCATAATTAGGACACGTGAGGACTATCCAGTAGTTTGACACTACATTGCCAGTGCAAAACTCCGCATAATTAGGACACGTGAGGACTATCCAGTAGTTTGACACTACATTGCCAGTGCAAAACTCCACATAATTAAGACACAACTACACAATCCCCGCAGTGTCCTTCAAGAACACTTTTGGAAATGATCATGAACGTGTCTATTTGCTTTAATTTGAAAATTGTTATCCACAATCAGTTATCTCTACTTTTTTTAAAAAGAACAATCAAGAGAAAGTTGATTTGGAGTAATTAAATCGCTGTCTAATTATTTCCCCGCTTTATTTTAGGAACAATCAAAAGAATGTTGAATTGGGGAATAATTAAATCCTTTTTTCCAAGAGAAGTCAAGAGAAAGATGGCCTGGAGTAATTCAAAACGCTGTCTAATTATTCCCCTTTGTTTTATTGAACAATAAAGAGAAAGATAATTCAAAACGCTTATTATTCCCCTTTATTTTCAAGAACAATCAAGAAAAGTTGATTTTGGAATAATTCATAATGCTATCTAAATTATTTCCAATGTTTTCCTTTTCAAAACAATCAAAAGAAAACTGATTTGAGGTATTTCAAAATGCTATCATATTATTCCCAATTTTTTTCTGTCCAGAACAATCAAGAAAAAGTTGAAAAAATAATTCAAAACGCAGTCAAATTATTCCCCCTTCTTTTTTACTAAACAATACAGAGAAAGTTGACTTGGAATAATTCAAAACGCTGTTTAATTTTTCTTCTTTTTTCAAGAACAATCAAGAAAAGTTGATTTGGAGTAATTAAAAATGATGTTAATTAATCCCAATAATTTACATTCCAAAACAGTTTACTTGGAGTACTTCAAAACACTGTCAGATTAATCCCAATGTTTCTTCTGTCCAGAACAATGAAAGAGAAAGTTGAGTTGGAGTACTTCTAAACGCTGTCAAATTAATCCCAATGCTTTTCTGTCCAGAACAATCAAGAGAAAGTTGACTTGGAGTACTTCAAAACCCTGTCAGCCGAGTACTACCGCTCAAATGATCCGAGTTCTCTAGGTAACTTCATAACTGGTCGACTGACTTTTGACGAAGAAGTGCCGGTTAAACTCACACAAACCAAGTCAAAACTAGGGGGAGACAAACTGAAATAAATTGCCGAAAAGAGAAAGGTGATCCGTCGTACCTAGAGTGACTCATTTGATAAGAACATGGAATCTAATCAAATTTATTTATTTGTGATTTATATGCTTGTCTGCTTGCCTTAATGATTGATTGGTACCTTCATTAAATCTATTAATATAATCTATTAATTATTACATTTATTATTATGTAATTACATATTAACTTTATATATTTAATGTATACATTTAATTATATTACTGTGTTATTTTACAGTTTTGCAGATTAATGGAAACTGAAAGTATTTGAGTTCTTTGCTTGGTACTGGTTTATGTATCAGTTAATTATTACTTGGCCTCCATTGCTGGACTAAGAACTGTTCATAATTGGAGGTGCTGAATTTAAGTACTAATTAAGCATTCAGGTGTGCCCGACACTGTCTTGTGTATTTGATAAATAGTGTTGCCTATTGTTAATTTGAACGGTAGTTCACAGCTCATTGCTTTCTAGTGCTGGTGGTAGTTATGTGTTCAGTGTTGTCCAGTGTTAGTCGGTGCCATTTACGTGTTCGGTGTTGTCCAGAACTGGTCTAAGTGTTAGTTGCATGTTTAGTGATGTACAATACTGAAATAAATGCTAGTTAAGTGTTCAGAGTTGAATAGCATTGGGCCAAGCTTTAATTATTTGTTCATTATAATGTACTGGTCTAACTGTTTTTACTTGTTCAGTATAATGTACTGGTCTAAGTGCTAATAGCTTGTTCAGTATAATGTACTGGTCTAACTGTTTTTACTTGTTCAGTATAATGTACTGGTCTAAGTGCTAATAGCTTGTTCAGTATAATGTACTGGTCTGTGCTAATAGCTTGTTCAGTATAACGTAATGGTCTAAGTGCTAATAGCTTGTTCAGTATAATGTACTGGTCTGTGTTTTTACTTGTTCAGTATAATGCACAGGTCTAAGTGTTCAGTGCCGAATATTACTGGTCCAAGTTCTAGCTATTGTTCGTTGTAATGTACTGGTCTAAGTGCTAGTTTAAATGTTCAGCATTGTAATGTACTGGTGTAAGTGCTGGCTTGAGTGTTCAATGTTGTAATATACTGGTCTAAGTGGTAGTTTAAGTGTTCAGCATTGTAATGTGTTGGTTTGAGTGTTCAGTGTTGTAATATACTGGTCTAAGTGCTAGTTTAAATTTTCAGAATTGTAATGTACTGGTGTAAGTATGAATTTAAGTGTTAGGCATTGTAATGTACTGGTGTAAGTGTGAATTTAAGTGTTAGGCATTGTAATGTACTGGTGTAAGTGTGAATTTAAGTGTTAGGCATTGTAATGTACTGGTGTAAGTGTGAATTTAAGTGTTAGGCATTGTAATGTACTCCTATTGCGCTGTTTATTTCATAACCCATATGAACGGTGTTGTGTAATTCAGGTGTTTTGGTACATGTACTTCTGTTGTGCCGTTTGTATCGCAACCCCTACCAACGGTGTTGTGAAAGTTAAATGATACGGTACATGTCCTTTTAATGTGCCGTTTGTTTTGTAACCAGTATTAACGGTGTTGTGTAACAAGATGTACGGTACCTATACTTTAGTTTGACGTCAGTATCATAACCCACAACTGCCGTGTTTAGTCTATATGATAAACCAGCGCAGACTTATTTTTTGGTAAGTCTTAGTGTCAACGGCCTTGAGTTGTTTGTATTGCAAGCACTATGACTACAGTCTCAGTATAATTTCGTAATAAGTGCTTGTGGTCAACGACCTTGAATTGTTTGTGTTGTAAGCTCTATGACTACAGTTTCAGTTTAATGTTGATAATAAGTGTTTGTAGTCAACAGCCTTGAGTTGTTTGTGTTGTAAGCTCTATGACTACAGTTTCAGTTTAATGTTGGTAATAAGTGTTTGTAGTCAACAGCCTTGAGTTGTTTGTGTTGTAAGCTCTATGACTACAGTTTCAGTTTAATGTTGGTAATAAGTGTTTGTAGTCAACAGCCTTGAGTTGTTTGCCTCTATTGCAAGTACTGCACCTTGGGGGTAATTCTAAATCGTGCAATGGGGGTGGGGGGTGGCATGTGAATGGAATTCTATGAATGGTATAGTTTTATATTTCTATATTATGTTAATTTTAAGACTGATTGTTATTACAACTGTCAAACGTATGTTAATTTCTTGAATGTATCCATATTCACAGACAAGCAAAACCACGTTGCCCTTGTGATGAATATATATTAAATATTTATAATAGACACGTCCCGCGATTAATATGTCTGTGGGGTGGGGTGGGGTACGGTATCCTATATTTTATATTGATTAACCATTGTACGCACATGTCCATTAATGATTTTTTTAAAATAGCGAAAAGGAATCAATAAAAAATTGCCTAGTTTTAAATAAATGTTTCTTACAATTTTATTGTGCTTGTATTGCTACTTCTGTGTATAATAAGATGTACATGTCTTGTATAAAATGTATGTCTTTACCAATATGACGTGCTTTTACAGTAATTATGTATTACAAATATGATGTATCTTTTACAGAAATTAGGTCTTTCAAATGTGTTGTGTCCTTTACAATAATTATGTCCTTGCAAATACCTTGTCTTTAACAGAAATTGTGTCCTTATAAGTATGGTGTGTCTTTTACAGTAATGTATTTCTTTACCAATGCAATGTATCTTTTACACTAATGTGTCTTGACAAATATGATGTGTCTTTTAAGAAATGTATGTCTTTGCAAATTCGATGTGTCTTAACAAAAATGGTGCCTTTTACAAATATAATGTATAATGTGTCTTTTAAGAAATGTGTATCTTTATAAATATGATGTATCTTTTACAGAACTGTATATCTTTACAAATATGATGAGTATTTTACAGTAATGCACGTCTTTACCAATATAATGTGTAATTTTGCAGTAATATATATGTTTACCAATATAATGTTATTTAAAAATTATATCTGTGCATTGTTCGCTTGTGTTTCCGATAAGTTTGTGTTTTGTGGTCTTTGCTTTTCGGCTTTGGTGAGACTATTATATATGGTGGTTTGAATATAATGCAGATGTGGCTTTTGTGGAGTACGCGTGGTGGTTTTAAATATAATGCAGAGGTGGCTTTGTTGAGAGTACATATGGGGGGTTGAATATAATGCAAATGTGGCTTTGGTGAGAGTACATGTGGTAGTTTTGAATATAATGCAGATGTGGCTTCAGTGAGAGTACTAGTGGTAGTTTTGAATATAATGCTGATGTGGCTTCAGTGGGAGTACTAGTGGTAGTTTTGAATATAATGCAGATGTGGCTTCAGTGAGAGTACTTGTGGTTGTTTTGAATATGATGCAGATATGCTTTGATGGGACTATATGTGTCGGTTTTTATAATAATGCATGTGTGACTTTGGTGAGAGTATTTATGGTGGCTTTGTATATAATTCAGATGTGGCTTTTAAGAATGTAATTGTCGTGTGGCAGTAATATATTATTTTTAGGTGACTATGTATGTCATTATCGGTGAAGTTACAAATGAATTTTCCTTGTGTTGTGAGGTTGCATTTGTTGTGTGGTGAGAACGCATTTGTTGTGTGATAATACTGTATAGTGTGGTGATGCTGTATTTGTTGTGTGATAATACTGTATAGTGTGGTGATGCTGTATTTGTTGTGTGATAATACTGTATAGTGTGGTGATGCTGTATTTGTTGTGTGATAATACTATATAGTGTGGTGATGCTGTATTTGTTGTGTGATAATACTGTATAGTGTGGTGATGCTGTATTTGTTGTGTGATAATACTGTATAGTGTGGTGAGAGCGTATTAAAGTATAACAGAAACAGATTGGCTGCTTGGTGAAAAAGTATTAGTTGTGTGGTGAGAACGTGTTATAATGTTTAGTGGAAACGTATTTGTTGTGTGGTGAGAATGCTGATTTACTCCCTGTGGTGTATTTATTTACTGTTTGTTGTGTAATGCTCATTATTCACTAACAGCAATATTTCAAACATGTTTTATTTAGTTTTGTTAACGGTGTGTAACACTCCTTATTCCTACACTATTCAAACATTCAACATTTAATTTTCTTAAGCATTTTTATTCTCAGTTAAAAATGTTTATGTAAACAAAAAAATTTAAAATTAAACTACTAAACGTGAGCGAGACCATAAGATCTGACCGTACGTTATAGAAAGATGTTGGGCGTTCGCGTAGGTGCCACTTCACAAGAATGCATATCCCAGTGGCCCCTAGTGAGGGTCTCCAGTCGCCCTACTAAGGGTCTTAAGATGTGCCTCATGAGGCTGCAAACTAGTCACTCACATGTACATGCGATCCCAAGTAGTACCTCGCTGCATTTTTTTGTTGTTGTTGTTTTTCGTACTTCTAATAAAGCCAACGGATTGCTAACTGATAACTACAATTTTCGTATCTCTAATAGAGTTACTAATGAACTACTAACTAGTCACTTCGTTTGACGTACTCCTAATAGAGCCACTAATGAACTGCTAACTAGTCACTTCGTTTGACGTACTCCTAATAGAGCCACTAATGCACTGCTAACTACTCACTTCATCTGACATTTTCCTAACAGAGCCACTAACAGACTCAAAACTCAAAAATATCAAGAATTATATTTATAATCACTTATCCTCTAATAAAAACGTTAACGGAAGTAAAATATAACTGGAGAAAACAACCATGACACAACTCTACCCTAGTCATTGGTTATGATTACTATTATTATTCATCATCTACAACTAATTACAAGTGATGAGTATCTTAATTTAGGTTATTAATAAATCTCCAGAAGACACCACTCGTCTCTCTCTCACTTGGCGGATATGCGGGCGCTGTAAACGTTTTCTTTCTTCCACTACATTACAAACTAACATTTTCCATCACACAGTATTCCGTAGGTGGAAAACGTCTTAGCAAAGGAGAAGACAAATCCATCGGCACGTGTTCACAATCATGCGGTTTGCAACAAGTAAAACTGTCTTTCTTATTTAGATGACGGTCCCACATACTCTTTCTAGGCATGTTATACAACTGTTCCAGAATCTTCGATGCACTCAAAGCACGCGGTGGAGAATTGTCCAGAAATGTGTATGCGCTATCAAAGCACATCACTCGGAATGTTCTAGAATCTTCATATGCGCTACTCAACACACCACGAGGAATATTCAAAATAATCTTTGTGAATTCTTGAGACCAAACTAGAGCCTCCATTTTTGTTTTATTAGCTCTCGAGCAGATTTCACAAGAATCAACCTACAGCAAGACGTTTACTGATATGTTCAACGGCAATGCTGGTTTCACACATCAACGTGATCTGGTAGAGTACAGTAGTTGCTGTAGCCTGAAGTGAAAAAGGCATGCTCCTCTCTGCAAACGTCAAAATAAAGGAGAGCTATATTTCAGGCATATTTCATTTTATCTTTAAACTCATTTCTCTCTTAGAAACATTCTTTGGGTGTCACTGTAGCTATTCACAACTAACTGACTGGCACAGCAAATGACTTCTTTTTTCAACAGGAACAATGGAAAATGAAAACAACAGAAACCTGAAAAGGGAACCCAAAAGAAGTTAAAAGCCAAAAGCACTATTGAATCTTGAAAAAGCAGTGTGTAAGAATTCTAGCTGAACTTATATTGCTTACCTCCCTTTTTCACAACTCATCAGATTTATCTTAATAGTTATGGAATTCATCTAAGTGACTCTCTACACTTAACCATAGATAACAATGGGAACTGCACTACATATTTTTAATGTAAATTAAGTACACTTCAATCACAATCACATATAATTAAACGAAATAATATTTCACAGATCACAATTTCACTATGAAACGTATTTGGGTCAGTAGACAACATTTTTCAGAGATCCAAGTCTGTTGCATCAGACTTGCTACAAAATTCCCAAATTATTTGTTACATAACATTCAGTAGCACAAATATATTAATATTGAATTAAATCACATGACGCCTGGTATTCAGCTGAAATAATACACGAGAAAGCATCTCAGAATTATAAAATGTTATACACAATTGTACAAATGAATAAAAATACATTTTTACTAGCTGAAATAAACATGAAATTTAAAATTTACAACTCTGAACTTAACTCACCACTTATGTGTGCCAGACAAGTGTGGGGGGGGGGAGCCTCGGGGGAAAAAATAAGTCTCTACGTCATGGTAACGATTTGAAGAGTGATGAGAGAAAGGAATATTCTAAAATCTGTGCTCGCCTAACTCCCAGTATTCGGTCATTGGTCAGTTATCTCTCGATCTGTTTCCGAAACACAGTCACTCAGCTTCAATTATTGCCATAATTAATTAATGCGGTTAACGGTATCAATGCCTACCAGGAATGTCTGTCTGCTTCAGCAGACACTGAGTGAGGAATTTGTAAAAGCAGCAAAAGAAATCATATTAGTGTGGAATGTTACCCCAGGGAATCTTTTAGTTACCATTTAGGAAATTTACTTGCAATTGTTCCATTATGTGCTACACCTAAAGTGCAAAGCACAATGTCCACTTTAAACTCCACTACATAAGTGTTGACAACAAGGATAAAAATGCCCTACATTTTAGCATATAGAAAATTAAATGCAAATTGTACATATAAATAAGTGACAAATAGAGGAAAGGGTGGTGATATGTTTGTGGGTGGGTGGGTGTATTATTTCCTATCTTGAACATTTTAATATTCCCTGTTCAACACAATTGTCTGCTGAAATTCGGAATGCATGATGGTCTTTTTGGATCCGAGAAGTCTTCCAACGTTTCTTTAACATTTTTTTTACTATAAGGGAGGTAATCGTATGTGCACACAATTCTAAACTGAATAATCTTTCTTTAAGTGCCTAATGCTCGCACTATTTATAGTATTCAGACAGGCGAATACGTATTGGCCGTGTCACACTCACGCACACATACAAACATATATGTACATAAACACACTTTATTCAGTGTGAAATTTAACATCCAAGTGATGATTTTTAATTTATTCCCAAGACCTATAACCTCCCAAACCGGTGCCGGTAATCTGCCTCCACTCAGTCACCCACTGGGTTTGAGTTGGGAGCTAATGACGGATTATAAACCTATGTTTTTTCCACGGATGGGACCTATATGTTAAAGGAACTTTTTTTCTTTTTCTTCGTCTTGGCGTGTTGTATTGTTGAAGTATCCTCTGGTATGTGCATGTAGTAACTTTATATATATTTATTATTTCATCCCAACCCCATTGCACCCAGGAGGTCTGTCCTTTTTTACATTTCGTCTGCATCCCCAGTGATTCCCCTACCGCCCCACCATTGGTCAACTAAAGTAATGATTGGGAGGACCACCTAAATTTAAACGACTAAATTCACAAAATAAATAAGGAAATAATATTGGATATATAAAAACAACTAATTAAATTATTATAACCAGACAAATTTTAAAAATAAAAATAAAAAACTAGAGTAAAAAAATAAACAAGTAAAATAGAACAAATAATAAGCGAAATGATAAAAGATTGAAAGGAGAAGGGAAACAAAAAGGAAAAAATATAATAAGTAGAACTGTTAAATAGTATAAAAGAAAAAAGAGGACAATAAAAAATAAAAAGAGGGAGGAAGGAAAAGACAAGAAGGGTGTTGGGTTTTCTTGTTTTTCTATTAAAAAAAAATAATTTAAAAAAAAACTCCCGAACAACAAGAGCTCAGAGTGATCTAGAAAACTTGACCGGCCAGGCATGAGGTAATGAGTAAACAGTAAAAACAACTTTGCTGACAGCTGACCATTTGGAAATGATAGATAAAAACTAGGTTGACATAGCATGTGGGCTAACCCCCACCTCCCTTTCCCCCCACAACCCCCTCACCCAGCGCGAAAGCGGCGGAAGCCGAAAGCGCCCCCTACATTAATAATAAATAATGCCCTTCCGCAAGCCCTCCCGTCCTCCACCTCGGGACGCAATGTGAGGCTGTGGGATCCCACTGGAACCCTCCAGATCAGATACGACATTCAAACTATTTTACAGTATAGCATTTATTACTTTACATAACAACTTTTATTATTTTACAGTACAACATTTATTATTTTACGACATTCAAATTATTTTGCAGTACAGCATTCTTTTCTTTACAGAACAACTCTTATTATTTTACAGCACAACATTCATTACATTACAGTACGTCATTTATTGTTTTGCTATGACATTTATTATTTTACAGTATTTTACGTTAGCTCTTTTGAACGGATTTATCAGCTAGAAGCAGTTTCTAAGTGCTCCACTCCGTCTACTTTCGGTTTAGGAGATTTTTCTTCCGCCAACCCAACTTTCAGCCATCTTTCCATCCGGACTACCTTCTTTCTGGTGCACCTTTGGTAAGTTTAATTTTACAGTTATGGATGGATGAATTAATGAACGGATAAAGTATTAATTTTTACTTCGTCATGGCCGTTGACTGACTTAGTTCGCTGGCCAGTAATGTCTGCGTAAATGAAATGGTTACGGTGGTTTTAAATAGACCGCGTGAAAACACCGTCTTCGTTTCCTTATCGCGATTAAGTGCGAGGAAAACCGCTACAATTAATTAGTTTCCTTAAATTACATTGTGGAATGAGGACTTTATAAATACACCTATGCAACCATACACACACATACACAAATACATGCACACACATATATATATGTGCACACATTGCAGCAGGTGTTACATTTTACAAACCCTCGGTCGACAGTTATGTGCCGGGTGATTACGGTTTAAATGTCAAATAATTGGAGACTGTTTTCCGGATACGCCTACGTGTGCGAACTATATTATCTGTACGGACATTACCTACCAAAATTTTTTTTGATAATTCGCGAACGTCGTTATACATGCAAATCACTTTCTGATGCTGCTTTGTGTGTAGTTTATCAACACCTGTGATCAATTTCTGAAACTGCTTTGTGTGGAGTTTATCAACATGTGTCACCAATTTTTGTGTGTTGTAACACGTGCAATCAATTTCTGACAGTTTTGTCCAAATAACTGAAATACAGTTGACCACGGGAGTAAAAGTATTAAATTGATTTAAAATGAAAAACAGCATATATATAAAGCACAATTTAAAAAATCTCCGTTGAAACTCGACGCTGTTTTTCCATAGTCTGTAACGTGTTCCGGGTCATCAGTTGGGAAAGCCGTCGCGTGACATTAAAGAGATCTTCCACAGCGCTGACGTCTGTTTGCAAAAGTAAATTTATACCAGCAGGGTATACATTTTTCTTTTGATAGTTAGGCGACCTACCCTTATCTCCTGGCCCCGTTAACCCAGTTGTCTGCAAACGAAACGAAAATGACGTTTCGTATCCCCACGGAAATCGTGACTCATAAAGTCATAAAGTCATAAAGTCATAAATATTTTCACCACTCATTCACCCCGCGCCTCCAGCATCCTTGAGGCAAGGGACAGGGCGGGGAGGGGGGGGGTAGTTCAGGATATAGATCAATAGCCTCTTGACTTAAATGAGCAGGGTTCGATCCGCGAACGAGGTAAAAATAATTAACAAGTGATCTGGCACTGCTTCCCGGTTCAATATGGAAGACTTAGTATCTAGTCCAGGGGTGCACAAACCGCGGCCCGCGACAGGGCCTGTGCGGCCCCCAGAAGACTTTAGGATGTTACCATTATTTGTGGCCTGCAGGGAGCTTTTAACATTAATCTGAACACGGGAGTAGTGCAGACGTTGAATTATTAGGTCTTTTCCCGCTGACGTATCCACTCATTGGCTGCAATAGACTTTTTATCCGAAGATATTCTCGGTCTTGGTCTGCTTTCCCATGGTGCATCACGGTGGATGCAGTGTTGAGGTGAGAGCACTGTGTATTGGGCACGTCCGTTCAGTTCAGCTGATCAAAGGCGTATGTGCTGAAACAGTAGTATCTGCGCATCTCTGATGTATGGCAACATCAAACAGAGAGTTCTAAATCTGGACCCAAGTCGGCAGGCAGCCAGCCAAAGGCCAAAGTCCAGTCTGGGGACGGGTGACGAGGGGGAAGGAAGGTGCAGTCAGTGTGTGTGAATGTGCGGCTGCGGATGTCTGGTTGGAATGTAGTGAATGAATCACTCGGTTTTGCGTGAAGTGGTTTTCGAATTACTGCCCTTTATAAATATGTCAAAACCTGCGCATAAGAAGCGTAAAATTGAAGACGAAAATCGTCAGTTTAAACAAGAGTGGATTTTTAAATACTTTATGCGGCATTTTAAAGGAGCAGCTATGTGCTTAATTTGTTGTGAGTCTGTTACTGTGATGAAGGACTTCAACTGCAAGCACGCTTCGAATTTCGATGACTTAAAAGGCACTGCGAGAAACAACAAAATTGAGCAACTTTTAAAAGGTATGTCAGCACAGCAAAATTTCTTAACAAAAAAGTCTGAAGAAAACAAGTATTTTGCTCGTGCAAGTTGCAAAGAAGCACATATTGTTGCCAAATCATCGCGGCCGTTTACTGACGGTGAATTCGTCAGACTGCATTAAAGCTGTTTGCACAGAAATATGTCCTGAAAAGGCGGACCTTTTCAACAAAGTCCCACTAGATAGATAGATAGACAGACAGACAGACAGATAGATAGATAGATAGATAGATAGATAGATAGATAGATAGATAGATAGATAGATAGATAGATAGATAGATAGATAGATAGATAGATAGATAGATAGATAGATAGATAGATAGATAGATGTGTGTTTGCACCTGCGTATGTGTATATATGTGTGCACATGTCCGCGTCTGTGTGTGCGTGTGTGTGTCTTGAATGACTAATTTCATGTTTGGAAACTATCTTGGTGATGTTTCAGAATATTCTCGCTTAGCACTTTTTTTCTAAAATATATTTTCTATTGTAGAAAACTTTAGTTATATATGTTTAGTTTAATTTGTGTTACTAAAAATATATAAAATGAATAAGCAACGTATACGCAGGCGCGTGCACAGACACATTCATATATATATACACACGTGTGCGCGTCTGTGTGTCTGTGTTTGTGAGGAAAGATTCTTTTCTTGTATTAATTGTTGCCAATTTCTTCAGCCACTAAGTCAAAGATTCCTATCAGACGATGTGGCAGTTACATACTAATTCAGATTTACTGCCGACATTAATTTCCCTAAACACAAAATGCTGTCCTGTCATTGTAAATTCTTGAACGGTTGATCTTAGTGACTATAAGCTTCACATCATTTTCTTCTTATTTAAAAATTAAACTCTGCTCTTGGAAGAAAAGTAAACAAGAAAATACTTTCTTCATATTGTTACAAGTTTTTTCTTCTTCTGTCTCTCTTCAATTTTGAATGTACCTTCACTTTAGAGACTATGATTATACCAAAAAGTAAATTTACCTTTACTTTAGAGACTATGATTATACCAAAAAGTAAATTTACCTTTACTTTAGAGACTATGATTATATCAAAAAGTAAATTTGATTTTAATCTATTCTCAACTAGGGAGAAAATAATCCTTTCAGTAAAAATAAAATCGTATGTGAGGTTTGTTTTTACATTAAGTTAGATCTCTTCATACTACGTTGCAGTTCATGTATTCAACAAGGTATTTTTCCCTAATTTCTTGTTATATTTATTTTCAGTTTTCAGTCACACCTCTGCAAAAGAAATACAGCTGTAAATAGTTGGAACAAGTCAGAAAAGTCAACAGAACACGTCAAAATAAAGTCAACTGTCAGCAGTTACAACAAATCAAAATAAAGTCAGCTGTTCACAGTTACAATCTGTCAAAAGGAAAGTCAGCTGTTCACAGTTGCAATCAGTCAAAAGGAAAGTCAGCTATTCACAGTTACAATCAGTCAAAAGGAAAAATGTCAATTCCCTTTCCATCCACCACCAACGACAGTCAACGAAAACGTGGTCAGCCAAAAGTAGTGGAGGTCGTCCGGTTAGTAGAAATTCTCTGGAGACTAGGCAAATTCCCAAGTAGGTTGTCTGCCGCTGAAAAGCGTCAAATACAATGCGATTATCGGCGAAAACTGCTGTTAAACGGGTATTTCGTCCTAACCAGGAACAACGTCAATGCAATTGCGATCAAAGTGTGCACAAACATTGGCGTGTACATAGAGACCCCTGAGGGCCAGCCCCCTCTAAGTCAAGAATCAATATTGGATCGGACAGTTCTCAAAAGAGGGATCGAGCAAGAGATAATCAAAATGGCGAATCTGAGATCAAATAGAATGCAAAACCTGCTGTCCAAATATGATCTAAATGACCGAGAAACCATCGTACAAAATACTGCCGATCGCGAACAACTTGGGGCATTGATCAGTGCCGTGATTGAAAGAGAAATTGTCTATCTGGCAAAGTCTGCAACATATTACGCAATGGAGCAAGACATTAAGAACCGAAACACGTCGGTTGCAATAGACGGCGAATGCTTGCAGAAGGTTATAGACCACCCAATCAACTTGGAAGAAAGGAATACTGAAACTTCTCGTCTGTTTGAAACCTATCTTCGAGAAATGTTTTCTGTGGACCATTATGATGGCAAAAGGAAAATCTTGTATACTGACAAGAAAAAGGCAGGGGAGATAATCTTCCAGTTTCTGGAGCTGATGGTGCATACCGCTGCCACCGCGATTCTTGAGAAACGGTATGAGCTGATAATAGCCCGGGCAAATCAGAGTGCCGATTTCCCCAATATGCCGTTAGAAAAAGAATGGGAGGAAACAAAACGCCACATGCTGAACAAAGTTCAAGGTGCACGCTACACGGCCGAGATGGCAAAGTACCCGGAATTTGGCGCATCAGAGGAGGAGAAAAAGGAGGCAGCAAAAATACTGGTTATTGACGAAAACAGCCAGGAGAAAGCAGTGGAGACCTCTGACGCTTCCTTTCTCCAACCTGCAAAAGCTCCTGAAATTGTAACTAGCCCACAAACGCCCACCCCTAAAACAATAAAGCCGAAAATTAAGAAAAAGAAACTAGATATATTAATGAAGACCTCTGACGTTTCCTTTCTCCAACCTGCAAGAGCTCCTGAAACTGTAACTAGCCCACAAACGCCCACCCCTAAAACAATAAAGCCGAAAATTAAGAAACGCAAAATAGAAAAACTATTAATGACAGAACAAGCAAACACTCCCAACCTCAGCAGTGACCGGCCTTTACTACCCAAGAAAAAGAAAATTATCAAGAAACCAAAGCCAAAACCGTCCTCCAGCACCATTCCGAATTCAACAACTGACACTTTTATATCAGCTTTCGTTAAACAGTTCATCGACGAATTCAAATCGCAGGCTCCGGACCTGATGCAAAGTTTAACAGCAGTGTGCACCGATGCGTCCACGGCACAATCACCTGCAGCCGACATTTTCGGACAACTGGTGATGAACGCTTTCACTCGGACAGTTATTCTGAACCCGGCGCCAGATCAGTGGTTCATTGGGGCGATGGTCAATTCCAAAGCAGTGCAGTCTGTTCTTAGCCCCACTTCTGCTCGGCCTGCTGATGGCAAATCTCAAGTTACTGGCAAGACTCCAGGTGTTGGCAAGATTCCCGGTGTCGGCAAAATTCCCGGTATTAGCAAGTGTCCTGGCAAGTCTCCCAGTGCTGGCAAATTTCAAGCCATGTCCGCTTCCACACTGCCAGGCAAATCTTCAACATCTGTACTGAGTGCTCCACACCGACTTTTACAACCAGCAGAGATCAAACCAGAACCTGAGGAGGAGGAGGAGGAGGAGGAAGAGGAAGAAGAGGAGGAAGAGGAAGAGGAAGAAGAGGAGGAAGAGGAAGAAGAGAATTAATCAGGGACTCACTCTTGAATACGATGTCCTGATCAGGGACTCACTCTTGAATAATAGGTCATAATCAGGGACTCACTCTTGAATAAGACGTCTTAATCAGGGACTCACCCCTGTAAACAAGCTCTAGACGAAGACGTAATCCATCTCTATTCCTATTTATTTCTTTGCTACCACAGAGAATCTACACGATCCCCACCACCACCAACTGCAATCAGTGACGTAACCAAAGTTCGACGGCAGTGCTGTCACACGAGGGTATGACCAAAAATCTTCAAAAGCATTTTAACATGTTTTGATTTTTCACAACTTTTAACAGCCTAGTCAGTAGAGAGAGCATTTCTGGCACTGACATTGATTGGCTGGAGCTTTGTTACGTCCTTGCATCCAATCCTTCGAAGAAGGGTTAATGAAGGGTTATTGAAGAGTTAATGAAGGTTAAAGAATCGCACAACTGCTACACGAGCCCAAAGTGCACATTTATCATTTGGCAGTTATCGTTGCATTAATTGATAAACTGGACAGAAATAAACAAGTCCACTCATTGCTACAACATTAAGGGGGGGGGTGACAAAACACCAGTTTGTATTTTTATGAAATAATGAATACATTCTTTCTTAATTAAATTATATAAATACGATAATCAAACATACTCGAATGAACTAATGCCCATAAATATATTTTGAATAAAAGTAAATCAATTCTTTGGTCTTTTATTTAAAGAAATTCCTACAAGAAAAACTATTCACACAAACTTCTTTTGCTGGTTATCTTTGAGACATCACCGAAAAAATAAAATAATATTAATTGTAGTCTAAAAAGAAAAATCTAATAAAATTAATAAAGATAACTACAGCCACCTCCCAATTGGACATCTTCCTGACTCAGGCTTTAGGTCGTTAAATGATAACCAGCCATCCTCACGATTAGACATCTTGACTCAGGCTTTAGGTCATTAAATGATAACCAGCCATCCTCACGATTAGACATCTTGACTCAGGCTTTAGGTCATTAAATGATAACCAGCCATCCTCACGATTAGACATCTTGACTCAGGATTTACGTCATTAAATGATAACCAGCCATCCTCACGATTAGACATCTTGACTCAGGCTTAAGGTCATTAAATGATAGCCACAGCCATCCTCACTATTTGACATCTTCTTGACGCAGGCTTTAAGTCATTAAATGATAACCACTGCCATCCCTCACGACTGGACATCTTGACTCAGGTTTTGGGTCAGTGAATGATGACAACAGCCACCCCTCACGACTGGACATCTTGACTCAGGTTTTGGGTCATTGAATGATGACAACAGCCGTATAATAAGATTTTTTCTAGTTCAAGCTATAGCTCTTCCCATGGACTCTCTCAATAGAATATTAGAAAACAGATTCAAATATAAACAGCCAGTTCAAGTTTAATGCCACTGATAGTGACTGAAATGTCGAAAACTGTCAGCGTGTGGATGATTGTAAATTTATGATCTCACTGTACTGGTAATACTTAATTATTCTTGGGGAAAGTCTAAGCTAACAACTTTCTTAATACGAATGTTTACAAATAATTAATTCTTTCATTATTATATGTTAATGTAAATAATTATGTTGAACGAAATGCTGATTATGTAAAGGAAGTGATTATAAATAATAATTAATATGTCAACTCAATTACAGTTCTAAAATATATACACCCATTTTCACTGCAATGTTGTATTGCAAGTGCTAAATATAGAACAATTCAAATTCGATGCAATGAAACAGTTCCAGTTTGAAAACCATTTAATTAGTTTTACATTTTAAATGTCGATTAATTATTGCATGATTACAGTATGATTACTGTATGATTGTCTAATATGTGGATGATGTCAAAACGTTTTGACTAAAAATGATTACATTCTTCACCTTAATAAAACAATATTGTTAAGTTTACTCATTCGTTTAAGGTGTTGAATATTCTTGTAGCTTGTAAGGAATTGTTACAGGATAATTGTTCTATGCTATTAAGTTGACAGAATAATTGTTATATAGTATTGTATTGACAGGATAACTGTTGTATACTATTGTATTGACAGGACAAGTATTTGCTATAGTGTTGACAGGATAAGTGTTATATACTATTGTATCGACAGGACAAGTATTTGCTATAGTGTTGACAGGATAATTGTTATATACTATTGTATTGACAGGACAAGTATTTGTTATAGTGTTGACAGGATAATTGTTATATACTATTGTACTGACAGGACAAGTATTTGCTATAGTGTTAACAGGATAATTGTTATATACTAATCCAAGGAAGTCTGATGCACTACCTTTGAGGATAGTTATCACTCTTTACGCTCTGCGCATTGGATCATAATAGCAAATGCACCCGTTTAACCCAGATTAACCACCACAAAGTCAGCACCCTACGAGAACCCAAACATGTTGCCTGTTATCACTGAATATAAATTAAAAAATTTAAACAGGATTGTGTTTACTTAGAACTCTGACCCTAAAGCAGAGAAGACGGAGCCATGACAACTAAGTGTGAAATTAAATTGTTAACTTACTCCCGTGTGCAGAATGACAAATGGGGTCTGACCTAGCACCATCCGCCATTGCCAAGATCGAAGTTTAATATTCAATAAAGAAAATAAAAATTTATAAGATGTGCAACATAACGACATAACTTCCCTTTAAAGTATTGCGCAATCCTCTTCCGGTAAACGTCATATACAAGTGGACCAAGTCTTGCGATATACTGCCCAAAAGAAATACAATAAGTTTGAGTATTTAACTAGGATTCACTAGTGCTGACGTATTTAACTAGGATTGATTAGTTGGCGTACTTAACTGTGATTAAATAGTGTTGGTGTGTTTAACTAGGATAAATTGGTGTTGACGTATTTAACGAGGATTGACTAGTGTTGGTGTATTTAACTACGCTTAACTAGTGTTGGCGTAGGATTGACTGGTGTTGGCGTATTTAACTAGGATTGACTTGTGTTGGCGTATTTAACTACACTTAACTAATGTTCACATATTTAACTAGGATTGACTGGTGTTGGCGTATTTAACTAGGATTGACTAGTGTTGGCGTATTTAACTAGGATTGACTGGTTTTGCACGTGTTTAACTAGGATTGACTGGTGTTGGCGTATTTAATTAGGATTTACTGGTCTCCTGTATATCTAAAACTGACTTGATTTGATCAGAGCTGTCAACTATTCCCGTATATCTACACCTTGATCAGTGTTGTCAGCTATTCCTGTATATCTAAAAGTGACTTGATTTGATCAGATTTTCAACTATTCCTGTATATATATAGAGAGATTTGACTTGATCAGATCAGAGTTGTCGAATATTCCTGTATATTGAGAATTGATTTGATCAGTGTTGCCAACTAGTCATGTATATTGAGACTTGATTTGATCAGTATTGTCAACTATTTCTGTATATCTAGATCTGACTTGATCAGATCAGAGTTGTCAACTATTCTAAGAGACCGCAGGTATCTGCTGCCTTGCTAAAACTAAAATACAGTGCTACAGTTTATAATGTCACTGGTATTTAGCCAGTGAGGTCTAACTCAGTATTGCTGTCCCTGATGCAACAAATATTTTATTTTTATAATTTATCGCAACTGTAAACTATTTTTTCATAAGATATACCTAATGGTTCATTTTCATTAACCTTCCTTAAATTATTTTGTTACATTTTTACAACTGTCTCATTCATTTCATCATCAAGTTGTTACCAGTATCTTTTCTTGTTTATCATCACCAGCTGGTGAGCAGCAAAATATTTTCCACATTTTCATCAACTTGTGGCCAGCGAAATCTCATGCCTCTGACACTTCTCGTGTAAAGTAATTACACTCTTCATCAATCCTTTTATCACTACTCTTCATTTCACTGTGACGGACAATTAAGCATCCTTTCTTCTTGTCGTCTCTTTATCGTAATACATTTTTGTCGTCGTCAAATCACCAGCGCGTCTTGTTACATCAGTATTACATGTCCATCTTTGCAACAGTCTTTGTTCTTCGTGAGTATAGGAGGCTTGGTATGTTGCCAATTACATCTCCACCCCTACAAATCAATAGTCTCTCTTGAAAAAATTGCCCATTCACAACCCCAAGGCCATTTCAGTTTCATGATTACAAGCACGTCCACAACATCCGTTCCTCAAATCTCCAGTAATTAGCGGCGGTAAGTATTGAAAATATGCAGGACGGGGAGGGGTGGGGGTATCAGTCTCGCTACTAGTGAAGATAACTGTATTTTCAGCTTAGTGCGCGTGTCCTACATAGCTATGTGAACAAGTTGTGTTTCATTTCGTATTTAGTCTGCTGTCTACTTTCGGTTTAAGAGTTTCCTCTTCCTCGCGTGAGATTGAATAGGAATGACTTGCCAGCTGTCATTCTGATTCACTCTACAAAGACACACATCAGGTAAGATTAAACACGTAAGGATGGATGGATGGATGGATTGCTCTTTTGGTTAACATGTCTCCTTCCGAATGACAAGTCAAAGCTGGATAAACCCGTTTACTTCTTTACGCATATAGCCAAAGCTTGCAAGGCCAGTTTATATAGGAGGGACTGTGAGCAACACAGATCGAGATCCAATTCGGTGTCATGGTTACGTGTAAAATAATTTCACTAACACGAGAAATCATTTCTCAAAATAAGGACACGATCTGTACGTCTTGTTCATCCATGACAATATCGGCTCCAACGACTAGGCACTGAGGTTCTCCACCCACCCTCCTTCTCGGCGAGACAAATACACTAATATAGGTAAAAATATCATTCTGTTACTCCCATTCGTGTGTTCGTTTAATGTAACTGTACCTTGATACAGGTTTTATCGATTAATTTTGCAAATTTGTGAACATCGTTTACTAAAACTGCATTTTCATATTTCTTTGATACTGCGTGCGTGTGTGTGCGCGCGGGCGAGAGAGAGAGAGAGCGAGAGATAAGGTGCGAATGGGAGCAACTTCTTGAGTCCGCGTAGATTTTAGGGCTTGAAATATAACCCCTTTCGTAGGTGACCCACGTGACAATAAGTGACAGTCTTGAAACAGCAATGAAAGTACATGTGTGTGCAATGCATACAGTTCAACATTTATTCCAGTGACTTCAAGCGACCTCTACTCTTATAGAAAAGAACAAAAGAGAATTCCTTACAAATGAAGGAGAAAACAGAGTGTCGTGCGCTGGTAGAATAGCAGTTGAAATCGTTGGAATGCTGGAAACCACAATTCATGAAGTTCGGGGTGGTGGTGGTGGTGAGGGTATTACATTGAAATCACAATATAAAACATTCATATTTATTCAGTCTACTGTAGTGTATATACAGTATGTCGCACACGCTATGTTATCAGGGAGGAAAACCCAGGCTTAAAAAAAGACGGGGTGGGGGGGTACACCCCTAGTGAACACGTCAGGACTAGTATGGCGTTACATTTGAATATTGACAGCTAGACCAACATGCATCCCCTTCAAGGCCCCAACAAAGCCTGTCACCAGGAAAATATAACTCTGTCTACTGTCACCTCTACACATAAGAGGTGTTTCGTGCAGCCAGAGAATAGTGACAAACTATTCTTTTGTTAATGCAAATTTATTCATCAACTTCCTCAATAACTATTAATAAACAACTTGCCAATTATCTCCCCAATATGCCAAGTTTTGATTTACGTGCTTAAAATAAAGTTCCTTCTTTTGACGAGTCAAAATTACGTTCATTTCGTAAATTATTTAAAGAACATGTCGATTTTCCGAAATAATTTTACGGACGCAAGGCTGAGAAAATGATTTTTCAAACGGTTAAAAGCCCTCTCTCCTTTAATTTTTATACTATTTAAACGAAAAAATGCATTTTAAGATTGAAATACATATTTTCCTTCCTGAAACAGACGCAGGTCTAGTAGCCTGGATAATTTAATCAGTCTCCTATTGCAAGAACTGCGTTTTGAAAAGCAAAGTCGTTAACAGCAAACAAGTTTCGTTTTATTTCTATAAACAGAGTTGCAGCTTTCTCCAGTACATATCACTCAATAAACAAGCAAAGACAACCAAACCTCACAGTACATATCACCCAATAAGCAAGCAAAGACAACCAAACCTCACAGTACATATCACCCAATAAGCAAGCAAAGACAACCAAACCTCACAGTACATATCACTCAATAAACAAGCAAAGACAACTAAACCTCACAGTACATATCACTCAATAAGCAAGCAAAGACAACCAAACCTCACACATATCACCCAATAAGCAAGCAGAGACAACCAAACCTCACAGAAAGAGGCAGCCGACAAGTACTGGAGTAACGCTACATAACACCGTCCCACACTATCAAACAAAATTACATCTTAAAACCAAACATACACCTACCAAACACACATTGCGTTTCACATACAAAACAGGAGAAATAAGATAAAATGGAAAGACAATGGTCTATCAACCACCACTCCTGTACCAAATAACAAAAAAAAAAGCAATTACACGCGCAAAAAATGTGCACAGGGAAAAATCCTTCTTCCAAGATCATCACCTATTTTGTATAGATCTCTCCCAGCATTCACCACTGTAACACTTTATTCTCCACTGCAAAACCACTACCACATAGCACACACACACACACACACACACACATAAGAAGAACACATACACAAACAGGCACGTACACTTACACCAATAGTCATGTAAACATACACCAAGAGGCATGTACGCCCACCAAGAGACTCATGTACGGGATATAAGATTGTATAAGCATTGAAATTATTCAAACATAGTTTCGTAGAAACATTGATGTCAAATAATAGAAAATGCTAGCTGCATGGCAGTATATCTCAATTCAATCATTTTATAAGTACATTTTGTCAACTGCTGTTATTTTTATTTCCAGTTTTCAATCTTGGAAAAATCAAAGTCACGCGAAAACAAGTCAAGAGGAAAAATGTCGCTCACTTTTACAATTGCAAGCAGTTCTACTGGTAACAACACCAATAACAGTCAACGCAAAGGTGGTCAGCCAAAAGCAGTCAAGGTCGTCCGATTAAAAGAAATTCTCTGGAGACAAAACAAATTCCCAAGCAGGTTGTCTGCCGCTGAAAAGCGTCAAATACAATGCGATTATCGGCGAAAACTGCTGTTAAACGGGTATTTCGTCCTAACCAGGAACAACGTCAATGCGATTGCGATCAAAGTGTGCACAAACATTGGCGTGTACATAGAGACCCCTGAGGGCCAGCCCCCTCTAAGTCAAGAATCAATATTGGATCGGACAGTTCTCAAAAGAGGGATCGAGCAAGAGATAATCAAAATGGCGAATCTGAGATCAAATAGAATGCAAAACCTGCTGTCCAAATATGATCTAAATGACAGAAAAATCATGGTACAAAATACTGCTGAACGTGAACACGTTTTGGCATTGGTCAGTGCCGTCATTGAAAGAGAAATTGTCTACCTGGCAAAGTCTGCAACATATTACGCAATGGAGCAAGAAATTAGGAACCCAACGGGAAACACGTCGGTTAGAATAGACAGCACATGCCTGCAGAAAGTTATAGACCACCCAATCAACTTGGAAGAGACGAATACAGAATCATATCAACTTTTTAATGTCTTTCTTCAAGAAATGTTTCACGGCGATCATTATAATGGCAAAAAGAAAACAGTATATTCTGACAAAGAAAAGGCAGGGGAGATAATCTTCCAATTTCTCGAACTGATGCTGCATACAGTCGCCATAGCGATTCTTGAGAAACGGAATGAGCAGTTCACAGTTCGGGCAAGTCAGAGTGTCAATTTCCCAAATCTTACCATAGAACAAGAATGGGAGGCAGTGAAAAGCTATGTTCTGGTCAAAGTTCACGATTCACATTACATGGCTGAGATGGCAAAATACCCAGTGTTTGGAGCCTCAGAGATGGAGAAAAAAGAGGCAGCAAATATACTGGTTAATGATGTCACAAATCAAGAAAAGGAGTCAAAATACCAACAGAGAGAGGCTCTCTTTCTCCAGCCTGCAAAATCTCAGGAATATGTGGAGAAACAAATTGCTTGCCCACAAACAACCACACCGAAATCAATAAAGCAGAAGATTAAGAAACGTAAAATAGAAAATATATTAATGGAAGAACCGGCAAGCATTCCAAACTGCAGCAGTGACCAACCTTTATCATCGGCACCCAAGTATAAGAAAATTATCAAAAAACCAAAACCATGCCCCAGTGCCAATTTTAATTCAACAACCGACACTTTTATATCAACTTTCGTTAAACAGTTCATCAGTGAATTCAAATCGAAGGCTCCAGACCTGATGCGCGATTTATCAGCAGCATACACTGATGAATCTACAGTATCATCACCTGCAACTGGTGTATTCGGACAACTGAAAATGAACACTTTCACTCGTACAGTCATTCTGAACCCAGCTTCAGACCAGTGGTTCGTTGGGGCGATGGTCAATTCCAAATCAGTGCAGTCTGCTCACAGTCCTGAAATGTCTGCAACTTTAGATCCAGACACAGCCCCTGCCGGCAAATTTCAAATTATTGTAAAGATTCCTAGTGGTGTCAAGAAACCTAGTGATGGCAAGATTACCGGTGTTGGCAAGACTCCTAGTGATGATATGATTCCTGAAGTTGGCAAGACTTCTAGTGATGATATCATGATTCCTGAAGTTGGCAAGACTCCTAGTGATGATATCATGATTCCTGAAGTTGGCAAGACTTCTAGTGATGATATCATGATTCCTGAAGTTGGCAAGACTTGTGATGATATCATGATTCCTGAAGTTGGTAAAACGTCCAGTGATGATATCATGATTACTGATGGAGGCAAGACTCTTAGTGATGATACCATGATTTCTGATGCCAGCAAAACTCTTAGTAATAATAGCATGATTATTGATGTCAAGACTCCTAGTGATGATATCATGATTACTGATGCCAGTAAGACTGCTAATGATGATATCATAATTACTGATGTATGCAAGATTTCTAGTGATATAATAATTACTGACAAGACCCCAAGTGATAATAGTTTGATTCCTGATGTTGATAAGACTCCTAATGATTCCATGATTTTTGACGTTGGTATGACTCCTACTGATGATAGCATGACTCCAGATGTTAAGACTCCTAGTGATGATAGTATGATTACTGTTGCTGTTAAGACTCCTACTGATAGTATGATTCCTGATGGCAAGACTCCTGAGGATGATAGCATGATTCCTGATGGTAAGACTCCTAGTGATGATAGTATGATTACTGTTGCTGTTATGACTCCTACTGATAGTATGATTCCTGATGGCAAGACTCCTGATGATGATAGCATGATTCCTGATGTTGGCGTCAAACATCCTGGTCTTCGCAAGCGTCCTCGTATTGTTAAGACTCCTAGTGATGGCAAACGTCCTGGTGCTGGCAAGACTCCTACTAGTGGAAAACGTCCTGGTGTTGGCAAGACTCCTAGTGATGGAAAACGTCCTGTTGTTGGCAAGACTCCTTCTGGTGGCAAACGTCCTGGTGTTGGCAAGACTCCTAGTGATGGAAAACGTCCTGGTGTTGGCAAGACTCCTACAGGTGGCAAACGTCCTGGTATTGGCAAGACTCCTACTGATGGCAAATGTTCTGGTGTTGGCAAGACTCCTAGTGATGGCAAACGTCCAGGTGTTTGCAAGACTCCTACTGGTAGCAAACGTCCTGGTGTTGGCAAGACTCCTGGTGATGGCAAACGTCCTCGTGTTGGCAAGACTCCTATTTGTGGCAAACGTCCTGGTGTTGGCAAGACTCCTACTGGTGGCAAACGTCATGTTGTTGGCAAGACTCCTAGAGGCGGCAAACGTCCTGGTGTTGGCAAGACTCCTACTGGTAGCAAACGTCCTGGTATTGGCAAGACTCCTAGAGGCGGCAAACGTCCTGGTGTTGGCAAGACTCCTACTGGTAGCAAACGTCTTGGTGTTGGCAAGACTCCTAGTGATGGCAAACGTCATGGTGTTGGCAAGTGTGCTGATGTTGGAAAGTCTTCTCGTGCTGGCATGATTCCTGGTGCTGGCAAGACACCTATTGGTGGTACTTCTAGGGCTGATAAGAATATCAGAGTTGGTAAGTGTCCTGGTGTTGGAAAGACTCCTAGGCCTGGCAAGACTCCCAATGCTGGCAGGCATCCTGGTGTTGGAAAGATCCCTAGTCCTGGCAAAACTCCCACTGTTGGCAAGCATCCTGGTGGTGGCAAGGCCTCCAATGATGGCAAAATTCCCAGTGTTGCCAAGTGTCCTCTTGCTGGCAAGCGTCCTGGTGTTGGAAAGTCTCCAAGAACTGGCAAGAGTCCCGGTATTGGTAAGACACGTAGTGATAGCACTACTCCTATCAGTGTTGGCAAGACACCTAATAAAGATAAGGTTCCCAGTGTTGCCAAACAGCATGATGTTGGCAAAGCTCCTGATGTCAGCAAGCGTTCTGATGTTGGCATTTCTCTCGAAGCTTGTAAGTCTCACGGTACTGGCAAATATCAGGCAGTGCCTTTTTCTCAATCTCCAGACGAATCGACGACATCTTCGACATCACCTCCGGGTGAAACATGCCGACTTCTATAACCAACACAGTTCACAACGTAAACTAATGATGAGGACGACGATTTTGCGGTAAAATCTGAAAAAGAAAATACTTTTAATACTTGTAAAGCGGATACATTTCTCTACACAAAAAAATGAATGTATATATAAACCGTGGAATATTATAATTTATTTCTATTACTGGCATTTGTTAAACTACGCATGTACAAGTAAAGTTAATGTACAAAGAAATAAGCATAAACACACTACAGTAACTGTGTTTGCGATAGCACGAAATCAGTGGGACTTAACAGTGAAGTAAAGCATTAAGTTTTCCACAGAAAAGTACATTTTTTCGTGTGTGATTTTCTTCTTACGCGTGTGACGTATGCAGACTATTACAAGATGAAATGTAATTTAACAGAACAATAATCTTGTATTTTACCCTGCGGGGTTGGATTAAGATTGTGGACGCTAATTATCAGTAATTCCAAATACCTCAACTGTATATTCATTCTTTGCATTTCCCCACAGTTCAGGTCACTAGCTACAACAGTAAGAGCTGCTCAACTTATATATTTATGCACATAACTTGTCCCACTATTATCATCCCAATGGTACACGCAGCACTTAAGGACTCAAGAAACATTTTAAACATCCATAGGATTTATACGTATATATCAACTCTTTTTACAAAATCTGGCTCTCAGAATCCTGCCCAATCCCATTCAAAACACAAATCAAAGTTGAATGAAAATTTTAACATTCAACAAAATTTACTGAAAGGTGTAAAGGACTCATTCAAATATCAGTGTTAATTACTTCCTGCAATTAATGAAGTGTAAAACTTAGTAATAAAATTATCGTTATTATTCAGTAAGCCCTGTCTTCCTATTGCAGATTTTTGCTGGCCCAAATAACCTCCTTGAATATCTTTGCAAAGCAAAATATCGAGGACTTGAACCGCTAAGGACTGCACTTGATCCACGCTATAACCCATCGGTTCACGGGATCATTTATCTTACCTTAGTGCACTCCTGGTTGTTGGTGCAGACGGGAAGCACTGGTCATTAGCACCGAGAAATACTGCATGTTGAATTTGACGTACAAAGGGAATTCACTCTTTCATAGGACGTGCAAATGAATATGACGTCATACACAGGGATTCCCTCTTGAATACGATATCATACTCCGGACTCATTCTTGAATATGACATCAAAAAAGGGACTCACTCCGGAAAGCGTGATCCCAGTGATGAAATAATCCGTCTCTATTCCCATTTATTTCGGTGATGCCACAAAGTATCTACATTATTTTCTTCCTACAACCACTAGTGTAACCAAAGTTCGACTGCAATGCTCTCACATAACCATGAGTATCAAAAACATTTTAACACGTTTTGATTTTTTAAACTTCTAACAGCTTAGTCAATAGTGCAAGCAGTCCTGACAATGACCATGATTGACTGGAGCCTTCTGAAGAAGGATTATTGAAGGATTAATGATGGGTTAATGATGGATTAATGAAGGGTTAAAGAATCACACAACTTGCATACGAGTCTTATAATTGACATAATGGTTCCACAAAATCTTCACTTTACGTCACGCGTGAATTTACAAACCATTTATAACGACTAGTTTCATTTGAAATGGAAGCATGTGTCCTCTATATACATATTTCATTTGACATTTACTGCTGTATAATTAATAAACTGAAAAGAATTTAACAAGTCCCTATACTGGTGCAACTTTAGGAGGGGCAAAAAAACACCGATTTGATTGTAATGCTATGAAATAACATAAACGCATTCTTTCAGAATTATCTCTCTGAAATTATATAAACACTGTAATAAAACTTTCTTGAGGAAACTTCAGTCAGAAAATATTTTTTTAAATAGACGAAAATAAATCACCAATTCTCAAACCTATAATCTATTATTTTTTTTTAATGATTCTACTGGTTACCGTTGTGACGTCAGAGAAGAAATAAAATAATATAATTGTAATCTATAATGAAATCTAATAAAATTGATAAAGATATCCACAATCACCCACACGGCATGACTTGTCTAGACTCAGGCTATGATTCGTTAAACAATAACCACATAATATTTTTTTTCTAGATTCAAACTATAGCTCTTCCAATTGATTCTATCAAAAGAGAAAATTGCTGAACATCGATTCAAATAAAAACAGTCTATTGCAGTCTATTGACAAATAATCCCACTGATATTGACTGAAATATCCAAAATTGTCAAAATTTGGATGATTCTAAATGTAAGGTCTCAGTGTATATTGATTATTCTGGGGAAGAGTCTAAGCTAACAATTTATTTACTGTGAATGGATGTAAAGCATGGATTTTCTCATTATTGTAAGCTAAGATAAATAATTAGGTTGAAAGAAATGTCAATTATGTACGAATGGTGTGATTCTAAATAATACATTAACTCACTTTCAATTCTAGAGTATATTCACTAATTTTCATTGCAATTATGTTATGCCAGTGCTAAATATAGAAATGCAATTCAGTGTACAGAAATAGCTCCAATTTGGAAATGATGTGCACTCTATAATTAGTTGAGGGGTGTATGTATCGGGGGGGGGGCTCGATTGTATGTATCGGAGGAGGGGGCTCGAGCTATCTTCTTGAACTATCACTCTTCTATTCTACATTATCTATCATTCATCTTTCTAACACGTGTGCCCAGCCAGAAGGTTTGTTTTAGGGATTAGCCTAAGATTACTAGTGGCCTGGGGTGGAGGAACATTAACATCTTGCCCATCTCCCCACAAAAATTACCACACAAAAGACAACAGAAAAAATTAATTACAAAAACCACAAAGAAGAAAAAAATTATTTCAAGATTTCAATAAAGCTAACGAGAGTGTTCATATCCTTCTCTATCCCATTCGACTGGTCTCAAGGATAGATGCTTAGCTTGATCCACAATGATGAACAGTTTGTGCTTCCGTATAGTTCATATGAAGCTCCTTCAATGGCACAGCTCTTCCTTCAAATCATGTTGAGGTCTAGATCAGCCCACAGAAGGAGAAACTGAACCATAGGAAGAAAAGGAAACAAAGAAAAAGGGACCAGCTGCACAAAATAATATTTCCTTTCTGTTGCTGTTACTATGTCAACATTAAGGTAACATGGCGACACCAAGCAGAACGACATCTTTTACAATAAATTACGTCATCCAAAATGCCACCAGACATGCTAACTTACAATTCAAAACAGAATTACTATTATTATAGACCTTTTATAAACATGACAATAATAATTTCAAGAGCTTACATTCATGTTTGTCAACATAGATTTCAATAATTAACATCCCATAACCAATTGTTTATATTTAACAATGACGTCACTTTATAATTTAGTTCCACTCAGTTCAAATAGTTTTACAATTGGAAAAAAGAACATGGCGCATCAAAACTCGTACTCATTACAATCCCACCATCCTACATATACAATTAAACCGCTGCTAATGCCACACAATACCTCCTCTCTGAAAAGAAATACACATTAGCTTCATGCTTACAAATAATCACCAATAGGAGAAAGAAAAATCTTCAACATTCCAATTAATAATACATTTAAATTATTATTGTGAAGTCAGCATATATTCTCACCAATCCACAGTATCTTGCGAAAGCCCTTTTCTATCATTCACAGTTCAGCCCCTCCAAATCGGCATGACGCAGTGCTTGCTATTTTTAATAAGGAAGTTATTTCCACTGTCTACTTTCGGTTTAAGAGTTTCCTCTTTTATTACTCGGCATCTTCTGGGTATGACCTTCCAGCAACCTTTCAAACTCCATTAACCCAGGCAGACTTCAGCTCTGATTAATGAGACAGGTATGGTTGAATGAACGGAGAAATGAATGATAAGATAAATACTGTTTAATTATTATGTTTCCTTCTGGATGACTAAAATCAATAGAGGATAAATTCATTTGCGTCTTTTTGCATGGCCCGTTCAGCGTCCATATTGGTCTGCCGCTAAGCGATAATATTTGAATGGGTCAGTGTGCTAAAAATTAAAACCTTCTTAACGAGGTAAAGGTGCCCAGAGGTGTCACAAAATGTACATTACTACTTGACTCCGCGTAGATTTCAGGTCTTCAAATATAACTCCCTCTCTGTGACACAGATGACCTAATAACAGCGCGTGACAGCACGGTCTTGAAACATTAGTGAAAATAGAATGTTCGTACTTGTGCGCAATAATAATAGTTCAATATTCATGATGCAACCTCAAATGTCGGAGAGATAAAGAAAACGCAAGAAATATTTAGAAAAGAACAAATGAAAAATCCATTAAATAATAAAAATTCTACCTTCAATTAAAAAAATATTAATTTTCGTTGTCAGACCAGCAGTACAATCTCTCTGGAATGCTGAAATGTGCAATTCACTGTTTTGAGGGGGAGAGATATTAATTTGTGTTAACTAAAACATAATCTTTTATATACATAATAATTTATGTGCTCAAGGCTGTTGGAGGGCTGGGGTGTGGCAGCCCTTTATTAAAAAAAAAAAACAAACCAAGAAGTTTGGCCCTTGCACCTTTTTTGCGACAAGCCCCTTTGAACGAGAAACCCAAGTTTAGAAGAAAATCAAAACTGGAGACGCCCCTAGGGAACACATATTCTGACCAACACGGGGAAGTTTTCATAAGTGACGGCTAAACCCCCACGGCCCCGATATACCCTGTCGCCAAAGATAATTTTTAATTCTGTTGTCGCCCTCTACGCATACTACGCTCGATAAGAGTTGTCTTTCCTGCAGAGAGAGAGAGTCGGATACTTCTCTCGTTCATCCCATGACTGTATGGTAGCAAGGCTTTGTGTACGTGTACAGGCTAAAGAGACGGGTGTTACTAGAGGTAGATTTACACTCCTGTCAGTGAGTTAAAGTTCCAGGTGAGGTGATCCTTAAAACGCATCCTTGGTGCACACACTGTTTCTTTAAAGGCGAATTTATTTATCCCCTTAGTCAAGAACTATTAATAAACAAATAATAAGCAATTAATAAACAATTATCAAACATTTTTCTTATTACATATATGCCATAATCTCCAAATTTGTAATTGCTAGGTGTTGTAACTGCTCTTAACAAGTTGCTTCTGTTTGCATAGCCAACGACGGGAGAGGTGGGTGGTTGAGGGTGTTCGTAGTGTAGGGTGGGGCGCTTCCGGCTTCCGCGCTGTTTTTCCTACGTTCTGACTTTAAATGGTCACAATGTTTTAAGCATATCTTACAAGAGAATTATCACAAGATCATACTGTTGTACAGATAAAGATTAATTTGTTTGAAATCCCTTATTAAACTATTTTATATTGAAGCTTGTAACCAAGAAAACTCCTACGAACCCTGCTTGCTAAAATGTATGTATATATCAAAACCTTAAAAGGAGTCAGCAGTAACGGGTATTAAGTCATTTTTTAAAACAGTTTTGAGAGCTTCTTACCCTAAGTCAGTTAGTTCCCTTTGCACCCCTCATCGCTTTTGAATCCTCTTCGTGACATGTATGATGTGTGATGCGGTGAACAACAGAGTTTAAGATATACAAGATATCACTATACACGGATATCAAGGATTTCTCTTCTGTACAACCAGCCTCGAGATCTAGAGACTAAAATGTTTCAAAAATAATAAATCGGTTAAAGGTCTTGTAACAAAAATTATTCCACTGCCATATTTGTTAGCAATTGGTGATGTTTATAAGTGATACACAAGAGATAGTAACCTTTGGTAATATTTGTGTCCTCCTAAATTTTTAATTATGTCTTGAAATATTTTGCATTATCCGCGTGAAAGTTAGTGTTGAACATTTTACAAACATTAATTAGCTTTCCTGTTTGTTCTGTTGTAAACTTTTGTTTGTTTTAATTACCTCCCTTGGAGATGTGTTTGGTGTCAAAAATATTTTAAAGAAAATGCTAGTTGCTTGATAATATATTTAGTTTAAATATTTTAACCTGTACTTTTTTCTACTGCTATTATTTTTTATTTTCAGTCTTCAATCAAGATTGCGAAGAAAAATATCAAGTGCAAACAATCAGTAAAACAAGTCAAACAGAAAAATGTCAATCCCTTTTACAACTACAAGGATTTCTACTGATAACAACATCAGTGACAATCAACGCAAACGTGGTCAGCCAAAAGCAGTCGAGGTCATCCGCTTGAAGGAAATTCTCTGGAGACAAGGCACGTCCCTGAGTATGTTGTCTGCCGCTGAAAAACGTCAAATACAGTTCGACTATCAGCGAAAACTGTTGATAATCGGGTACTTCGTCCTAACCAAAAACAGCATCAATGCAATTGCGATCAAAGTGTGCACAAACATCGGAGTGTACATAGGGCTCCCTGAGGGCCAGCCCCCTCTAGGCCAAGAATCAATATTGGATCGGACAGTTCTCAAAAGAGGGATCGAGCAAGAGATAATCAAAATGGCGAATCTGAGGTCAAACAAGATGCAAAACCTGCTGTCCAAATATGATCTGGATGACAGAGAAATTCATGTAGAAATTTCAGCCGAACGCGAACAGCTTGCGGCATTGGTCAGTGCCGTCATTGAAAGAGAAATGGTCTACCTGGCAAAGTCTGCAACATATTACGCAATGGAGCAAGACATTAAGAACCGAACCGGAAACACGTCGATTAAAATAGACAGCGCATGCCTAAGGAAAGTTATAGACCACCCAGTCAACTTGGAAGAAAGGAATACTGAAACATCTCGTCTGTTTGAAACCTATCTTCGAATAATGTTTTCTGTCGACCATTATGATGGTAAAAGGAAAATCGTGTATACTGACAAGGAAAAGGCAGGGGAGGTAATCTTCCAGTTTCTAGTGCTGATGGTGCATACCGCCGCACAAGCGATTCTGGAGAAACGGTATGAGCAAATTGCAGAAAGGACAAAGCAAAACACCAGAGTCCCATATCTCACGTTAGAAGAAAAATGGGAGGAAACGAAACGCTATGTTCTGATAAAAGTTCAAGGTGCACGCTACACGGCCGAGATGGCAAAGTACCCGGAATTTGGAGCCTCAGAGAGGGAGAAGAAAGAAGCAGCCAAAATACTGATTAATGATATAAAAAATCCGTATAAGGAACCAAAACTCCAGACACATTCTCTTATGAAGTCGTTTCCTGACGCTTCCTTTCTCCAGTCTCAAAATTCTTCTCAAAGAGTAGCAACACAAGTGACTTGCCCACAGATATCCACCCATTATGCAACTGAGCAGAAAATTCAAAAACGTAAAATGGAAATGACATGGACACAAGAAACAATCACTCCCAACTACAGCACCAGTGACCAACCTTTACCGTCACCACCCAAATACAAGAATATTATTAAGAAACCAAAATCAGAAACAAAACCACAACCTCCCTCCAATGCCATTTCTAATGAAACACCAGACCAGTGCATCTTGTTCTAAGTCTCGAGTCTTTTCTAGGCAACTTCTACGACTCATACACATTTTCCTGGCAAATCTCAAGTAAGTGGCAAAAGTCCTGGTGTTGGAAGACTCCTGATCCCTGCAAATCAATAGTTGCAGCCTCTCCTCAACTATAGCTGCAGCCTCTCCCAATCTATAGTTTCAGCCTCTCCCAATTTATAGTTTCAGCCTCTCCCAATCTATAGCTGCAGCCTCTCCTCTTCTAGGCCGATCATGTTTGACACCACTTTTGAGTGTGACACAGGAACCTGTCAGCAAAGCACATCCATTCAGAAGCTGATGGAGGAGATTTTCTGGTGAGGGATAATTGCGAAAAAGAATAATGGGGAGGAATATTTTCTACTTTAATTGCACTGCAGAATTAATTTTTGATTTAAAAAAAATTTACAAATTAAAAAAACTTTAAATGTAGGTGAAGCAGTGAACAAAGATATTTAAAACAGAGGTGTTAAATAGAATACCATGTATGACACTTGCCACTTTTGTATGTCACTTTATGTGTGCCTTTGCACATTAATGTACAAATGAATTAAGTTTTTAGGGGTAATGTAAATGTATTTGCATTTAGCTTTTAATAGGAAAAACATATATGTGCAGACATATATAGATGAAACTGTGAAACATACTATCAAGAAAACTTAATTCTCTTTGGACTGTAGATGGTTATGACAGGCTGGGTGAAACCTTCACCCCAGTGAAGATGTAGATGTATGATAGGGTTTTTAATCGTAGTTATGCAATAGCATATCTTGCCTGATGACAATTAGTCTCTATTTGTCACATAGTTCAGGTGTGTGGCTGGGACATTCTTAACATTCCAATTATATAATCACCAGCCATGCGTCTCTTCTCTCAATTTGTTTTAGGGATTATTTACAATTCTATGTGACAAATAAGAACAAATTTTGCTTGGTTAGAATTAATACAAAATATTTAAGAAGAAAATATTTAATTAATTATTTACATTTACATGTATTTGCATTTTCTGTGTCACAGTTTTATTGGATTTTTTAAAAATTTATTTGTTTTGTAATTTTTTTTTTAATATGCACCTGGAGCGATTGATTTTTAAAAAAAGGTTTAAGGAATTACAGGACAAATACATTACAAATATGCTTTGATTTGAGTGTCAATCTTAAAGGACAGCCTGTCTTAAAGTTTTTAAAGTTCAAAATTTCAAACCAAAATAAAATCATCTCAATTCAAACACACACAGCCAAGGGTTTTCAAGTATTTTATTTATTGCATCACAATGTGCTTATCAGTTGAAACAAAGTAAAAAATAAATAAAACTATAATACTGACAAATGTGGAGCTATATATTCTTGTTCAGTTCATGCAGCTTACAATTAGCATATATACATATATATTTAGTATAGATAGATAGACAGACAGACAGATAGTTAGATAGATAGATAGATAGATAGATAGATAGATAGATAGATAGATAGATAGATAGATAGATAGATAGATAGATAGATAGATAGATAGATAGATAGATAGATAGATAGATAGATAGATGGATGGATGGATAGATAGACTTACAATTGGTATATAATGTAATACTATTGTATTAGTAAATAAAATCATATATATATTAAAAATATGAGAGAAAAAATTAAAAATGTAAATAAGTGATGTATACAGTATAGTTAAACAATGTGGACAGAACCAAATAACTTTTTCTGTTCCTCATTCATATAACTGACCTTTAATATTATAGTGAACTAAAAATAAGATAGTGAAGAATTTTATACATTATGGTTGATCTTTTTTAGAAAGCTTCTCTAGTCATAAGTGATTCATTAATGAAATTGCAGAGACAGCACACCTTTAATAGAATTACTATGTGTTATCAAATGGATGGCATTATTTAAAGCATGGGTAGTTGTGGTTATGTACACTCCACTGACTATGTTTTGGTGGAATGAGAAGATGGATGGTTTAAATTAACCAATGGAACAATCATATAATTTCTATAACAGAGGGAAGAAATTTATAGCACCTATGAGCAGCATAAATGATAGCTTTCATTCTATTAAAGAAAATTTTTCCCCTCATAAATATGGATGCATTGATAACTTTTTCTTGTCAGGTGTGGGTGTACTCGAAGAGGCTTTCCAAACATAACTATGTATGTTTTGTATGTCAGTGGTGTATGCACTGAAACTGTTTTCATATTACTTTTACCATGACATAACAGCTCAATTGAAACAAATTAAATATAAAAATATATACGCCAAGTAATTGAATAAATTTATAAATCATTCCCAAACAATGCCATCAGTTCAAAAGAAATTAGTGAGCAATTCAGCTGAAAGGAATAAAAACCATACTCTGAAACTACCATGAAAACTTCAAATGAAATCCATCCTATGTGTGGCTGAATGGACTCACAAGACTACTAATAATGATCAAAAGTAAAACACGTAAAATGTAATAGATAATCTAAAAATACTGGCAACAACATCCAGTAAATGGAATTCATATATAATTATGTTCTGTCTTAGATACCATTTTATCTCTTTTGTTTCAAAATCTTTCTTAAATAAAAAATTTAAATTACATATTATCACCAGTTTTCTTGTTTTGCATTAATATAAATATATTTAGTTTCCTCTTAAATATCATCTACCTTAAATGGCTCCCCAAAACTTGCAGAATTTAGCATCAAAAAACAAAACGTGAAAAATTATAGCAAAATACAATATACAGACATTAATGTAAAATATCATATACTTGAAAAAGATCTGATTTTCATAAACATAATTCACCTGTCATTCAAAAATAGTTATTTGTATTCTTTTTCAAGCTTTATTATAATAAACATATAATAGATTGTGATATCTGTACACATAACAGAAAAATGCAGCAAATCATATTTCTGCACATACACACAAACACACTTGTGTGCACACATATAGATAGACAAATATATTAATGACATATTGTCAATGTGTAAATATGTAACTTTGCATATAATGTCTGTAAATGTGATAAAAATATATTTCTTGTGCAATTTGTTTTTATGCAAACAATATGCATCAGAACACACATTTTTTTTAACTCAAAAATTCTTTTCAGATCCTGTGTCATATTTTATTAAAATTTTAATAAACTGGAGTAACTCACATGTTATATGGACTGTTTTTGATAAGATGGCATCTGTTATTTCAGCCATTTTACATTTACAGTTTGCATCACCAACCAATCATCATTACACTTGACATTCATAGTTTGCATCACCAACCAATCATAATTTACTTCATATTTATAGTTTGCATCACCAACCATTCATTGTTACACTTGACATTTATAGTTTGCATCACCAACCAATCATCATTTAGTTGACTTTTATGTTTGCATCGCCAACCAATCATCTCAGGAGTTACTGATTGTGTCTTCAAAAACTTGTGCATGGACAGCATTTATGAGTATTAAAGGTTGTATCATACTGGTGCCTGTAGACATGCCTGGCTATATGCACAGTATATTAGTTTGTCAAGTGCACTTGTCTGTTTATCAAGTACACTTGTTTGTCAGTACAGTAGGGTTGTCTGTAGAGTACATTTGGCTGACTGTATATAGTACAGTATTTGTAAAGTGCATTTACTTATCTGTAGAGAATAGAGTGCACATAGTTGTCTAGATAAAAGTTGTTTGTTGAGTATGTATGGTAATATACACTTCATTGTCTGTAATGAACAGCTGGTTATCTATAAAGAATATTGTTCATAGAGCTCACACAGGTGGTTGTCAGTAGAGAACTGATGGTTGTCTGTATAGAACTGATGCTTGTCAGTAGAGAACATTGTTTGTAGAGTCTATACACAGAGTTGTTTGTAACGAAAGTTGGCTGCCTGTAGAGTATATTGTTTGTAGAGTTCATATACATGGCTGTCTGTACAGTATTATTGTTGTGAAGCAAAGTTATTTATCTTATCTTTAGTGTCACCTGGTTAACAGCAGAGTACAGGTGTGCATACATGTGTTAGAATATTCTCCTCTCTCATCTCCTGAAATTCAGCTCATTTTTATCTGTGTGTGTGTGTGTGTGTGTGTGTGTGTGTGTGTGTGTGTGTGTGTGTGTGTGTGTGTGTGTGTGTGTGTGTGTGTGTGTGTGTGTATGTGTGTGTGTGTGTGTGTGTATGTGCGTGTGTGTGTGTGTGTGTGTGTTAGGTGTGCGTATGTATATGCATGTTTGTGTTCATGTAAGTGAAAGTGTAAACTATATAGAAATATAAAATTTCACAATTTCACATTCATGTGCAAAATCTTTAGAAAATGTTCATACATTTCAAACTGTGTAAAGTTTTCAGACAAGTAACTGTACATTCAAATTTCAAAGACTAATACATTTTGGATGCATATATACACATCAACATGTGTACAAAAGGCTGTGATAGATATAAAATCTTACAAACATACTACAATGTGAATTTAAAACTATAAATTTACTTACATACAAATCAATATACTGACTGTATATACATACACATCAAATGCATTAAAATATGTTTTTAAAGGTGTATAAATTATATGTGTATAGGTACATATCAAAATATGTAAAACATAAAGACTACCGTGTATGATGAGAACAATGATGTACAGTAGAGCTTGGTTAATAATGAGAACAATGATAATAAAGTAATCTAATAGCTCATTGTAACGAGGCATTCATGTTTTCATTAACCTCTTCACTGTGTTATTAATACTTTCCTTAATCTTTAATTTGTGATATACCTGCTTTCACTAACCTCTTCACTGTGGCATTAACACTTTCATTAACCTATTCGTCATGACATTAACTTCATTGTGATATAAATACTTTCATCAACTTCATCAACACAGACCCAGTTCAGAGAATAAAGAAGTTGTGTCACTGCTGGTAATAATAATTTACAGCAGCATTGTAATATGGAAACACAGCTGCACTTTCCTCAGGGCCCAAGTGCCTTGACTCTGGGAAGGAGACAGTGTGGGTACGATACTGCTCAACGTTTCCCAAAGGAAGCAAAGGCTTTTCTGTTGGTGAATGTGATGTTTGCATAGACTTATTCAAAATATTTACTTCCAGAAAACCTGATGGACATTCTTCACACTTGAACGGCGAGTTTTGCTGTGACGTGCCTGAGTGTTCACTAATACTAGATGACTGAAAGGATTTGCTGGACGGATCAAAGTTTCCAATCTTGTCAAAAGTGGAAGAGTTGCTTCCCTTCCTTTGTGCAAGAGAACAGGTGTCCTCCAAAGACTCAGATTGAAAATTGCCTCCGGTGTCAGCCAGAAGTGAAATGCCTGCCTTGTTAGAGATGTATTGATTCTCACTCCTACTCAGCATTGCAGCATTATTCTCTAATCTGTTAGCTCCTGAAGATTTATCCCTTTTGCTTGTCAAAGAAGACTGGTTGGAAATTTTACGAGCAGAAATATTACTTTGACTAGATGCATTAGCATCAAGATGAACATTTAAACTGAAAGCAGATGAAAGATTATCAGGCTTGGATTGAATGGTTTTCCGACCTGTACCCCCATGACTGGTGCGTCGGTGTTTGCACAGATTTCCCGAGTCAGAAAATGCCTTTCCACATTCCTCGCATTTAAAAGGCTTGACACCTGAGTGTATTCTTGTGTGCACAGTCAGATTACTTGCTCGAGCAAATGCTGCCCCGCACTGCTGACACAAAAATGGACGATCTCCAGTGTGAGATCTCATGTGTGCTGTTAGGCGGTGTGGAAATGGAAAGTACTTTCCACACTCTGGACAGCCATAGGGGCGTTCTCCTGTGTGAGTTCGTTTGTGTTTTGTTAGATCACTGGATGATCCAAACGATTTTCCACAATCCTGACACAAAAATGGTTTCAGTCCAGTGTGGGCTCGCATATGAGCAGTGAGATCTCCAGAGCGTGAAAATGCCTTGCTGCACTGTTCACAGGAGAATGGTTTTTCTCCTGTGTGAATGCGCATGTGTTGTTTCAAAGTGCTGGCAAGTGGGAAAGCAGAGTCACATTCTTCACATATATAAGGTCTCTCCCCACTGTGTTTCCTCATATGTACAATGAGGCTCACGGTCTGGTTAAACCCTTGCCCACACTGCTTGCAAACATATGGTTTCTCTCCCGTGTGGATTCGCATGTGTACTTTCAGACCACCAGACCGTGAAAAGGTTGACCCACATTCGAGGCAAACATGTCGCTTGGCTCCTGATTGCTTAAAATTTCTTGAATGTCTTTTTCTTAGTCGTGAGGCCTTGTTACTTGGCTGTAGTTTGTCATGTTTCTGCTGCCACTGATGTGGCTGGTTCTGTTCTTGCTTTGGTTCTGGCTGATTCAGGTGCAGACTTTCTATTTGCATTTGTAGCTGAGGCTGTTGTAAAGGTTGTTGTCGATGTGAAACTTTCTTCTGACTGTGCTTTAATTTTTGTCTGGACTTTGGCACCTGACGGTGTAAGGTAGGTCTGGAAATCTGTGACTAGAACATATCCATAGGGGAACAGGATTACTTCTCGTTGACATTAAAAACAATAAATAAACAATTATTATAATTAATAATTATAAATAAAATGTAATTAAGGCTACAGATTATAAATAAAATGTAATTAAGGCTATAGATCTACTATTAAAGATCAAAGTCAATCCAGTATGTAATGGCAAATTCAAGTGAGCATTTAATTTCTTTTAATCTATAAAAATACTTCAGTTTGTTTATAAATGATGTAAGCAACTGTAACCAAACCTAGCTAATGGAAATCAATCTGCTGAAACAGTTGGAAATGCTGAATAAGTGGATTTCAGGATTCTTTTATAAACAATTACTGTAAAAAAAAATTCTGGAAAAACTCTGGTCTTTTGTTTTATAATATCTGTCAAATAATAAATCAAATGCATTTACTCCTTTTTAAATAAAAAGAAAAGGTAAATACCAATAATAATGAAAGAGAACCATTAAAACAATTATCACTGAAGTGACATACTTAAAGGACATCTCATTGCAAGTGGCACATAAATTCTAAATAATAAATTGATAAACAGTTCAATATTTTTATAAATTATTTCATTGTAACAATTAACATTTTGACTATTCAAGTTTACTGATTCAATTTTTTTTAAATATAACAAACCACCACAACCACCACCAGTACCAACAACAACAATGATTATGACTTTATTCTTACCAAAACTCTAACCATCTTCAATTTCACATAAAATACATTAACAAGGTCTTTATGAAAACTTCTTAGCATAAAAGAAAAAAGAAATTAAACAATTAAAAATAAATCTATATGCAATATGACAATTATAAATAATAACTACATTGACAAAAAGAAACATAAATAAAATTAATAATGCAAATGTACAGTTAGAATCAACAATGACAAGTCAAATTATAGTGGACATGTTTGTGTTTCTCAGACTTCTTAAAAAAAATAAGGTTCTTCTGACCACTATTTATTAGCAAGATCTTATTTTTTGATAAATATATTTATAACTAATTACATTGGCAAGAAATATTAAGAAACAAACACATTTAAAATTAGAATGAATTACTCTCCAAAATATTCTCACTAACTAAAATTTTAAAAAAATATTTGTCTAAAAAGAGTCAGTTTAAAATGCAAAACTAAATCAACTGCAATTACCTGATGATTTACACTGTCCATCAGTTTCAAAGCTCCATCTTCTTGTATATGGTGTTCTCTACTCACAGGTATATCAGCATTTTTCAATCTGTCAATACTCACCTGAGTTGGGCAGACAGGTTTGGGTGCTGAACGCAAACCTGCCTGCCTTGGGCTTGCTTTACAAATGGCACAAGATAGAGTCAACATGCTTTGACAAACTGCACACATTGCAACTGATTGAAAACCAGCTAGAGTGTTCTCATAGCTGAAACAGAAAAATCATTACATTTTTCGCTAATGGCATGTCAAACAATGGTGAAGGACAGATAAAAGGATGATGAGTTACACTAACTTGGGTTAAGACAAAACCAAACACAAAGTCCAATTAACAGGTAATAAAACAGACGTGAGCAATTCTCAGAATGTTTCTGGGATGACCAAATCAATAGACCTTTACCAGCTATTAGTCAGAAAGACAGATCTACCATAGTATATGACAGTCTAAGCAAACCAAATATCACAATAAACAATCACTCTCCACAGAACAGCCTAACTGACTCCTTAAGAAAAGACCTTTCATTCATCAGCTTTCAAGCACTATGTCATATTGCCACAGACCAATGTAAACATGTTCGCCACAAAATTGAACACAAAAAGTACAAAAAAGCATGACACACAAAAAGTACAAAAAAGCATGAGACCTCTTAAAAAATTACAAATTTGTCCTTTGAATATGAAGGTCAAGTAATATCTCATAAAAGAAAGAAAAAAAAAGGATGAAGGAACTTCCTAGAAAACAAAGCTAGAATAAGGCTCTTAGACGTCACTAAATATAGACACAAATTTATGCCTTGCTGTTTACAAAGGATGCTGTCCACACAGAATAATGGCATATTGCAAATTTGTGTTTACAAATCATGCTTTTCTTTAAGATTAATGTTGCAATTGTAATACTATTTAAAATAGATTTAAAATAAACAAGTACAATTAATTCAAGAATTATCAGCCTAAATTAGAGAAAGTTCTTCCATGTTATGGTATTAGGAGCATTCAAATCAAATCCTGAATGTTCAGAAAGTTTATATTTAATATTCAAACTGGAGCTATTAATCACCTTAAAAAGAAAATGCTTTATTTCTGTCATTGTACTTTTGTTCTGACACTCAAAAGACATAACACATTAAACATGCACATTTTTCAACATCTTGTCTCTATCAAATCCAGAATTGTGAAAAGGGAAAGGGAAAGAACTGTAAAGATCCTAAAAGTCAAGTTAGATACATGTATCATGATGCATAAACATGATGTTGGTCTTTTTTTATGTCCACTACCTGTAATTTAATTAAAAGTATTGATATTTTAGCCACATAAAAATAAATTTATAAAATCAAATTAAGTGAAATCTGAAGTACAAATAATTGTCACATGAACTATGTTGTAATTTCAGAGTAAACCATTTGACATAAGTTTCAAAATATTTTATCACTTCATGTATATTACTGGGAAATTGCACATAAGTCCAAATCAAGTGAACACACTGCAAACTTTTGGATGAAACTGTCAAAACCTTAAATCTGAATTTTACATATTACATATCTGTATACTAAAAAAACTGCAATGTAATACTGTAAATGAAACAAGCAATTATTCTCTCAAAAGTAATAAAGAGAATTTTTTTCAAAATTAAATTAAATCATCGATGATGACATAATTATTTATAATGACATCATTTTAAAATATCATCTTTCATGACATCATGACAATAAAATGTGCATAATGACTTCATCAATTATGTCATATAAATAATCATGTCAAATAAATGATGACTTCGTGACCCAATAAGGGCATTCTTTTTGTAATTCTACAAAGGAACAATCCTAAAACCTAAAGATTATCAGAATCGCTGTCAATAAAAAAATAAATAAATATTTTCCAAAAGAACTTATTAAATTTATTTTAAATATCTGTAGCTGCAATGGAAAAAATATCTATAGCTGTAATGGAAAAAAATATTTTCAAAAAATATATTTAAATACATTGCAAAATGCAAGACTTACTGCTGCATGAGAAAAGTCGCAATTTCAGTATCAGATTCCAAACCCTCTGTGACTCCAATATGTCGCCAACGGTCAAAAGCATCACCAACTATTTCCAGTCGCCAAATTTTCTGTGTGAACTGTGGTTTTCTTACTCTAAACATATGGCATTGCCGGTTCTCTGATAAAGCTACAGCCTTCTTTCCTATGGACTACAAAATAGAAATAATTTTGTACAAACAACTTTTGGTCACTCAACAGTTGTTGTTTTTCTGTGCACAAAGCAAAAAGAAGAAAGATTTTTGTACAGGAAAGTTTTGTCATTTATTACAATTCACTTTATATTGATACTAATACTGTAATAGACATGTGGTGTGGCAGATGCATTTTGTTGTCCAACAACCAGTTAAGAGCAATATTATCATTATTACAAAACAAGCAAGCCTTGATGAACAAAACTTTCTAATGGACTGAAGAGTCAGCACCATTAAGAAAAGGTAACAATCTTCTTGAAAACTTAAAATTAAATGTCTATGAGTTATGAAAAAAAGACCAAAACTGGATCCACAACTAGAGAAAATATAGAGGTGAAATGTGAAGGACAATTCCAGACACAAAAGCACAAACTCCTTTATGTTTGTCACCAGGTAAAGACCGAGGCAAAGTTTTTCTTAAAAAAAAAAAAATTTTTACAATTACAAGATTAATTACACTTCTACCAAGAACAGATAATCAAGGTGAAATATGAAATAATAACATATAACAATGTTTTATTATGAGAGTGTTCACATTTCTATATCATCATACTCTTCATAGATAGAAATGTAGATTTCATACATGAAGAATCGTCATTATAAATAGATTTATTTGATTTTAAAACTAGTAAGATTTGATGGTTTTGCAAAACACTGTACCCTTAAAATAATTCTTTCATTTTAATTTTTTATATTAGAACCCATCTGGCAGATAGAACTGCTAGTAACTGCTTATGCAGAGTGAAACAATATACAATACTAGTTACTACTTAAGCACTAGTAAATCACATGAATAGAGAAGTAGTAGATACCCTTACTAGTTATCACCTATGCACAGGGAAGCAGTAGACAACCCTACTAATAAATACATATGCACTCAAAAGCAGTAGACAACCCCTATTAGTTATCACATATGCACAGGGAAGTAGTAGAGAACCTAATAATAAATAACATATGCACTCAAAAGCAGTAGACAACCCCTATTAGTTATCACATATGCACAGGGAAGAAGTAGAGAACCTAATAATAAATATATATGCACTCAAAAGCAGTAAATAACCCCTAGTAGTTATCACATATGCACTGAGACATAGCAGACAACCTTACTATAACTAAATAGTAAATATGCATAGAGCAGCAGTAGAAAACACTACTACTTTACTAGTACTTACATATGCACAGAGCAGCAGTAGAAAACACTACTAGTACCTACATATGCACTGAGAAGCAGCAGATGACACTCCTAGTATCACTGTTTCAAATTAATTACAAAAAGAAAAAATGTTACCTTTTGACCAAGCGATTCTGGTGACGTCAGTGGTTCAAATTTAACAGTTGGCTCCAATAAATCATCTTTAATTTTCTTCGTAGTGGTTTCGGGCATTTTACTGGCAGCTGAAGATGCTGCTGGAGAAATTTCTAATGGCAGTTGAGAAGTGGAAGCTGAATTAAGAGCACTTTTAACCACTCTGAGAGAGTTCACAGATTTCATTGTCAGCTGAAAGCATGTCCAGAGAGAGTGAAACAAAGTAAGATTTGAGTCATGTCTAGCTGTGTTTTTATAATTTATTGTTTGCTATAAGTATAACTTTTACATAAATGTATAAATTCCATGTTTGCTGAACTTTAAAAAGACTTGAATGGAATGAAGAGCCTCCATGTATTAATCATGACCACTTAAAATAAAGTTTCACTCAAAAAATCAGTGACTCAACATATCTACTTGCTTCTTCATTCCCTTGGATTCTCATTAACAAATTCTCACTGATTCCCTTTACACATCACACCCCTCAACCCTTCAACTTCCCATTCCCCTAAATACACACACACACACACATCCTTTATAAATTTACATGAATAAGATACTGTTAAGAAAAAAATCTAGAGCTTTACAAAATGAATAAGTACTTAAAATGTAATTAAAATCCAGTTGATGTTGGTTTTTGTTTGGTTGTGGTTGTTTGTTGATTTTTTTTTGGGGGGGTGGGTGGGTGGTGGGGTGGGGTGTAGAATAATTTTAAAATGTGTTGATGTGTTGAAAGTCCAGTTTTCTGGGGGTTTTCTGGAAATTTAAAGAATGTGTTTTTTATTCATTCATATACATAACTGCATATTACATTTTTATCTACTTGAATTTTAAATTTTTTTTTTTTAATTTGCTTCAGACTCTAGACCTATATAACTAGTAAACTACAGATTAAATGTCTTATTCAACATACCTGTAGTGATGGTTCATCCACTTGCTCACTGACTTTTTCTTCAGAAGGCTCCATCTTTACTTGTGCTGTATTTGGCATATTCTTTCTAACAGCAGATACACATGTTGATTCTGCATCCATTGTGCAGTTTTCATATATTTAATGTAGAACAATCCTATGAGAAAATCAAAGTTATTTATTCGTGGAGTTTTTAATATAAAACTTAAAAGAATACAATAATATAATGGGTACCAAAACTGACAAATACTTTTTAAAAAATCAACCATTTAATTTGTTACTGATGAACATAATTATTGTAAAATTCTAAGGGTTAGCAAACTTTAATGATGAGAATTCAATTTTTTTTTCTTGCCAGACGAAGTTGATTTCCATGCATTTAATTAAATCAGAAATGCTACAAAATGTGTAAATAATTATGTATTATTATGGTAATTGTAGGACTATCACAGTATCACTATCAATGAAGATTAGTTTCTCTCAAATCTTTAGTAAATCAAATAATTAACTCCACCCCAGAAAAAACTAATGTATTTAAATTAAATTAAGATAATAATTTTTATAATGTAATAGGGAATCAACTGTCTCGATGTTACATTTAAATGTATGTGTGCAGCATTAGTTTGGGAATAAGAAACGATCGGATAATCACAGGTAAAATGCAATGTTATTGCAAGCATGTATGCATGCGTACACACACAATTACGATGCTAATCAAGCAATGTACTAAGCAGTCTAGTTGGGGGTAAAGGGGCAAGATTTGTAAAGACAAAGGATTATTATATATCGCTATTTTCTTATAATAAATTATAAACCAATTTATAAAACTTGATACATGTATATTTATATAATCACTAGTGGGAAAGATTATATGAAAAATGTATATACTATAGCAGAAGAGTGAATGTATTAATAATTATTACTACAAAATGGTAGTTCTAACTGGTATTCAAAACCAAACAATAAACCTTTTTTCTGATCAGCCGACACTCTACATCTTGACCACACCTCTGCCTAAGTTGTTGCAGATTTGTAACTAGAAATATACATAATCCAACAATTTAACAATAATAATAATTGTTAGCAATGTTTCATAATTGTTTTACATAAATAATATAAGCCTTTTAACACTGAATTAGTTTAAATTCAAATGCATGCGAAAAAGAAGACAACTCTTTTTCAGACACAAAAGAAACGTAGCAGACTGCTATTTGAAATAAAGTTAGCAGCAAATTAAGAGGAGCCGTAGTTATTTCTCCTGTTCAAAACATTCAAGACTTAATTTCTATTTATTTCATAAACAACTTAAATCTAAATCAGGTAAAATTAATGCAAATTTTACATTTTAGTAATGCTGCCAAGAAGCTTTAAACTTTGCCATTTTAAATGCGAAAATAAAGACGTGGCTTTGTGCTCGCCGTGTCATGGTTTTTTTTTTTTTTTTTTTTTGGTTTTTTTTTTTTTTACTTGTAAAACGCTTCTAATCTCAGACTTTAATCATTAAAATTTTAGTAGTAAATTATACTAGATGTATGCTGTATCCATAATCAATATGCTAACTGCTTTGTGTTAAAGTATGGCTTTCAGCACAATATTATAGTAACAAACGGCGTATTTAAAATATTTCGAATTCAGGTGAAAAATTATCAAATATACAATAAACGTTATCTGATTTAAAAGTGAACTTTTGTTCTGAATGATGGCTTGCATAGCTGATCCGTAAATCGCCTCAATAAATTTACTATACATGTATTGTTTAAAATAAAAGGATGCTGTTTGGATATGCAAATTACATATAAGAAAATGTCACACTGCTTCAGCTAGAACTCAATAAGCAAATCTATCATTAAGTCCAGAAAAAACATTCTACTAGCTTTTAAAATTTTATTTTATTTCTTCTGATCACCTTAAAATTACACAAAAGCACGTGTATTAAACAAATTGTTTGAAAATGATTACAATAAAATAATTAGTTTGAATATATTGTTTTACAAATATAAATTAAACCTGACATTGGCATGATTTAAAGACAGAAGTTGCTGACTTTCTAATAGTAAGAAATTTGTATCCATACTTTCTTTGAGATTCTTACAGTTAATAAGAAGAAGAATAGTGAAATATCTCATATCATTCATGTTGCAAGTATTCTGCACAAATAATTACTCTTATCTGAGGCTTTTGCACTCACACAGAAATGCTCAGCAAAGAGATACTGTCCTACCATAAAATAACCAGACTGGAGCAAAATTAATAATTAATAAGAAAATGTTAATTGTACAGGTATGTTAGTGTGCTATATATTTAAGTAAAATATTTTATTTCTGGAATTTACCAAATGTTTACAAACAGAAAGATTGTAGTAATGGAGTCTTTTTTTTCTTTTCTTTTTTTTTTTTTGATGATGATAGCAGCTTTCAGCTATCAGCCTGGCATGAGTTGAGGGTTGTGTCTATTGGAGAGGGTTGAGGATGATGAAAGACAGAGTAGATAGATTGTTGTTGAAAGAAAAGTTGTTGAGTTACGATGTTTTTCCAGTGGGGTCTTATTGGTCCTAGCAGCCTAGCCTACCTCTAAGCCTCAATGAATCCACAAACACCTTATGGAGAGACATATAAGAAAAACATTCATTTGTGTAAGTAATGGGATCTTACTGGTCCTAGCAGGCTAGCTGAGCTATCCTCTAAACGTCAGTGAATATATCCACAAACACTTTGAGGGACAAAGTAAGAAAAGCATTCATGGAGGTAGCAATTAGATCTTATTAGTTCTAGCAGACTAGCAGAACCTAGCCTCTTAACCTCAGTGAATATATACACAAACACTTTGAGGGACAAAGTAAGAAAAGCATTCATGGAGGTAGTAATGGAGTCTTTCTTACTAGTCCTAGCAACCTAGCCAAGCCTACCTTTAAACCTCATTGAATCCACAAACACCTTACAGAGAGACCAAATAAGAAGAGTATTTCCAAAGAATTTTCATGATGCTTTAGTTATATCTGATTAAATCTTAGAGCCTTTTAATCTTCATATAAAATAAAAATGTGGTATTTACTAAAAATCCTTTTGAGGGGGGGGGGGGGGCAGGGATCTCTCTGCTACAGAGTTATAATAGTGATAATGTTATTACTAGTATAACTAATAATGTATATTTTATGAACACTTGTAAATTCATATTTTTAAATCCTTATAATCAGGGTTGTAGTTAGACAATCCTCAACTAGTAGTTGCATAAATGTGAATATCACATAATACTTTACTGCTAGCACTTAGAGTGTCATGCCAGTGGATTCCCATGAGGTAGTTCATGGCATCATCTAAATTTTATGGACTTCACACTAGAGGTTAACACTCTTGAATGGGCCTCTCTCATGAACTGAATGTATAGCATTCAAACAAGAAGTAAAATCATAATTATTCATTTATAATATTTTTAAATTATTATTTCAGCAGACATAAAAGCAGTAGGTTAAACAAGTCTAATGTTGACTGGTATTGGTATACTTTTAAGCTACTAGAAAAATGAACGATTGATAGAATAATAGTGAGTTAACCTGCACTTAAATTTGATTGGATGAATGTTAACCATAAAAATGTGTGGCTTACTCATTACTTTCCTAATATAAACATTTAAGGGTGCATTCTGCCAATACATCATTTTTTTTTATCCTGTATAAATTACTAAGATGACTTATTGGATAAATCTGTAAATAATTAAGTTTGTCTCCCTTGCAGTCAGCTACATGTGGAGAAACACACACACACACACACACACACACACACACACACACACACACACACCACAATGTTTAGAATATGATGTGATGTATATTCAGATTTACAAAGGATTTTTAAGAAATCTAACAATGGATTTTTCGGTTATAAAGTTTGTTGATGGAATGTTACCAATATTTTATAATAAAAGATATGTTTAAATGTTAATTAAAATATTGATAAATACTAATGTATAGACATTGTAGCTGTATTCCTAATATTTCTTTTACATGTATTATTCAAAGAGTTAATTATTAACCTTTTTAATGCTTTGGCATACCGATACACGAATTATATCCTTGAACTGTACAATTTTGGCATATCTTATAAGAAATAAAGGGAGAAAATCCTACACTTTTCATGTACAAATTATTTCATCTTTATTACTTCCCTTGCTTTATCTTCTGACATTTGTCTTTTAAAATTACATTTATGATAATATATTGGTTGGTTAGCACATGTTCAAGGCTTCAAAGAAGCCAAAGATTTAACTCATATTAATGGCATTACAAGCTGTAGAAAGATAAGTGATTAACAGTTAACATCAACCATGATTAAACATTTCATATATTCATAACAGATCAAATATTCTAAGATACGTAAGATTAATGTTTCGACAAAGCTGTTAAAAACATACATGTCTCGTTTCATTCAATTAAAATAAAAGTAGCACAAACAAATGTCAGTAGCACTCGGCCTTAAAGCCCAGACCAGTAAAGTTAGTGTTCAGCAAGAGTTCAGAGGCAAACTAATTGTCTTTCAGTTTTGCTCAATTATCTGTCAGGAACATCTAGGCCCAAATAGAAGTTAAGTCTTTCATTCTAGTAATTAGTCATAAGAATAGAGTAAGAAAATAGAACGATGGTGAGTGGTGCTAAAATATATTTCTATGCGCGGAGTTCTCTTCTGCTGCATCAGCCGGCTCGCCTCATGCTAAGCGGAGGCGTGGTGTGGAGGTGTGGCATATCGGGGTTTGTCTCCCTTTGTACCTGGACACAACTTCCTTATACTCACATAGACTGCCATATATATTAATAATTTTCAGCCATATTTTTGAAAGGAATTGAACAGGCAATTAACTTCATTTATGGAAGCGGTAATCTTAATTAACACCGCATATAGCTCTGTGAAAGTACTGGACAACTGAGCACTGCAAACTCAATAAACTGTATTCATAACTAACACCGCATATAGCTCTGTGAAAGCACTGGATAACTGAGCACTGCAAACTCAGTAAACTGTATTCATAACTAACACCGCATATAGCTCTGTGAAAGTACTGGACAATTGAGCACTGCAAACTCAGTAAACTGTATTCATAACTAACACCGAATATAGCTCTGTGAAAGTACTGGACAATTGAGCACTGCAAACTCAGTAAACTGTATTCATAACTAAAACAATGAAACATCCCATAGCTCTGAAAACAAGCGTCGACTTCAATTCGCAAAAATTATATTCAAACAGTAATACATCATTAAAAAAAAAAAAAACAGATTTTTTTTTTTTTTAGACTGTTTCATTTCTTTAAAGTTTTATCGTGAGGTTTTCTCTGTACTCTCTCTCTCTCTCTGGGGAACAATCCGCCTAGTTGCATGGTATCTGCACTATTCGCGGCTCATAGCGAGGCTGTGAGTTATAAATAATTTATAAATAATTATGACGTCAGCCCAGAAGCAATCACCACGCTAGACAACAGCCTTGATCACTGTACCCGTACACGGATACTCTGTCTCACCCATCACGCGCGCCTGTCCAGACACACACACACACACACACACACACACACACACACACACACACACACAAAACGCGCATCAATCTCATTAGAGTTGTTGGTCATGATCCGCGATATTATTATATCTTGCATAATTGCTAAGCTTTGTATCCTCTGAATTCGCTATCACGATTGTTTTCCACAGTCTAGTCACGCACAGCTTACAATAATAATTTGACGGATGGCTTACAATAACAATTTGACGCACAGCCTACAATAATAATTCGACGCACAGCATATACTAATAATTTGACGCACAGCCTACAATAATAATTTAGCTCTAAGTACACCAATACAGCAGTGAATTTAAAGACAATGGAATAAAATAGTGTTATATAAAACAACTTAGATCAGAAATAGATGGCTTGGCTATTACTCATATAATATATATTCGCAATATATACAGTACAACTGTCATTCAAATATAAGTTTTCGTGCACTTATTTTTACTAGTAATAATATATTTTGAAGAAAAAAATTATCTCAAACTGGGAACATCATGACACAAGATACCATGACGTCGTTGAGCGGATTAAGTTAGAATTACCATGAAAATATTGCCGTTCAGAATATATCTGGCTTTTCTGGCATTTTATAAAATGTAGGCCATACCTAAGCCATATCAATTATGCTCGCAAACTGCCGTGCTTCTAGTTGTCTGACATTTGTTTGGACTTTCTGTAACCGTTGTGCGTATTGCATCCCATGTCCACTCCCTGCCTCCGGTTTGTAAAGCTCTTAGAGACTTTAATCCCTGTTAATAGTACATTAAAACACGCAGAAGTAAGCTGTTTCTGGAAAGGGGAAAAAAAAAGTGCGGCGGAAAAATGGAGTGAAGAAAATACGAATGTAAGACGACAGCTCGACGTATCCATGTTAGTCTTGGTTTTCCTTCCATGACACTTCCTAGACTGGATGGTAATGAGTTTTAAGTTCATTGTAGTTTAGCTTGTCTTTTGCTGTTTGCGTGTTCGTCTTTCGCTGTTTGCGTGCTTGTTTTGTTTGTTTGTTTGTTGTTGTTTTTTTGCTGTTTGCGTGCTTGTCTTTTGCTGTCTGTGTTTGTCTTTTGCTGTTTGCGTGTTTATCTTTTGCTGTTTGCGTGCTTGTCTTTTGCTGTTTGTGTGTTTGTCTTTTGCTGTTTGTGTGTTTGTCTGTTGCTGTTTGTGTGTTTGTCTTTTGCTGTTTGTGTGCTTGTTTTCCTGTTGCACCCTGTTACCATTTGATTCTTTTACATTTATTGACTTCATAATGAGTCTTGTTTTATACGTACACTTTATTTTGGTGACATGGTGACGTTTTATCGACAGAACTATTTATTAACGAACGTATTTGTGTTTCAAACACACACACACACACACACACACACTCCTCCTCGGGTCGTATATTTGTTACAAACAAGGTTACAACAGTACTTTCAGGAAAGTCACTTAATGTTACAACAGTACTATAGGAAAGTCACTTAATGTTGCAACAGTACTATTGGAAATTCACTTAATGTTATAACAGTACTATTGAAAAGTCACTTAATGTTATAACAGTACTATTGGAAAGTCACTTAATGTTGCAACAGTACTATTGAAAAGTCACTTAATGTTACAACAGTACTATTGAAAAGTCACTTAATGTTACAACAGTACTATTGAAAAGTCACTTAATGTTACAACAGTACTATTGAAAAGTCACTTAATGTTACAACAGTACTATTGAAAAGTCACTTAATGTTACAACAGTACTATTGAAAAGTCACTTAATGTTACAACAGTACTATTGAAAAGTCGCTTAATGTTAAAACAGTGTTATAAGAAAGTCACTTAATGTTACAACAGTACTTTTGGAAAGTCACTTAATATTATAACAGTACTACAGGAAAGTCACTTAAATAAGGGCAGGATACAAAATAATCACGATTAACTTACATGCAAAAAATTGGTTGTAAACCAAAATGGCTGAGATTAGTTTTGTTACAATATATATTATTTCTGTTATTATACTTTTCTATGCTCTGATTCAGTATCGGATGTATTTGCTTGGTTTGTAAATAACTGTAAGCATGATTAACCCATTACTGCACTCTTTACCTGAGTAAATCTACTATTCGTATTGGAAAAAAAACCCAAACCTTGTCAGTGCAAATAGAATCGACATTTTCGTGAACTGAAACACTATTTTTGAAAGTAGGCAACAGTATTTTACCGACACAACAATAGTCTTAAGTACAAAGTGAACTTTACTGGCTGGCATTCTTTGTTATAGAGTAATGATAAATTTGGTAATGAACATTTTCTGCGATGATGCGTATAATGTATTAAATGTATTTTAAATATATTTTTGACAATTTCCTTCTAGAATTATGTCTTCATTGACATTTTTTTTTTACATTTTTTCTTTTTTCTCTTTTTCCTCCATTTACCAATATTAATTTGTACACTCTTAAATTTTATTAAATAATTACTTCTAGGCTGGTTTGTCATTTTCTATTCTGTAGTTGAGTATTTGTATCTGTTTAATCGTCGCACTTCTCTCACTGGTGTTGTGACGTCACATGGCGTTGTGTTGCTTCGTCTTCTCACATCGTTGCCTGCCAAGTGTGATGTAACAGCAGCCTGTCAAGGAGTTGAGATTGTAGAGAGCCAAGGAATAGGATAGAGTAGATGCTGTAAAAGGGAAGATGATCTCTCACCATCACACACACACACACCGGAATGTAGTAAGATGTAACTGAGGAGTACGCCGCCTTAATAATTAGTAACAAACGTAACCCATCAGTTACAAGTTTACACACACACACACACACACACACACACACATATGATCACTATATCTTGCTTAAAGTAAGTGGGGGGAGAAGGGGGGGAATAAACGAACAGAAAACAAACTCAAGAGCTGCAAGTGAACAGTAGCCTATTATTGTAGACATAAAAATACAACTAAGCAAGAAGCGTCCAGTGATTAAAAGAAAAATTGTAAATCTATTTAATGAAATTAATCTTAACGCTGATTATGGTTATCTACATGTAATAAATGGACAATTTTTATCTTATTATTTTATATATCGCCTGGCTTTGCATGAACACATGCGCTAACGCACGTATGCACACGCACACACCCACACGATCTGCACGTTAACGCGAGGCTTGGTGTGCTGTGATGATGTTTGTGACATCATCGAGTAGGCTGTTAATTCATTATTTCCAAGTCCTATCACTCAATGTGCTTCAGTACTGTATGAAAGAGTTATCTTACTTTCTCCTAGCGAGTGTCACGTTTTTTCATTACCACTTCGGCAAAGGACGTGTGATTTATGTCCAGTTTTTTTCAGTAAAAAGTTTATTGTTGTTGTTTTTTTTCCTTCTGTTTCCCTTTTTTAATCATAGGACATTACGTGTGATAGGAATATTTATTTGATTTTTAGATTTTTGTCTTTTTCTAGATTTGTTTTTAGATAAAATGTTTTCTCGGAGGAAGCGAATGTCCTGTGATGACGAACCATGAACTTGACACAGAAGAATTTTATTAGACATATATGTTTACTACCGTAACAAAGGAGGACAATAAGTGTGCGGACAGAAACGTTAAATCTTAACTGTAGATATAACTGGTGTTTGCAGAACACTTAAAGTTAAGCGGAGAGTTCATATAACCAATTTACCAGACAACTAACATGGTGTTTTGCGAATCATATCTTCTTGGAGTTTTTTTTCGTTTTGATTCGTAACATTTCACTCTACAGTACATGATAGGTGACATGGTAATAGTTGTGGTTTAATCATCCATCGAGCGCCCGCAGTGCTTGCAAACACGATGAACACCATTGATGAGTTGTGTCCCAGCCTCGTTTTCATCCCCGTCTTTCAGCAGCTCGTCTAAATCCTCGCCAATATCCTCGGTTTCCACCTTCAGTCCACTGATGTCAAGATCGAGGTCTTCTGGACTGTCACCTCGCCGCCCATTGGTTGGCAAATCACTGTCGATAGAAGATACTTCTAAAATGTCGTCGATTTTGGAATCAAGCGAGCTTTGCCTGAAACGGCCGGTTACGCGCTTCGCGGATCCAAAGAAATTATCTAAGCTCAACTGTTTGGTCTGGTCTCGCAGTTTCCCCCGCCGACGAGGCGAGAGCCTGAGCGCGCGACTGGACAAATCTCCACTTTCGAAATGGCGTGCTAAAATGGCGGCGATGTCAGTATTTTCGAACAGAGCCGCGAAGCTTCCATTAATGACCTTGGGTGACATTGGGACATTGCTGAGGATCAGACTTATACCATAGTCTTTCTTCTTGAGACTGGGTACCCGTTGCAGGATGGCCTTGGGTAGTTTGGGGACACTTTTAGTCACATCTTTGTCGTAAGATGTGCGTCGACCAGGAGACAGCTTCCCTTCTTCCTCCTCCTCTCCTTCTTCTTCTTCTCCTTCAACAGATTGGATCTGGAATAAAAACTGTTCTAAGTAAGATCACACACACAAATATAACTTGCTGTGACGCTCGCTGACTATGAGAGACAGAACGAATGCTCAAGTCTTTATTTTATAACTGTTAAAGTTAAGGTACTGTTTGACCTATCCCCTATAGCTGGCTTTAATCTACAGAGAGAGAGGGGGGGAGGAAGGGAGAGTATTATCAATTATACATACGACAACGGTCTAAAACCAGACAGAGGCGTTAAAAAAAACTAGTAGGCCTAAATCCAGAGAGGTAAAACAGTAGTACGTCTACAGCCAAAGGCGTCAAGACTATAGTCGGCCTAGTCAGAGACGTCAAAATATTTGTAGGCCTACAGTCAGAGTCATCAAAACACTAGTATGCCCACAGCCAGAGACTCAAAACACTAGTAGACCTTCAGCCAGAGACGTTAAAACATTATAGTAGACCTACAAACAGAGACGTTGAAATACAAGTAGGCCTACAGCCAGAGACGTCAAAAAACTGGTAGGCCTACAGCCAAACAGAGACGTCTTAACATTAGTAGGCCTACAGCAGATATGTCAGAAAACTAATAGGCCTACAAGTAAAGATGTGAAACATTATCAGTAATAGATCTACCGCCACATAGACATGTCAAAATATTTGTAGGCCTACAACTAGAGATACCTCCACATAGACATGACAAAATATTATTAGGCCTACAACTAGAGATACCGCCAGATAGACATGTCAAAATATTAGTAGGCCTACAACTAGAGATACCGCCAGATAGACATGTCAAAATATTAGTAGGCCTACAACTAGAGATACCGCCAGATAGACATGTCAAAATATTAGTAGGCCTACAACTAGAGATACCGCCAGATAGACATGTCAAAATATTAGTAGGCCTACAACTAGAGATACCGCCAGATAGACATGTCAAAATATTAGTAGGCCTACAACTAGAGATACCGCCAGGTAGACATGTCAAAATATTAGTAGGCCTACAACTAGAGATACCGCCAGGTAGACATGTCAAAATATTAGTAGGCCTTTATAGAAAACCTAAATCGTTATCAGACAATCACATTTCCTAACATACCAGTATATCTTCCTCTTTGGAGATGTCCTCAATGACCTGGTCAGCCGTCGTCTGTATCAGCCTCCAGTCTCGTTCGATGTCTTCGGGCGTTGTGTACTGTGACGTCACTGTAAAGCGGATGATGTAGCGGCCTTTGAGGGATGCTGGTACCATGTGCACCCGGCCTATTTTGTTCAGACGTTTCAGTAGTTGCTCCGTTAATTCGTTGTCTCCCTGTCAAGGGAAGCAGAAGATTATATTTAAAGAGAATCAGTGAGTTTTTGGCTCTGTACCTATACTCCACATAAAAAGATCAGTAAGTCTTGTATATATACTCCACTCAGGATCAGAAAGTCTTGTCTCTGTACCTATACTCTTCTCAGAATAAGAAAAGTGTTATTTCTGCACAAAGAATATCAGAAAGTTTTGTCTCTGTACCTACATTCCACTCAGAATCAGTAAGTCTGATCTCTGTACCTATACTCCACTCAGGAACACTAAGTCTTGTCTCTGTAACTATACTCCACTCATGTACTTAGTAAGATTGGGAGCGTTTGTTTGTTCACGAACAGATTTCTAACGCAAACTTTGTGAATCAAAATATACTCGTTCATTTCATTTTATTTTTTAATGTTACTTTTTATGAAATATCAGAATCGCTGAAATAAACTGAGCTGATATTGACAGGTACGCAATTATTCTTTCTTTAAAATAATCAGTTTAGGCTTTATGTTGGTATGCCTCTTTGCACGCATGTACTTGGGTGCGTGTGAATGTGTATGTGTGTTTCTGTCTGTCTGCGTGTGTGTGCCTGTGTGTGTGCATGTGTGTGTGCCTGTATGTGTGTCTGTGTGTGTGTTTGTGTGTGTCTGTGTGGGTGTGTCTGTGTTGTGTCTGTGTGTGTCTGTGTGTGTCTGTGTGGGTGTCTGTGTGGGTGTCTGTGGGTGTATCTGTGTGTGTGTCTGTGTGTGTCTGTGTGTGTGCGGGTTTGTGTGTGTGTCTCTCTCTGTGTGTGTGTGTCTGTCTGTGTCTGTGTGTGTGTGTTGTTACCTTCAGGCGAAAAACGACAAGTCCAAGTGTTCGAACGGCTGGAATCTCAAAACGGTCATCTCGCATAACAAATTCCTCGAACATTTTAGCCAGCTGAACTCCCTAGTAAAATAAAATAGAGATTACTTTGTAATTTGGTTTTCCTTTGCGGATTCCTTTCGGAGATATGCAAATCAGTTTTATTAATGAAAAAAAAATGTATACTATTATTGTACGAATTAATGTATTTCATATTTATGAAGCAAACTATTTTTTAATTTCTCAAATCAATTTAACTAGATTATAATCGAATGTCTCTATTGTTTCTTAAATTGATACAAACAGAAAGAAGACTTTAGACTTTGGCGGGGGAGGGGGGGTACGGGAGGGAGGAAGTCAAAGAAAAATTGCCAGGCAGTGACACAAAATGAACAGTTGGGGTAAGGCGAGAGACGGTGAATACGCTTGGACCAGATAAGGGAAGCGAAGGGAACTGAGACAAAGTAAAAAGAGGACAAATGTAATAATAGGACAAAGTGATGATAGGACAAAGTGATGATAGGGCAAAGTGATGATAGGACAAAGTGATGATAGGGCAAAGTGATGATAGGACAAAGTGATGATAGGGCAAAATGATGATAGGACAAAGTGATGAGATATTCAATGACACAAATTCACAAATTAGGGCAAGTGAACGAAAACTGAGTAAGACATGGAGGGGACAAGGTAAAGATATAACATGTAGATGTGGCTTAATGCTACTCTCGTTCATTAGGGGAACAGAAACTGTACAAGTTAACGACTAGTGAACAAGATTAGCATTAAGCCACATCTACACTGGCCAGTGAATTGCACAGTTCTTCGAAAAATTTTAAACCATATGAAGTCATCTATTTACTTCCTAGGTTAATGATTTGGAAACGATTGGACAAGTTAAACACGTGACAATAAAAGTAAAGAGATATGACTACAACAGTTGGGGCTAGTGAAACGAGAGGATGGGGGGAGGCGATAAAACTGGACAAGTGAAAGATGTGATGAAAACACGAGAATATTAGACAAGGGAAAGAGTTTTTCAGAGGAGAAAGGGGGAGATCGGATAAGGAAAACAGATGACAGGATTAAAAATGGAGATTGGGGTAGGAGAAAAGCTAATAGGTCAAACCAAATAAAAATTGTGTGGATAAGGGAAAAATATCACAGGAGGAGAAAAGAAAGATAACACAGGGCAATAATAAAAAGAGAAAAAACAGATTAGACTTACGAAAGAGGTGCTAAGAGGACAAAAAAGAGAATTTGGACAATAGGAGTAAGAAACAAAGTGACAAAGCTAGAAAGGTTCGGACATATTTTTACCTGCTAAACTTTCACTTCTAACATCCGTCAGTTGTGTACGTGAACTCTTAGATCTTAGGGAGAAATTAAGATGAAGAAGTTGAAGTATGATCAATGGTTAAGGATGAGAAAGAATTATGTGTGGTTGGAGCTAGTGGTCGAGTATGAAGAAAGGGCTTGGAAAGAGACAAGGCAACATCAGCTATAGAAGCTGTTCTAGTGAATGAGTGTAATGTAATAGTTGATCAAGGGAAAAAGACAAATCGGCCTAGTGGCTTGGACTGACGAATGGAAATGGAATAAGGTTTGGAGAAGATTGAAAAGGGGAAATATTACAGGATGGAGAAGATTGGAAAGGGGAAATATTACAGGATGGAGAAGATTGGAAAGGGGAAATATTACAGGATGGTGAAAAAGAAATGATGGGACAAGAGAAAGTGACGAAAGTGACGAAAGCTATAGAACTCAGTGGCTAGGATTTTATTTTTACAAATAACAAGAGAAGGTCAAGGTTTACAGATTGCTATGCTGAGACTGTTGATGCAAGAATAAAACTGTAACTGATGGTTTGCAGTAAACGTGATAGCCCACAAGAGGTTGTTAAATGTTTGCAGTAAATGTAATAGCCCACAAGGGGTTGTTAAATGTTTGCAGTAAATGTGACAGCCCACAAGAGGTTGTTAAATGTTTGCAGTAAATGTGATAACCCACAAGAGGTTGTTAAATGTTTGCAGTAAATGTGATAGCCCACAAGAGGTTGTTGATGTAAGATTAACACTGTAACCGATGGTTTGCGGTACAGGTCAGAGACCACAACCATTGACAAAGAATTAGCAGTTTAAACTCTTAAAATTAGTTAGCGCACAGTTACAACTGTTTGTAATGAGAAACGAAGAGAAATATGGGGACAGTGCAAACAGGTGACAGAGATATGCAGATATGCAGTAAGCATAAATATGAAAACGGATGAAAGTAGATTATAACAATGACGTAAGATGTAAATTTACTCAAAGTGCCATTGTACACATACACTCTCACACACAGGCACAAATAAGGAAGTGTAAAATAAAGCAAAGAGTTACATAAGTGTTCGAAATTATATTTTCATCGTGTTAAACTTTCTTCTTAAAAAATATTTCAAAACTAGTTGAAAGATTTCCATTTCATTGTCACAAGAAGTTGAAAATATTTTGTCACATTTCTTTTCTACGACAGAAATTACATTTTTAAAAATCGAGGTGCAAAACCGTTGCCGCTCAATATATTTTTATGTAAATGTATTGCACAGTATTTATATTAACATTTTAAATTAGAACTAATGAGGTGTTATTTATATCAAGTCATCACAGCCGTATCCCCACCCCATTCCCTTAGTAACCCCATAGAGTGGCAAATGGATTGGACTTGGCCTGGGAAAACGTTACCTTTCGAATATGTTTCTGTAAGCCCTCGACACCGAAAGAGCGAATCACGAACCATAACTTCAGCGACCTGAATCGACGACTCAGAGCGATCTGCCAATGCTGCAATAGAAAGCGTGAAATGTAAGGGTGATTAAAACAGTCTTATACATTCTGAAAATACTCGACTTCGATAGTACAAATTCACATTCAAGTCATATTTTTTGCCAAAGACAACAAAATTCATAATAATTATTGTTATTATTATATGTGTACATGTCAATTTGTCCGCCTGAGACTACCATTAGTAGTTAATAAAATACATCAGTATCTACTACAGTACATCTGTGTGAACAGAACCGTTCTTATGTCAAGATTTAAAACAACAAAAATTTTGCTATTAACTTTTTGTACTGTTCATAGGTTTCTACTAAATATGCCTACTTAATAAAATCTGAACTTGAAGTGAACAGCGAAGAGATATTGAGATCTAGTACGCATGGACCTACTTAGATCTAATGGAGATATATAACGATAGCTTTACTCACAAATTCTGACGTCATACCCCACGTAACCGATGTTTTTGACGTCACACACTTACCATATAATCGATTGCTGCACCTGCAAGAAAGGCGAAATTTGATGATTTGTATTTCTTAAGCAGAGGTCATTTGGGTACTAAGAAACAACATTTCTCTTTATGAGAATAATGCTCCTGTTTCGTAATAAACAAGTGGCAGTATGCGTACATTTGAAGCTATATCTCTATTACTAATTTAGGGGGGGGGGTGCGTATATATGTGCTTCATTTGTCTAGACAATATATAGTTATTTATAGATCCATAGAATTTTTTTTTAATATTCTGGTTCTTAAAAAGTGTATACCCGTTTCTGTGAGCTCCAAATTACCTATCTTTCCAAAGGGACCATTTCCACTATGTGACAGACATTTGGGGATCCAATTTCTAACTAAACAAGGGAAATAACTAAAATTTATCTGAGCGATTAATCACGCGCACATACATACACGCATGCACAAAGACTTCAAACACACGCGCGCACATACACACACACACACGCACGTACACGTAAGCACACATACACGTACAAGCAAATTGCAATATGATCAATCTTAAAATGATATGCGCATAATTCAGTCAAGAGGACATCAAATTAATCTAAGTCGCTTTAATTAAAATTGTGTATAATGTACAGACCTGAATTTTCGTGCTTGAGATACAAGGGATCCACATTAAATGTTCGATGAAGAGCTCCACTGTTCTTTAGCCTGCAAAACAGTGATCATATGCTCATCATTAACACTCCACTAGTTTAAATAGCAAAAGTCCTGGAGCAATGTTTCAATGCTCCGTTCTTTAGCCTGAAAAACATTGGTCATATGCTCATCATTAACACTCCACTAGTTTAAATAGCAAAAGTCCTGAAGCAATGTGTCAATACTCTGTTTTTGAGCATGCAAGCAATGGTAATATTTCAACTCTTAATGCTCCACTATTTTAAAATAACTTAAATTCTGGAGCAATATTTCAACGCTCCGTTCTTGAGCTTCTAAGCAATGCTCATGTTTACACAATTAATGCTCCTCTTGTTTAAATAATTAAGCCCTGGAGCAATATTTCAGTACGACGTTTTCGGAGCATGCAAATAATGTTCAAGTTGGCACTATTATTATTGCGTGTTTCTATATAGACTGCTGGAGTGACCTAATTTATTATTGCGCTTAGCCACGTGTTTCTATATTGACTGCTGGAGTGACGTAATTTATTACTGCGTTTAGCTATGCGTTTTCTATATGGACTGCATGATTGAGGTAATTTATTGTTGGATCTAGCTACGTATTTCTATATGGACTGCTTGAGTGACGTAATTTATTGTTGTGTTTAGCCAGGTATTTCCAAATGGATTGCTTGAGTGACGTAATTTATTGCGGCGTGTTTCTATATGGACTGCTTGAGTGACGTAATCTATTGTTGCGTCCAGCCACGTGTTTCCAAATGGACTGCTTGAGTGACGTAATTTATTGTTGCGTTTAGACACCGCAGCACAGAAGCCAGTACGATCACCTGTATTGTCCTGCAGGTTAGTGCGATAGATGTAAATTCTTGCCTATATATCTCGAGACGTGGGGTTGGGATGGTAGAAATACAGAATGACAGTGATAATTCATTTGCTGCTCCATTAAAAATAATTGGATACATTTATTCGAGCAAATGTTGATCAAGTAAGCGTTTTAGGTCTAAATTTGGGATTCAATCATTTATCGAGCAGAGTTGTTATAAAGATACAAATATTCTTTTATATAAATTCCAAACCGGTTTTGTAAAATTGATTTTGTTAACTTTAAAGACTTTTCCCATCTTTTTCTGCAGTCTTGTACATAATATTCAGATACTCTACTCTCAACCCTTATTTCAAAAGAAAGTTAAAAATGAATAGAGAATCGATAGAAAGTATTCATTTTATTTTTTTTTTTGTACATTCGCTGACATTTTATTAGTCATATAATACACTTTGTTAATGAACGTACCACATGGCAGAACAGTCGAAGTGTACCATGAGCCACTTGGAAGGATTGAATGCAAACGACTGCGCATGCTCCACACCCGCCATGTACATCCGGAACTCAGGGCAGATAAACGCAGAACCAGCGTAAGCGGCGTCGATGTGCATCCAGATCCCTTCCTCCTCGCCTGGAGAGTTTAGGTACAACAGCTTTGAAGCACTGGCACACCGAATTAACTATATAGGCAGACTGACTTAGTTCATGCACAACAGCAAAGCTACCGAACTTAGTACATACACATTATAATAGCACTGAAATGCTAGCGCATAAAATTAGCTGTATTGGCTGACCTACTTAGTGAATACAAAATAGCATTTATATAACTAAGTGCGTGTATTATAATCATACAAGCACTGTAATACTAGTGCATAACTTAGCTCCTACATAGCCTGATCTATTCGGTGCATACAAACCAGCATGTGTTACGTAACTTAGTACGTATACTATAGGCACAGTAGCATTGTAACATAGTAATATGGTGAGGCAAAAGGAGTTCATTTATTCTAAAGGCAGACTTAGTGAAATACGTAACTTATATTAATAATAAATCCCAAAAGACTCCCAGATTGTCTTTCACTTGGCGGATCACCTGGCACTGTAGAACTCTTTCCCATGCTCACCTTTAGGTCGACGTTCTACTGACAATTTCTTCCGTAGGTGTAACTGCTTACCGGAGGAGTCATTATATATGTCTTTTAAATTATTTTAATGAGCCCCCATCCACCCACTATTACTCCAAAAATAGAATTTAAATAGTATGCCTAAGAAGGACAAATAAGAAACAACAATAAATTTATTAAATCAGCAATCAAAACATACAAATGAATATAGTTGAAAAGAATACAAACACATGCTACTAGGAGAATAAATGTTCAAATAATGTCCACCTAATCTCTATACTAACAATGAAATAGTCAATTAGTAATCAATAATCAAATTGTTAGTCTATTTCACATCCCAGAATCCCAGAGTGAAAAGAACAAATGGTTCATTTTAAATGACCTTTATATGAGGTAAGCTGTCTCTTGCTGTGTTTTTACAACGTCACAGGCTCACTTTGCCCCTTTGGATAATAGATCTAACGTGCACCTCTAGGCATGCTACCTGAACTATTCCAAGAATTCTATAAGCAATCTCGCCAGTCCAAAGCCGAACCCAACTTCTGCCACATGATTCTGAAATGGAGATTCATGTAACCAATTTCCAGCAACCCTGTTGCCAGCGAGTGTAATAAATAGTGTCAGACACATGTAACAATTTCCAGCAACACTGTTGCCAGTAAGTGTAACAAATAGTGTCAGACACATGTACCATGTAGCTCAAGTAGAATGCAGTAGATCACTGCAGTCTTAAGCAAATAACATTTAAAAAAGGCGTGCTTCTCCCAGCTAACGATCAGCCTTTAAGACTGGACTTGATCATAAACAAAATCAAATTGATAAGAAAAAGGGACTTTTCTAAAAGGCCAATTTCTGCCTGACTCTTATTGGTTAGATTTGCTATTGACTAGTATCCAATCATTGGTCGCTTATAACTAGCCAGCCACCTGGTTAACATCAATGGTGAGTTGTTTATTACTCAGCATGCTCGCTTCAAGAAACTTTGACCATAAACATCTCCACAAAGGATGACATACTTCAGACAATGTTTAGTTATGGTTCTGGAGAATTCTGACTTCCTTACATATCATCTTAATGTGCTGTGCACGAAGTTTGTTTTCACCTCTTGCTCATTAAATATTAGCAGCATAAATATAGTAACTATTTCATAAATATGTGCAGGCAACTTTGCTGTATCACAATAACATAGTAACATGGTGAAGCAAAAGGAGTTCATTTGTTACGAAGGTAGTAAAAAATCACAGAGTAACTTTCTTTTATAAACAGGAAACAAATTATACAGTCATTTATTGAGGCAACTTAGTAACTGCGATATTTTAATAAGAGTTCTTGAGAAATAAAATAAATTTGTAAATATATTCATAATAACTGCAAAACGATTTACAGAGAATCCGCAAAACAAAAGCATGAAAATTCATTGCAATAATTTTAATAAACAATCAGAGTAAACGTAATACTTTACAATAAAGAAGTACTTGTGGGGTGTTAGAACAGAGTAGTTATATTAATTAAATAACAGGAAGAAATATTTTATATAACTGTTGTATTAATTAAATAACAGAAAGAAATAAGCAGTCATTGAAGAAAACATTCCTCCTTGTGTATTAATAAAGAGATCAGCTTATATCAAACGTGAGAAGGTGCTTGTTGATAATTAATGAAAATTTATCCACCAAAACTGTTCATACATTTACCTACTCTAAATGTATGGGGCCTGGGGTGGTGGTGGTGGTGTGTGTGTGTGTGTGTGTGTGTGTGTGTGTGTGTGTGTGTGTGCATGTTTAGGTGTTTGCATACGAACTTATGTGCAATACTGTTATGTGTGCTTGTATGTTCGAACGCGTGTTTATCTGGTGCCTATATATGCCTGCGTTTGTATATGAGCTTGTGTAAGACTCGTTTATCTGGAACGCACTGAAGACAGTTATAACCGATTATGTCTGTGTGAATTAAATGAATAATGTCCTACACCAGAATTTATCTAGTTGGTCTATAGAGACGTTAAATTTTCCATTCTCCGCAATTTCCTGGTTTTCAAGGGCTGTGAAACGAACGGAAATGAAAAGTCCTTTAAAAATGTATTATGCGTCCGATTGTTCGGGTTCACTCCATCGGAAGTTTAGAAATAGTGACTAGATGTACTTTATTACAGAATATCACTAAATCAAGAGCTTTAACAAATGTTTTGAGAAAGAGATAACGTTTATCCCACCTTTGAGTTGTGCAATAAAAAAAAGCGAGTTTATCAAAAATAAATAATGGTCTTCTTAAAAAATAAAATACTGATTGGATTATTATTGCATGCGTGGCCATTACAAATGATTGCTTTATTCAGAGGAGATGCAGTTTTTAAAAAAATATATTTCATATTTATTTATCTGAGCCGATACGAGAGGTGAATCCGGATATTATTATTATTGTCCGTTTAAAAGAATTACAAAATTGAAATTTTCTGAATTCAAGCAGAAAACTTGAAAGCGGTTATTAAACCAGATAATTTCCGTGAAAGAACTCGGGATACCTGTTCGGGCTGGGGGGAGGAGAAGGGGGTGAAGCCGACCTTTCACAATGTACCCGACCCTTTACTTAGAACAAAGACAAACGTTTGAGAATCCAGTAGACCGTGAAGAATGAACACGGACTGACGAATCCCACTCCTGGTGCGAGGCGGGTGGACAGGTGGGCGTTTGGTGGGAACACACCCTCCCTTCCGGAAGGAAAGACTAATCTGAGGATGAGCGAGCAGTAATCCGAACTTCAATCAGTGCATTTTTTTTTCCTACTATGGATCAAGCCGCCAACTATTTATCAATAACATGACTAACATGGCGGGCCGCCTTGACTACCCGGGAAATGGCAACGCAAGAGATAAATAAGTAAAGAAATTCCAGCTTCACTAAGTGACAGATTATCAGGAAGACAAGTTTGTTGGATTTTTTTCTGTTTCTTTAATGCCAAAGTGATGGATCGAAAACAAAAGTATATTTAGAACTCAGCCATGATGGTATGAACGCTTTTTGGCAAAGGGCTGTAAAAGTAAATCTCGCGTACTCTGACCTCTTTAAGCATTTCTCTCCATTTTGAGAAACTTGACTACCTTATGGCTGCCAACAAAAAACTGTGATCGAAATGGGCTAACGGGTCCTTTGAACTATTTATATATTGATGGGGTGGATGGTAACCGTAGAAGTAGGTGACTGCGACAAGGAGTGAACAGCATTCCTAGAATCTTGAAAAGCGAATGGATCTCTTTGAAACACGTCACAAAAATTATAGTATGGCAGAATCTTGATTTCCTCCAGAGCCTAGACAGTCGATAGTAAGCAATTAAAAAAGATACACATATACATATACATTTACACACTCACATACATACACATTTACACAAACGTACATACACACAACGTATGATCGCAAACGAAACTTCAGTAAGAAACAAAAACATACATAGATATACTGATACCTGCATAGAGAAACAGAGGTAGACAGACAGACAGACAGACAGATAGATAGATAGATAGACAGATAGATCGATAGACAGACGGTCGGATGGATGGATGGATGGATGGATGGATGGATGGATGGATGGATGGATGGATGGATGGATGACAATGGCAAGACGAGATAAAGAACATTTTAATTATACGGTAAATAAGTCAATAAACTTACTATGCAATAAGACTACGAATAATGAATAACAGAAAGAATTTATAAAAGTTCTAAGCACATCAGACGAAAAACGTAAGGCCATTACCTAAATGCTAAAGCAAGAACAAAACGCTGTGAGAAAAGAAATAACATTTAATAACAGCTACGCTTAATTTTTTATCAGTGATTTGAAAGCAACTTCAGAAATATTTAAAAGCAATTTTGGAAGGGAAACAATAACAACAAAAGTCAATAAAATCACTTGGGAAATTGAGTAAACTAATTCTTTAAAAAAAAAAATGCATAGGTTTAAAAGCATTAAAACACACCAATATTAGAAAACGTAAACAAAAAGCACTTGAATAAATTTCAAGAGCAAATACACGCTGGTTTGGAAATAACAATTTTAAACATACATGAAGTTTTAAAATGTATATTAAAATGGAATTTAAAATTTAAAATAATATTTTGTTAAATTTAAGCATGATGAAAAGGATGACGACGACGGTGATTGTGGCGACGATGATGATTGTGGTGGTGGCGGTGATTTAAAATAAATTCTCTTGAAGTTTAATGTTTAAAGAAATAAAATACACGCACACCAAACTAGTAAGTAATAAAATAATAACTATTTTAAAATAAATTCTCTTCATCGCTCTGCCTGGTCAAAGCAGACGTTAATAATTTAATGTACATTGTACTTTGTTTACAGAAATTTGAAACTGTTCACTTACAAATGGGGCCCAGCTCTCGTAGATTGTCGTACGCACATGCCCCTGTCGTTCCTAGCGTTGCGCACAACTGCAATGTGAACAGACTAACCTCTCCGGTAAGTGAACATAGTCTCAAGTACAAAAATTATTTATAAAAAGACATCTATAGTATACCAAATATTTTTTTTAAAACCCTAATATCACTTAAGAAAGCGTGAACAAAACTTACCCACAACACTGTTTTATGGTGTTTCAGATGAATCAAACTATTGCAGTCTCACATGAAACAAATTAATACGGTCTCACATAAAACAAAATATTACTGTGTCTCACATAAAACAAAATATTACTGTGTCTCACATAAAACAAAATATTACTGTATCTCACATAAAACAAAATATTACTGTCTGGCATAAAACAAAATATTACTGTGTCTCACATAAAACAAAATATTACTGTGTCTCACATAAAACAAAATATTACTGTATCTCACATAAAACAAAATATTACTGTCTGGCATAAAACAAAATATTACTGCAACTCATATAAAACATTACTATATCTCACATAAAGATTCATGATTAACTATATGAAATAGTAAACAAATTATGCTCACTTAACTCAGAAAGTATCTTAGATAAATAATAATAATAATAACAGCTATCTCAGGTGATAATGTCTTGGAGAAAATATACAAGGATATTATACAACATGAACTTTATCGAAACATAAAGAAGAATATCAAAGATACCCAAGAGGAACAACTCGCTATACATCAAAAGAAAAACAGATTGCAGGGCAACAAAGAGGAACAACTCGCTATACATCAAAAGAAAAACAGATTGCAGGGCAACAAAGAGAAACAACTCGCTATACATCAAAAGAGAAACAGATTGCAGGGCAACAAAGAGGAATAATTCGCTTACATATAAAAAATACGAACAACTATCGGGCAACAAAGAGGAATAACTCGCTCACATATAGAAAAGACTAGCAACTAAAAGCAGGGCAACAAAGAAGAATAACTCGCTCACATATAAAAAATACGAACAACTATCGGGCAACAAAGAGGAATAACTCGCTCACATATAGAAAAGACTAGCAACTAAAAGCAGGGCAACAAAGAAGAATAACTCGCTCACATATAGAAAAGACGAACAACTAAAAGCAGAGCAACAAAGAGGAATAACTCGCTCACATATAAAAAAAGACGAACAACTAGCAGGGCAACAAAGAGAAATAACTCCTTCATACATAAAGAAAACGAAGAACAACTAGCAGGCAACAAAGAGAAATAACTCGTTCATAGATACAACAACAACAACAAAAAAAAACCACTCGAAGAACAACAAAAAGAACACCCAAAGAGAAAAAATAGAGAACTCGTTCATACATCAAAAGACAGACAACTAACAGGGCATCAAGAAAGAAACAGCTAGTTCATACATTAAAAAAAAAAAAAGAAACAGCTCACATTAGAAGGAAAACAATCAAAAGACCCAAGAAAATTAGCTAATTTGCACATCAAAATAAGAGCAGCTATTAGGGTACCTATATGTATGCACTGTATCGCCTACATCCAACAATTCGTGTGTGTGTGTGTGTGTGTGTGTGTGTGTGTGTGTGTGTGTGTGTGTGTGTGTGTGTGTGTGTGTGTGTGTGTATGTGTGTGTGTGTGTGCGCGCGCGTGTGTGTGTCTGTGTGTGTGTTAACAAACTGTACTTCCAACTACTGTTAAGACGGAAGACAAAAAACATTGCATATCTGACTGTAATGTTCTATGTCGAAAGACTGTTTAGAAACGGAGAACAATACCCTTATACTACTTGTTTACAGTTATCATTTTATTCACTGTTATATTCTCGGGAATTTAACGCATAGACTTCGGAGTTACATTCTCGGCAATCCGATTTTAAGTAAACATTGTGAATTCACCGTTATGCTACAGCAATCAAAATATTCCTCAATAAAATAAGACAACTAGCTTTAGCTAACAAAGTCTGTTATACGCTTTGATATCTCTAACCAAAGTTCACTGCCCATGAAGCCAGAATTGTACAGTCCCGTATAAAATAAACTGGATTAAATAGTGTACTTTTGTTCGCTTGCGTAGCGCCGACATTGCAATCTACGCGTTAGATTGCCGAGAATGTAACCGCGAAGTCTATGCGTTAAACAGTACTAAGTCCCGTATAAAATAAATAGTACTAAGTCTCGTATAAAATGAATACTACTGTCCCGTCTAAAATGAATAGTACTAACTCGTAAAACAAATAGTACTGTCCCATAAAAAAAATAAATCGTTCGAAGTCTCGTATAAAATAAAACTTGACCAAAAGCTCGTCACCGCCTAAACCTAAAGATAAAGATCATCGCCTTCTAAGTACTTGTATTCCTCTTCTCGAAAGTGAAACATGAGAACTTTACCGCAAATATACTAATTAATACTCAATCAAATATTGTTTCTATGTCTATACTCTCCTCGCCATCATCCTTAGTGGTATAAATCTGTGGTAGGTACCATCGCTTCATCTTCTACTTTTGCTCTAATGTTGTTGTTGTTTTTAAAATTAAATAAGGGCGAATCACATAGAAAGGATAGGTGAGGCGGGGGGGGGGGTTGAATTACGATGTCGTACGTAAAAAGGAATAAGTCCATCTTCTCTGTCCTTGTCGATTGCCTCCCTTAGGGTCTCGCCACGTAAACTTAGCCGATCATCACTTTGGAGGAAGCGAAGTTTGACCAATCCGATTAAACTTGCTTTCTCCACGGAAGAGTGAGCCTGTGACAAAAAGCATCGACAATTTAAAACCCTCGAGACGGGATAAGGTAGTCGGTGTCGTAACATTCGGACACGCATTGTAGACGTACACACACACACACACACACACACACACACACACACACACACACACACACACACACACACACACACATACACACAGAGTTTCGTGCATTTATATATATATTATATACATACATGTATTTAACAATTTAATTTTAAGTCGTGAAACTAAACGCTGCACGCGCATGTATCACTTCTGATTACCTGGTCCGAGCAATAACTGATCAGTCGAGCGTTGATCTCTGCATCCTCCAGTCCGCTTTGTTCCTTGACCTTACGGATCATCTCAGCACGTGCAGCAAGTAAGGAAACAAACGTGCAGTCACTCGCTGTTGTCTGAAATAAACAAAAAGGCAGAAGAGCATGTATAGCCACTCACTGTTGCCCAATATAAATATAAGGCACGAATGTAAACATAAGGTTATTACTGTAAGGTTCGGAATTTTAAAAAAATATTATTTCTAACGATTCCCTTAATATTGTTTGCTGTTTTGCATTAGTCTTTTTCTTTGACGTCAATATTCAAGCAAATCTATGACCTTTATGTTAGTTAATGCCTGCATGCTTACAAACTGAGTGCATTATTTTTTGCCTAGCAAGCCTAGATGTATCTAGTATATGTAATGTGAATTACCACAAAAAACATCATTAAGAATTGGAGTGATATGTACAGCACACGCACACACACACATACATACATACACATTCATATTCTCACACACATATGTATTCGTACTCACCGCACACAACACAATACACAGACACACATATACAAACATTCATACTCACCACACACACAAACACACATACACACACACACACACACACACATAAACACACAAATACATACACTCTCACTATACACAGGTCACACACACATACACACACACACAAACGCACACATATACACAAAAAAACTACTACATACACACACACACGCGCGCGCGCGCGTTTCTTTTAGATATTCGTTCTAGGTGGAAAGCTGAAGTATGCTATAGTTAAACCAAACTTGCTCAGTCGTACTATAATTATGCGCACATTATTTCTAGACGATTGATAAAACAGTTACTGTTGGCTCCTTGTTTTCAGTATAAAGCAGAGAGAAGATTGTATGAAGATTTATTTTTCTCTCTTCGTCTGCTGAGGTGATTTTTGTGCGCCAATCGAACTCAATGGCGCGTGCGTCCACCGAAAACGGAGTTACTTAACTTTCACAGCTTTCCACGTTTTTGTTACATCCACAGCTTTGTTACATTGCTATCCTGATGTCTATTCTAGGATAAACTGAATGATTATCTAGCATTCATTAAACATTGTTGTGAGGTGATGTAAATCATTGCTCTTTTGATTATACTCAAATGTATATTTGATTATTTATTTCAAAAATGTATTGTTAAATATATTAACCTTCTTGCACATATGTTAAAACTTATGTTGGCAGTGGTTGGATGGGGCTCATTATATATAAATAAAAGACGGTTTTTTATTATTCCTTTAGTAAGAAGTTTTCAAATGCAAAAACATTATGCAACAGTAAAACGTCTGTCTTATTACTGTGCACAGAGTTTTACCACCCTTATAATCCGCCAAGTGATGGACATATTGGTCATGTGGGGGAATTATTAATAATTATAAATTAAGATTCTCGATCACTTGTAATTACGTATGTGTTATTATTTAATAAATAATAATCATAACGAGTGAAAGGTTCCCAGAGGGGCGTACAATACAATGTCAAGGACGATTACACTAAAGATTCGAATGTCAGCAGTGCCCACATCAATTGAATGGATGTCTCGGGAAAAGTTAAGCTGATGTTTGAATCTTTAATAAACAGACAGCTGCTGCACAGAGTCAGAGTCATGTAGAGAGTGCAATGAACAGATGAACAGACAGTTATGTAGTGAGTGCAATAAACAGGCAGTTATGTAAGAAGTACAGTAAACAGACATTTATGTGGGAGGCGTATTGAACACACAGTCATTATAGGGAATGCAGTGAACAATTATGTAGGGAGTACAGTGAACAGTTACGAAGGGAGTGCAGTGAACAGTCAGTCGCAGTATTGAGTGCAGTCAGCGGGAATCGTACGGAGTGCAGTGAACAGACACTTATGTAGAGAGTGCAGTGAACAGGCAGTCGCAGTATGGAGTGCAATCAGCGGGAATCGTACGGAGTGCAGTGAACAGGCAGTCGCAGTATGGAGTGCAGTCAGCAGGCAGTCATTGTACGGAGTGCAGCAAACACAGTCGTGTAGGGAGTGTAATGAACAAGCAGTTGCTTTAAGGGGATGCAGCCAATGGGCAGTCGCTGTAGGGAGTGCAATGAACAGAGAGTTATGTCAGGAGTGCTGTAAACAGATGGTTATGTAGGAAGTGCAGTGAATATTTGTGTAGAGAGTGCCGTGAACAGACAGTTAAGTAGGGAATGCAGTGATCAGGCAGTTCTGGTGGCAGTGGAGAAGAGCAGTTGGGTATTGAGATCTATGAGAGATTCGAAGAACTGTGAACTCTCTGTGGTTTACGGCATCACCAAGACATACTTAGCATTCCGTCACCACTGAAAACTCACCAGATCAAAAACTTGACTGTGGATTTGCGTTTTCATTTAAAACAAACCAGAACAAAGACCTGGCTGTGTATTTACGTCTTCATTTCAAACAAACCAGAACAAAGACCTGGCTGTGTATTTACGTCTTCATTTCAAACAAACCAGAACAAAGACCTGGCTGTGTATTTACGTCTTCATTTCAAACAAACCAGAACAAAGACCTGGCTGTGTATTTACGTCTTCATTTAAAACAAACCAGAACAAAGATCTGGCTGTGTATTTACGTCTTCATTTAAAATAAACAGGAACAAAACTCGCAGGACGCTCATCACAAGCACGTACCATAAGACATGGCTACCTGTATTACGCCATGATCCACATCACAGCAGAACGAAGGTCTACTTGCAATACGCCATGATCCAAATCAAAACAAAATGAAGGTCTACCTGCATTATGCAATGATCCAAATCACAACAGAACGAAGATCTACCTGCAATACGCCACCGCCAAGAGTCTGCACGCTAGAATGGAGAAATTGGGATGGAAGACCAATCATCTTCCCCAGCCAGTCCATCGTGATTGTCTCCAGCTCGGTACAGGCCGGACTCGAGGCCTGAGAATGAAAGAACGAGTACATGTCAATGTAGATAGATAGATAGATAGATAGATAGATAGATAGATAGATAGATAGATAGATAGATAGATAGATAGATAGATAGATAGATAGATAGATAGATAGATAGATAGATAGATAGATAGATAGATAGATAGATAGATAGATAGATAGATAGATAGATAGATAGATAGATAGATAGATAGATAGATAGATAGATAGATAGATAGATAGAAAAACTAACAAATTTGGACTTTACAGATTTTACAGAAACTCCCTACACCGAACTCGACAGATAAAATGATTCCATATTAGGCAGCAAAGGGCTATGTACACAACGAAAACATGATTTTTCCCTAAGGCGTAATTTGTGTGGAACGATCAAAGACGCTTGCATCGGACAGCATAAAGTGTCTGGGTCGACAAGATTGTTGAACCGAAACTAGTTAGACTGTTAGAGTGTGTCGGGGAGGGGGGGGGGAAGGGGGAGGGTACTTCAGGAACCGAATGCTACGTGGTGATGCCAGTGTTGGCTGGGGGAAATGTGAGTTATTTAAAATACTTTGTTTCTTGCATGAGTTGTGTGTGCGGGTGTGTGCGGGAGGGGTGATGTGGGTTTTTGTGTGTGTGTGTGTGCTATAATCAGCAATTCGGGAATGGAATGAAATAAACATTCCTACTTATTTATAAAGAATCCTTATATTTAAAGCACCAAACACACAAATACATACACATACACACATAATGAAAGAAGCACAGCTACACACACACTAACGATTAGAGCATTAGGTTACTGTACAATGACAATATTTCCTTTAGCTTGGCTCAGCTTATGCTAAATTCTTAGCTTTATACTAAATACTTTGTCTTAGCTTTATACTAAATACTTTGTCTTAGCTTTATGCTAAATACTTTGTTTAGATATTGCTAAATATCTTAGTTCTGTAGTAAACATCTTAGCTCTGACTAAATATCTTATCTTAGTTCTATACTAAACTTCTGTATTTAGCTCTGTACTGAATATCTCATCTTAGCTCTGTACTAAATACCTTATCGTAGCTCTAAATATATTATCTTAGCTCCAAATATATTTTCTTCGCTCAGTACTAAATACCTTCTCTCTGTACTAAATATTTTATCTTAACTCTCTTCTAAATATCTTAATTCAGTACTAAATATCTATCTTAGCTCTCTACTAAATAGATCTTAGCTCTGTAATAAATATCTATCTTAGCTCTGTACTAAATATCTATCTTAGCTCGCTAATAAATATCTTTCTTAGCTCTGTAATAAATATCTATCTTAGCTCTGTAATAAATATCTATCTTAGCTCTGTAATAAATATCTATCTTAGCTCTGTACTAAATATCTATACTTTGTCATATCTTCGTTTTGCACTAAATATCTTATCCCATACCTTGTGCTAAATATCTTAGGTTTGTACTAAATATCTTATCCCGTACCTTGTGCTAAATATCTTAGGTTTGTACTGAATACCTTAGCTTGTGTTAAGTCATCCCTAGATGCTCTCAGTTACATTGTCCAAATGGGTGGCTCGGGGTTACGCCACAAAAAAATCTCTACATTAATTTTCGACTTGTGTTGAAACGTGATATTCGCCTATTTGACCCCTATGTTTAACAAATGCTAATTTATGCTAAATGTGTCAAATAATAACATGGCCAAAGTGCCTGAGTCGTATACTGAAAGGCTTTACTATATTCGGAAATAGTACTGACTGACAAGGGAAATAATTCATAAACGAACCTATAGAGTTATATCTGACATATTTGCTAATCGACTGGCATACATCTTCAGATACTTTCAACCTATTCTTCAGTTAACACAAGAACCAAAGGTTCATTAAAATTATTTTTCTGTGAAAGGTATATATCTTTTCGTTTGTTTCTTTTTGGGCTGTGCGTGTGGGTGGGAGGGGGCGGGAGTATTCCGAGACTACGATCATTCACTGCTGGTTGGTTCATATGGCTATACCCATGTAAAAAAAAAAAAAAAAAAAAAAGAAAGCGTTTGTTGTCCCAGACAAGCACTTACAAAACGGCGTATATTCTAGTAAATCTAGAATCTAGACTCTAGAGGAAACTAAAAGACATGCACAAGTTAGCGTTCTTGGAAGTCGGTCTCGATGATTTACGGACATCGTCCACTAAATGCTCATGTTAGTTCTAGTTGTATGATACTCTTGTACCACCATTTTAGTTTTCACCTGTCCACAAATACCGTTCCGCCTTACGTACTTGACTGGCACTTACCCACGTAAATCCCAAGCAGCCAATGGGACTGGCACTTACCCACGTAAATCCCAAGCAGCCAATGGGACTGGCACTTACCCACGTAAATCCCAAGCAGCCAATGGGATTGGCACTTACTTACCCACGTAAATCCCAAGCAGCCAATGGCATCTGCAAGCATGTCCCCCAGCAAGGAAGGGAAAGAATTCAGCGCGGGAAAGTAAGCATGCATATGTGGGCTCTGCCAGTGAGTGATCTAAAAACCGACAAACATATAAACGATTAAATTATTTCATTAACGTTGTTTGTTTGTTTGTTTAAATGTTATGGACGGAATTATCACCAGTCATTTTAAGTCAATACAATACCAGTCCTTGCTCACAATCATATTATTTTACTGCGTGTTTTATTTCATGTCAGTGACGGATGGAAAGAAATGGCGGCCCTGGATTATTTCCTGCCATCTTTTCTTTCGGGACTTGTTTTTCTTTGAAGAGAACAAAAGTGGTCTCGTAACATCAATCTGCTCATCCGACTGCGCGCAGTGATGACGTCAGATACTTGTGGTTGTGTTTGTTCTCGCCATCCACATCTTTCATCCCTACGCCCATCTCTTCGACAAATACAATACGTCAACAAAGGTTTCCCTACTAGTGTTTGCTTGCCCACTTCCAACCCCCCAACCCCCCGAAAAAAAGACTGTCGAGTGGTACACAAACTTTCGGGGGTTCTTCGTTTTCTGTTTTACAGATTGTATGTGACGTTGTACATGACGTCACCGTCTCGAGTAAAATCGTGACATATGCATGCACTGAGTATAAGAGAGCAAATTCAATGTTGTGTTGATTGAGCTCAGTTTTCTAAAGAATTAAATTACTTGGACAGAATGTCCAGTGTTTCATAAACAGAATGAATGAGATGTTAAACTGTGGGTCCAGTGTTTCTTATACAAGAATGAATGGGTTGTTATAATGTGGGTCCAGTGTATCCTATACAGAATGAATGAGTTGTTAAAATGTGGGTCCAGTGTTTCATATGCAAAATGGATGAGTTGCTGTTAAAATATGGGTTCAGTGTAGCATATAGACAATGGATGAGTTACTGTTAAAAATGTGGGTCCAGTGTTTCAATGTATGAGTTTCTGCTTTTAAAAAAGAAAAGTGTGGGTCCAGTGTTTCTTATACATAATGGATGAGTTTCTTTTAAAAATGTAGGTTCCGTGTTTCTTTTACAGAATGTGTGAGTTTCTGTATCAGTAATTTAATTTATTGTTATGCTGAATGAGGAAGGTGTGACAGATGATTAAACGTTGTTCTTTGTTTGTTTGTTTGTTTATTCTGCATACTAAATGAGCGATTATTTTTTAATGAAAAGTTCAAATTAAAAAAAAAATTAATATAATAGTTGTGAGAGTTAGGTCCACTTGTTTGAAAGAATGAAATAATAGTTGTGAGAGTTAAGTCCACTTGTTTGAAGGAATGAAAGAATAGTTGTGACAAAATGAAAAGTAGCTATGGCAGATAAGTCCAGTGTTTTGTCTATGTAATGAATGGATCCTGACAAAGATCATCAATTATTTTTTCTGTAAAAGGAATGAGTTATTGCAACAGGACTGTCCAGAGTGTTTGTTCTACAGATTAAATGAGGCAGAGTGACGCATTATTTCTGTTTAAGTAAACGAGAGTATGTCGCGTTTGTTCTGAAAAACGAAAGTGTCTTCTATAGAATAATTAATAAATGAGAGTGTGACGCGTTTGCTTTATAAATTTAAATGGGTGTGTCACTTTTGTTTTATAAATTTAAATGAGAGTATGAAGAATTTGTTTTATAAATTTAAATGAGCGTGTGATGCGTATGTATATAGGTTAAATAAAGAAATGCAACGCGTTTGGTCTACACAACAAATGAGGCAGTGTGACGTTCATCCACAGTTACAAGACATCACTGAGTCATGTCATGTCAGTAATGAGACATGTCACGTCGGTACTGAGGCATGTCACGCCAGTATTGAGGCATGTCACTTCGGTACTGAGGTATGTCTCGTCAGTCTTGAGGCATGTCATAGTCAGTATTGAGACGTCACGTCACTACTAAGACACGTCATGTCGGTACTGAGGCATGTCAAGTCAGCATCCTAGATGTGATGTTTTAACATCAACGCTTAACGCTCCTTTTCAAGAGTCATTGATATTTCATTTTCCTGCACGTCTCTCTGTGGTCTCTGTCTTTTTCATTCACCCTCCCCCCCCCCCCCACCTCCGCTCCGTCATTCATTCAAGAGCAGCTTACTCCATGATTTAGATTCTCTCTTTTCCTCATTCGATCAAGGGGGACTTACTCCTGGCATGATAACTCTCTCCACGTCTCTGAAGATGGCGGCCCAAGGTTCACCTTTATCCGGTGCTGACTCTGGCACGAGTGCTCTCATGTAGCCCGGGCGGACATCGGGGAAAACCCGTCGCTGCCGTATGCTTTGCAAATAGTCCGCAATGTAGTCGACCATTTCCTTGCCTGGAGAAAAAGACATTTTTTCCCATACACTTTGTTTTTATACAACATTTTTTACAGCATACATTATTTTCTCCATGCAACATTGTTTTCATACTACATTTCTTCCCGTGCAACAGTTTTCATGGGACGTTTTGAAACGATTTGCTCATTTAAATGTACGTATGTTTATTAAAACATGTGTTAAGTCTGCTTCCTGACTCGTGAGCACTTTTCCAAATAAAAGTATTTCTTGGAATGTACGCAAGGGTTTCCAGGCGTATTTCTTCAATTTATGCAGGTTTGCCATATACATGTATTTATTACCACACATACACACACACACACGAACACACACAAACACACACACTCATATATATATATATATATATATATATATATATATATATATATATATATATATATATTCGCATGCATTTCGGAAACAAGAATTGGATGGATGGATGGATGGATGGATGGATGGATGGATGGATGGATGGATGGATGGACGGACGGGCGGGCAGATAACGGATGGCAGACAGACAGACAGACAATTTTTCATGACTGACTTTAAATAATGATTTTTTTTTAGAGTACGGAGTCAGTTTTGCAAATAATTCACGAAACATCTGCACACATTGTCGTGTACTTGTAAAATACACACTATTTTCCGACCTATGGTTAAGGCATACAAACAAATTTCAACGTGTTTTGTAATTGCCATTTTTATTAGCCATGTTCTCAGTTTTGCAAACAATTTTGGTTTATAATTTTACATGTTTTATAGTTAATATGCTTTGTTAAATACTATACAGTCTTCCTAGAAATTTGTGAGTTTTATCCAAAGTGTTTTACATAGCTCACAATGATTAATATACTGACTTCACAAAGAATTCGTATTTTTCTCTTTAAACAATTTCATACTTTTGCACACTGTAACGTTGACAGTAATATTCACAGGTATAAACAAACAGATCACTAGAGTGAAGCAAAAATTAAAATAACAAAAATTAAAATTAAAAAATATTTTGTTGAAAACAAATTGCAGTGAACAACACAAAGAAAGAAACGTAAGATTCACATGCAGAGGAAACACACAAATAAATTATCAAGAAGGCATTGGTGAAAGGCCAAACTCAAACAAAAGAACTGGAAAGTGGGTAGAAGGCCAAACTCAAACAAAAGAACTGGAAAGTGGGTAGAAGACCAAACTCAATCAAAAGAAGTGGAAAGTAGGTAGAAGGCCAAACTCAATCAAAAGAAGTGGAAAGTAGGTAGAAGGCCAAACGCAAACAAAAGAACTGGAAAGTAGATTAAATGCGAAATTCAAAGAAAAGTAGGTAGACGGCAAAACTCAATAAAAAGAACTGGAAAGTAAATGACAATCAAAACTGTAATCAAAATACTGGAAAGTCGGTAGAAAAGGAAAGAACTGGAAAGTATGTAGAAAGCAAAGCTCAAAAAAAAAAAGAACTGGAAAGTATGTAGAAAGCAAAGCTCAAAGAAAAGAACTGGAAAGTATGTAGAAAGCAAAGCTCAAAGAAAAGAACTGGAAAGTATGTAGAAAGCAAAGCTCAAAGAAAAGTACTGGAAAGTATGTAGAAAGCAAAGCTCAAAGAAAAGAACTGGAAAGTATGTAGAAAGCAAAGCTCAAAGAAAAGAACTGGAAAGTATGTAGAAAGCAAAGCTCAAAGAAAAGAACTGGAAAGTATGTAGAAAGCAAAGCTCAAAGAAAAGTACTGGAAAGTATGTAGAAAGCAAAGCTCAAAGAAAAGAACTGGAAAGTATGTAGAAAGCAAAGCTCAAAGAAAAGAACTGGAAAGTATGTAGAAAGCAAAGCTCAAAGAAAAGTACTGGAAAGTATGTAGAAAGCAAAGCTCAAAGAAAAGAACTGGAAAGTATGTAGAAAGCAAAGCTCAAAGAAAAGAACTGGAAAGTCGGTGAAAAGAATTTGAAATGTTTCACTGTCATGGCGTCATTGTTTATTTGAACTGAGCATTTTCCAATCCATTTAATCATTTTTCTTTGTGTTTATTTGTTCTAATTATATTATGTTTGCGGAGTCACGATTTCGTTGTATTCTGTGACATTTTCTTAATTTCTTAGGTTACATTGCTTTTTAGTTTACTTATGTTTTACTGTCCTTAGTTTTGTTATATTACCTTTAGGGTTATTTATGTAATATTGTCTTAAGTTTCATTTTACATTAATTTGATTCTTTTATATTATATTGTCTGTAGTTTATTATTTTATGCTTTCTTTGGCTTTGTATGTTATATGTTATATTTCGCTTTCTTATGTGTTAAATAGTTTGTGTACAGATCTTGTCGTGTCTTTGGTTTATGTAATTATTGTAATGCGCTTACAGTTTTGACAAGAATAAGCACTTCATCGAATCATCTTCATTATAATTACAATACTTATACAAAGGGACGAAACGTGAGGCTGTGTGGCAGATAACACATTGAAAATCAATCTTTATTTCTTTCACAGTAACATTCGTTCCTTGCAGTGCGGAGGATATCAGTAATAGGACTTCCAAGGAAAGCTTCGCTCTGTCAGTCGTAACGAAAATTCGCTATCGATTTCTTGTAGAAGTATCCACCCTTTGGGATTTGAACTTTTACAAGCAAGATGAAATGTCATAAATAATGTTTTTCAATCAATCATAAAATTTTATTCACAAATTTATTTTACAGCACAAAAAAAACCCATTGAAAATCAGTTCAATACTTAAAATGTTCCTCTTAATAAAAAGAATTGTTTTGGTTTAGAATGTAAATATTTTTTATTATTTTTTTTTAATGAAACGCTGTGACCTCGAATTGAAAGAATTAAGCAATAGCTAATTGGTTGGAAGATGTTGAAAATATTGTCGTTGGAGACAACTGCTGTGTACTAGATCTAAAATAATGAAGCAATGGTAAACAGGACTGAAAGATGTCTCGTCACACAAGTAAGAAGCAGCACCTGAAAACAGCGACAACACCAACTTAATCAACGGCAAATCTGCTTTCTGCTTGCTGACAGATCTGCTGTACTGAACTCTCATGATTTCAGTCAACCTTTGACCCCATAATTGGACTTGTAATATCGATTCATTGGTCTTGCAATAGAGTTTACATCGTAACACAAGCTCCGGTGTATGTATGCTATTTATCCAGTGTAGAATATATAATAAATAACATAATGATTCTTCTTATGCTTTTTCTTTCTTGTACTTCATTTTCAAAACATTCATGAAAAACATACATACGCAAACAAAGAGCAATGGAAACTTCTTTCAGCAAAAAATAATAATAATACTCTAAGAAGAAAAATATATTGTATAAGGTGAATTTTATTTTCAGTATTTAGGATTGCCCTGAGTCAGAATACGCACCGAGTCAGAATACGCACCGAGTCTGAATACGCACTTAGTAAGAATACGCACTTAGTAAGAATACGCACTAAGTCAGAATACCCACTAACTAAGTCAGAATACGCACTGAGTAAGAATACATACTAAGTCAAAATAACCACTAAGTCATATGCACTAACTTAAATCAGAATATGCACTGAGTAAGAATACGCACTAAGTCAGAATACGCACTGAGTAAGAATACACACTAAGTCTGAATACCCACTAACTAAGTCATAATATGCACTAACTTAAATCAGAATACGCACTGAGTCAGAATACGCACTAACTATTTGTGATTCGAGAAGTGCCTCTTAATTTGTTTAGGATTATAATTTTATTATTTCCTGTCTATAACATAATGCACTTCTCAAATGTGGACTGGGATTCGGTAGGGCTGCCCTAGATGCTCGCCACTTCATGCATGACGTTTTAGTACGGAGAATAAAATTTGCTAATGGAATATAATTACACCAAAGAACCACCAGAAGTCGACAGAGACGCTGTTCACGACAAGAACCTAGGCAACCAGAGTTTGCGCCCTTTGCTCGGTTGTGTAGCAGAGCTAAGCAAATCTGACTTGGAACCAATGCGCATGCGTCAAGATTTCGAAGTTGCCGTGTGTAATTCTCCCCTGTCCTTCCTGATAATTATTTCACATATTTTTTTTATATTTCTTCAGGTTGGGGGGGGGGGAGAGTAGCTGAGAGTATCTTGTTATAGTGGTGGAATTTCCAACATAAACAAGACACATCATAAAACTTTTTAGTATAAACAGGGATAAATCAGGCGATATTTTCATTTTCATATCCAGAAAGGTAGTTTCAGCTATCGGAATAAATGTGCAGTCCACTTTGCACTATAGTCAGAAAGATGGAGAAAATAGGTTTTTTTTCTGATTAAGTGTGAGAGTGTGAGTGAAAGCTGTGATTTGTGCGATTATCCAAATGAAGAAGTGAATATACCCGCAATGAACGAGTTTGTCTGAACCGTTAGCTGTAGACCAACAGATGGTGTGGTTACTGATGTGCAATCATCGAAAGCTGTATTAAATGGATTTGTTCGCGTCTCGAATTAACCGAAAGATACTGAACATGACTATTTCAGCTTGAGATTTACGCGACTTTGGAACTATTATATTATTGGATAAAAGACATATGTGTTGACAGAATTTGGGTGTAGAAGATGTGAGGAAGTCATTAGCGATAGATTAGTTCTAGTTGTATCCTGTAATTCTATTGGTTGAGAAAGTAGGTCAAGGAAAGTTGGATGGAAAATTTACACTGAAAACCAGAGTGCAGTTTGCCCTTTTCAAACTTTACAATTTGAGTGAGATGTTTTGTAAGGGACCCTTCTGCTATGGTCACAACAGCTGATATATCTTAAAAGAAGAGAGACAGACCTTTGGCTGGAGAAAAGTAAAGAACATTTTTGTATTTGCTTGTGTGAATGATTGGAATGTCTATAAATAGGAAATAGTTTCAGTATCGTAAATATGTCATCATTTATTTTTTTACTGGCACAGATTTAAGTAAGCATAACATTTGTATGTTAATTTGCAGAATACTTAGGTTCCGAAAATAATTATGTTTCAGGATTTTTTCCACTTCTCACTGCTTTATACTTAAAGAGCAGAAATTGATATGTTAAAAGACAGGGTTGAGAGTTGCTTCAAGTGTTTCCACTTCTCACTGCTTTATACTTGAAGAGCAGAAATTGAGATGATAAGAAGAAAGGGTTGAGAGTTCTTCATCAAGTGTTTCCAAACTAAATGGTTTGAAATGTATGAGATCAGTGCACAAAACTAAAAAGTGTTTGATTAATCAAGTCTAAAATCATTCCGTTTAAGCAGATTCATTGAACAAAGAAAGTCATTCCCTGGGATCAACGATATCAACGATGTAAAAGTGCTAATTTTCATTATTACAATGTGTACGTATTAAATGTTATAACAGGTAAAATCACGCCTGCTTTTGTTATGAATTAAAACAAGTTTCTCTTTAAGAAGTACATTTATACAGGCATTCGTTAATATTTGTCTGCTGTGCCGCATTTGGTTTTACACAACAGAATAATATCTGTATGCTTTAAACGTAAGGCAAAATGTATTTATATATATTAGCTTAAATTCAACAAAAGCTTTGCACTAAAAGAGTATCTTTCAAACAAAAATCAATAAACTTTGCGATTTAAATGCCTCTGAAATAACAAGCTAAGAGATACAAATGTATTTCAATGAGTTACTATGATTAATTAATTAATTTGTTATCAATAATTTATTCATGAATGCGCTTTCACGTGTGCGTGCATGTATGTTTCTGTGTGTCGGGAGGGAGGGTGGGTGAGTGGGAATGTATTGATCGCCTACGCCCACGTCAGTCGATGACGTAATTGTAAAATTAATAATAATTGCTATTTTAATATTTTTTTTAAAGTTCAGAAGCAAATGTTAAATCTTTTCGAACCCTAAAACCGCCACAATTAGCCCACTTTTTTTTCTCTCCCAGGCATTACTCGTAATGATTGCCCCTGTTAATTTAACCTACATTTAATTTCAGAGTTGCCTCCCTTTCAGTAAAATTAATTTGCGATGAAAAGAATGAAACTTGATGTTTCTTGGTACCACTTATGTTTAAGTTGTGTGTGTGTGTTTGTGTGTGTGTGTGTGTGTGTGTGTGTGTGTGTGTGTGTGTGTGTGTGTGTGTGTGTGTGTGTGTGTGTCAGGTCTTATGGCTATCCGTCTCTGCGTTTTCCAACAGTCTTGTCACGCGCTGTCCAAATATGATCGCATATCAGTGGCTGCGTCGTCCCCACTCATGCACTAATCTCCATTTTATAAGTTTTGCTTTCCGGCTTCAATTTTACCCGCCTTGACAAATGCTACTTTATGACAAGGAAATACTTCGGATGAGCCTGGGCAGGCATTGAAAATATAAAGGGAGACAATTTAAGTGGTTCGGATGGCAACTTCGACCCATTTAGTCAGTCATTTCACAGCTATTGACTTGTTTTTGAATAATATTTTACCCTAGCCATTGATCGCTCTCAGCAAAGCTGTCTCTCTGGTTCCTGATTGGTTCAATGCATTTGCGATCAAATTTTAGTAATTCGATTCGTGTATTGTTCAGTCACTGTTCAGTTTTGACCTGTATTTATGTAATCGTGACATTTTTATCAGAAATATTTTTGAAATATTTTAGCTTTGATCGTCTAATTCTGTCCTTTTACCTATTTCCTATCCGTCTTCCACCTTTGATGTATCTATGTACAATTAAACTGTCTTCCACCTATTGATGTATCTATGTACAATTGATCTGCATATCCTTTGTATGGAAGTATTGTCTGTCTCTCCCCCTAACTAGCAATTGATTAGTTTAACTGTTTATCTATCTACCTATCTATTTATCTATCTATCTATCTGCCTGCCTGTCTGTATGTATGTATATATATGTATGTTTATCTATCTATCCACCATCATAACAACTTTTTACAAATCCATTTTTCTATCTAGCGCTACCTCATTGCATATCCTTAAAAACTTATCATAAATATAATAGCAGTCAAACACACACACACACACACACACACACACGCGCGCGCGCGCACAGATGCTTGCATATAAAATATTGACCTTTACAGGGATTTAATTAAATCAGATTCATGCATGCATACATACCTAATATTAGCCTTGACGTGGATTCCTCATAAATCTTTATTTTTTTGTGGGGAGGGTTAGTAACCCTAAATTTGGAGGGGAAAAAATGTATATGCTTAGTATGTAAAATGTTTGGCTATGTTCGCGGGGAAGTGTTCCTGCTATTTTCTTTGTACAAGATTAAATTTAGATTTTGTAGTTGTTGTTAGTGTAGGGGGGGGGGGCGCTTCCGGCTTCCGCCGCTTTCGTACATGTATAACATTGTTGTATAAGTTCAGATGTTTGCATTTATTATTATTTTGAATTGATCAATTTCAAGTTGTTTTTTTTACACTGGTTAATTGAAATGCCTCGTTCAATAACTTGGAGTTTAATAATTTGTTTGGTTATTAATACGCTTATTTGATCTGTGGTTCGTTTGGGAGTTCGTTTGCTTCTTGCTTCATTTTGGCTTCGTTTGGCTTCGTTTGGCTTCGTTTGGTAGTTCTTTTGCTTCGTTTGGCTTCGTTTGACAGTTTGTTTGCTTCGATTGGCTTCGTTTGGCTTCGTTTGGTTGTTCTTTTGCTTCGTTTGGTTGTTTTTTTGCTTCGTTTGGATTCTTTTGGTAGTTCTTTTGCTTCGTTAGGCTTCGCTTTGTAGTTCTTTTGTTTTGTTTGGCTTCTTTTGGTAGTTCTTTTGCTTCGTATGGCTTCGTTTGGTAGTTCGTTTGCTTCGCTTGGCTTCGTTTGATAGTTCGTTTGCTTCGCTTGGCTTCGTTTGGTAGTTCGTTTGCTTTGTTTGGGTGTGGCATTGATATCCAATTAGTCCAGCTATGCCTGCACATTGCTCTACCATAAAAGTCTCTGCAGGGGATTCTAGAAGCCTAGTCCCGCAAATTCCTCGAATGCCTCGGACAAAGCCTCTTTCCGGTTACACAAACTGGTTCATGAAAATGTCTCGAAACAAAAATTCTACCAGATAAATTCATTTGGAAAGTTCATGTTAAAATATGAAACAAAGTCTCTACCAGCCCATTTATATATCGATATTTCATGAAAAGTCTAGGACAAAACCTTTACCAGCCAAACTCACATCGATAGTTCGTGAAACAATCTCGGACAAAGTCTCTACTAGCCCAGTTACATATCGACATTCTGTGTCCGTCTCGGACAAAGTCTTTGCCAGCCCAGTTCACATCAATATTCCATAAACATTTTTTGTTGTTTTTTTTGTAAAATGTCTATTTACACGGAGTACTTTCTGTGTCCCTTCTTGATTCCCGGAGGCAGCCTGTATCGGAAATTGCTGAGCCCAAAGTGTAATCGGGAATAGTTTTAATGAATTCCCAGCTGGTTGGTCACGATAACCATTAATTGGTCGCTTATGGCCAGGGAGAGTACCAATTTCAATCCTGATGTGCGCAGAGATTTTCGAATTGCAAGACTGTGATAATTAAATCCAACAGTCTTTTGGCAAAACCTTGCATTTATTCCTAAACCTCTTTCTTTTAATTTCTTTTTATAATTTGTAATTCTTCTCTTTTTTTTTTTTAATCAATTTGTAGTTCTATTTTTTACTTTGAACACCCGGGCATAATAGGGGATTTTTGTTTTTGTTTTTCTTTTTTGGGGGATCAGTAATGATTGAGTCATGAAATGTAAATGCCACAAATATTTTTCATTTCCAAAAGCACTTTTGAAAACCCATCTCACACCCGAAATGGCACACTGACACTCAAACGCCGCAAATAGCGTATTTCTTCAAAAGAAAGTTTGATTGAAGGGTCTGAAAATGACGACTCAGCGAAAGCCTTTAATGGTAAGGCATTGTGGACCGCGTGATGACGTACTAAAGGTACTGAGTCTGACTAATGAATCATAAGTCGCTAATCATGTGACAAATGGTAATGCGTTAATGTAAAATCTTTAACGACAAGTCGTTACTGACAAGACCCTGCTTCAAAAGATGCAAACGTTTCGATACACCATAAACAATATATTGAATCACAAACAGAAATGTGAATTTGTTTATTGAAGGACGTCTAACCGTTACGTGTTGGCCGTACATTCTGGGTAGATGTTTAGTGAAACTTTTTATACTCGTGTACAGATGACGAGCTGTCCATGTGCTCCGGGTAGCTTTGTAGTAAAACGCGTTATACAGAACAGAAAAGATAGACTACTCTGTTGTAGTAAAGGGGTTAAATTTTAAAAAAGATGGACTACTCCGTTGTAGTAAAGGGGTTAAATTTTAAAAAAGATAGACTACTCCGTTGTAGTAAAGGTGTTAAATTTTAAAAAAGATGGACTACTCCGAGTAGCTTTGTAGTAAAATGCGTTATATTACAAAAAGATGGACTACCCCGGGTAGCTTTGTAGTAACACGAGTTATATTAAAAGAAAAAGATGGACTACCCCGGGTAGCTTTGTAGTAACACGAGTTATATTAAAAGAAAAAGATGGACTAACCCGGGTAGCTTTGTAGTAACACGAGTTTTATTAAAAGTAAAAGATGGACTACTCCAGGTAGCTTTTTAATTACAAGTGTGGTCATATATATAAAAAGAAAGATGAACTTGTCAATATATTTCGGGTAGCTTTTTAATAATATAACATGTTATAATCAGTAAAAAAAATGTCCATTTACTCCTCACGGCCTTTAATAAAACGTGTTATACTAAAGAAAAGGCAGAGATGTCAGGTCATTACTTGCAAAAAAACAAACAAAAGCACAGTTAAACTGATTGATCTGTGTCTTTTCTGCACATGTACTTTCGTATAATTTCGCAGGTGTATTTAAGGATATACGTGTGTTTGTGTCTGTGTGTATGTATGTGTGTATGTAAGGATATAAGCATGATGCTTAGATATATCTTAGGTATTCGTATACAGGTTTCAAGTGTGTGTGTGTGTATGTATGTGTGTATTTAAGGATATCAATATGGTGCTTAGATAATTCTTAGGTATTTGTATGCAGATTTCAAATGTCTGTTTGTGTCTGTATGTGTGTGTGTGTGTGTGTGTGTGTGTGTGTGTGTGTGTGTGTGTGTGTGTGTGTGTGTGTGTGTGTGTGTAAGCTACAATGTAATATCATGCATTTGTGAGGAATTTATTTTTGTATTTATTTGTTCATTCAATTTTACCTTTGTTTATCATTATGATACGAGTTTGTGTGAGCTTTTATCTCTGTGTGCTTTTCTGTGTCATCAGTTTCTCAGCGTCAAATCAGTGATTTTTTTTTCCTATCACCTCTATGTTTGTGAAAATTTTATGTATGTTCTATGTACATTTATGCTTGTCTGTGACAATCCTGTATTTGTCTTATTTATCCATGTGCACTGACTATGTTTTGTGTATGTTTATTTTTGTTTCTAAGAATGTTGTATCTGCCCGCACAATTGCGTGCGTGTTAGTGCTGTGTGTACAAATGTGTATGTGTGGCTCTCTCTCTTCGCGCGTGAGTTTGTGTCTCTGTACAGATTAGTCATCATTAGTGGGTTCCAACCTCTGGGTCACGATCCAGAGTTAGACCGTGAGAGATTTATTATGGGTCGTATCATGTGATCAGACCTTTAATTGGGTTTTTCTTTTCTTTGTCTCTGGTTCGCCAGGCAAATATGTTTCGAAATTTGGGAGGCAAGCAAAAACTATAAACAGACAAATAGGTAGGCATGCAAGCAGATAGACAGACAGATAGATAGATAGCATAAAAAATCTGCATTGGAGAAATTTACTGTCCAAAGACTATTGTGTATGGAAGTGCATTAATTTAGTAGTAGTCTTTATTATTATCATTATCAATGAGTTAAAACATGATGGCGGAACATTTGTTTTTTCTAAAATATAAAAACAAATATTTATTTTTCAAAAGAAAACTTTATGGGCACTGGGTGCCCTCAAGGGCTAGTCTAGCAATTAGAAACAGCTAAAGGATCGCCTCAAATTGCTTTGAGCGTTCAAATCCATTTTGGCCGCGGTCCCATAATGCCCAGCACTCGGACCTCAGTAAGGGAGAAAAAACGCAGCCTACAACAGTCAGTCAGCCAGCCTCCTGCACTCGCTTAAGTCTCGTTAAGGGCCGGCTTGCCAGCCAATATGGCTCTTAGCAGCCACTTCAGACGGGCAGAGTGTCACGGCTTTTCTCCGCGCTTGATTTCGTGAGGTTTGAATCTGAATATATGAGGGCCTGTTTTGGTGACTTGCAAGTGAAGGGCAACAATGCAACGCGAGTAATTTGACTGGCAGCTGCTTTCAGTGTGGTATTACCAAGCTGATGTCTTTCACCAATTTAGTTTCTAGGAAGCACGCATGCGCGGTATCCCGACAAGATTTAATTCATACAGATGGGATCTGCTGAAAGGACTTGCAAGTCAGCTAGAATGCTTTGTTTTGGATTTTTTTTTTTTTATTTGTTTCGTGAAGTTAGGCCTTGGAGAAAACAGAAGTCGAGAAGACAAGTGTTCCATTTATTCAGAAAAGACTGCAAACACGATGGTCATTGTATAAGTACATGTATAACAAACGTTCACGCTGATATGATTGCGTCCCTTACCTAAGACTGCATGCCACACTAGAATACGTACAAGCAAACAAACGAATCGAACAATTTATAAACAAAACGTGTGCTTAATGTAAGTGGTCCTCTTCATGTCGTATCATAAAAGTATTAAAGTAATTAAACATAATTAAAATTAATTAAAATAATTAAACAGTATTTATTTGTGACAGGTTAGTACCTAGTGCAGTTTTTTTCTTTGCAGGATGCGCTACAGTTACCGTCCCAGAAACCAAAAACAAATGCGACACTTCAACAGTAAGCTTGCGGACAACAAACATCCTGCTATACATTCGTGTATTAAAAAACTATCAAATCAAGAGTGCTGGAAAATGTCCTAAGTTAGATTCATATGCTAGCACTCACTGATATACATCATACGAACACATACACTAACAACTCACACAAACACACAAAGAAACACACAAACAAACACATGCAAGCGCATACAAATTTGCAAACACACAAACATTCACTCACACACACACACACACACACACACACACACACACACACACACACACACACACACACACACAAACATACCATCAGGGTCCAAAATATTTCGAGATTCATGAACAATTCACTTTGGAAATCCTGACTTCACTGGGCTGAAATTATCGGTCTACTTTAAGAATACAAAATTTAACTCATTCAAGTCAAATATTACATCACAATATGTCATAAACAGACAACTAGATATGTTGCTAACTTTATTCTTCATAAGCAATATTGCTAAACTCATTCAAGTCAAATATTTCATCACAATATGCCATAAGCTTACAAATAGGTAGATTGCTAACATTAAACTTCAGAAACAATGTTCAGTTGTTCACTTAGGATAGCAGCACTTTTATGCACACGCACACAAACAAATACGCAACACTGAGATGGTAGGAGGGTTACCCTGCCTGACGTTTAAATTATATGTAGGTGCTCACTGTTAGACTCATCAGAGAAGACCTGACTTTACATCTCTCTTTCATGCTGGCGGTATTATACAACGTTGGCTAAGTAGATCAGCTGCAATAATTCTCCAGATATTTAAACCAAACGAAATCAGACAATAAATATCTGACAGTCTGTAACCACAGAAACCAAAGCATTAGATAGGTTACAGCTCCTGCATTCTGTGTTGTAATGTCGCTATAACTTTCTGGCGGATCTCGTTCTTGTCTCGGGAAAATCTTCATTTGCCTCGCAAGAACCTTGATTTGTCTCTCGAGATGAGAAGTTTGATTCTTTTGGTCTCATAAAATTAAATTTGTCTTGCCAGAAGCCTGATTTGACTTGCGAACATTTTGATCTATTTTGCAAAGACTGTACCCATAACGAGGCTTTATCAAAGTATATATTATATAGCTTTAATCAAATCCAACATTAAGGTATATTTAAAGTATTTCGCCTATAATATAATTAGAGTTGCAGCTTTCTTAAAAGCCACGTAACTTCATGAGAGGTGATAGACGTTTGTTTTGAAGTAGAAAGAAATATCAAACCCATGAAAATTGTCGAGACGATTGTTGTAGAAATATCAAGCCCATGAAAATTGTCGAGACAATTGTTGTAGAAATATCAAGCCCATGAAAATTGTCGAGACGATTGTTGTAGAAATATCAAGCCCATGAAAAGTGTTGAGACGATTGTTGTAGAAATATCAAGCCCATGAAAATTGTCGAGACGATTGTTGTGTTGTAGAAATATCAAGCAGTTGACACTGTGATGTTTACAAACACTTTCCACTACAGCAGGCATACATCTATAAGATTAATTCTCAAATAAGAATATTTCTTACATGTTCTATTTCCCAAATGGATCTTTATTAAAGCGAACAAATTAACTTAACACAATAATATCAAAAAGAATATTATATTTTAATTGGTATTAATTAATAACATAAACAGCAGACATGGGACGTGTGCAGTAACAAGATTATTTTGACTGAAAATAATTTAAGCCTTGAGTGAAGTCACTAGTTGGCTTAGATCACCAGACCCATTCATGCTCTCTCTCTCTCTCTCTCTCTCTCTCTCTCTCTCTCTCTCTCTCTCTCTCTCTCTCTCTCTCTCTCTCTCTCTCTCTCGTTCCATCCAACCGTTCACCAACGATATCCTCCTGTCTTCTTCTAATTTAACAGTAAGTTACCAGTTTATACGTCATTTCTCTCTCTCTCTCTCTCTCTCTCTCTCTCTCTCTCTCTCACACACACACACACACACACACACACACACACACACACACACACACACACACACACACAATCGTACACATGCACGCACTTTTGTCAAGGACCCAAAGTCACGGATAGAATCTTAATGAATTTTAGAAGAAAATCCTGTGACACTATCGGGGGATCTGGAGAACTCTGGTGCCATTTCAACTGCTCTGCAACTAAGCTATTCTCTCCCCATTAACCCCAGCCCGACGACAACCCGAAGAGATGCCTCTTCAATTCCACGAGAAGATAACTCCATGGAAAGATAACTCCCTCCGTAAATGAGTGCCAGCCCCTTATCACCAAAGCTCGTCTCCTGATGAAGTTGAGACTAAAGTTCCCGTCCAAAAGGGAACATCTGTCGGGGGGTGGGGGGGTGGAGAAAAAGACAGCAAACAAGTGTCCACTTACCTTGTCTCTGTACAAGTTACTCGTTTAATGTGATTGTTATGTGAAGAACGCAGGCGGTGGCGAGACCAGAGATTTTACAAAAACAAGTCCAGAAAAATCGCGCTGCCATACTGAACACTACAATCAACCGCGCTCAAAGTGCAACTGAGTTCACGAAACACGATTCTTGACACGGACGTCATTGTGACGTTCTGCACGACAGTCACGCGTCGCTAGGGACTGCTTTGCATTGTATCATGGACAGACAACTCTACTGTGTTGTGAGATGAGTGACCGCCCAAGAGTAACAACTGCACTGAATCATCATTGATCTTTAGCGATGATTATAATTAGAGTTCAATCATTCTCCAAAGATAATATTCTCTCTCGTATAAATAAAATGCGTCTTATAACATTTTTTTTTTAAATGGATAAGGAAGTAGAAGGGGAAATACAAAATATGTATGTGTATTGTCTGAATGGAATGCCTCGGAAAACTGGGGATATTTCATTATGGTTTGTTCTTGTATGTAGATATTTCATTATGTTTTATTTTTTTAAGTAGATTGCGATGCTTGTTGTGTGAAGATATTTAATGGTTTGTGCTTGTATGTAGATATTTCATTATGTTTTGTTTTTTTTAAAACTAGATTGCGATTATTCAGTAGCATATGGGTTCAAGTGATTAATAGGCACTTAAAGTATGAAAGTCATTGAAAGAAGCGTAATTAGCAAACTCATATAGTTGAAACAATGAAGTCATTGAAAGGAGTGTAATTAGGAAACTCATGTAGTTGAAACAATGAAGTCATTGAAAGGAGTGTAAGTAGGAAACTCATGTAGTTGAAACAATGAAGTCACTGTCATATAACAAATACTGAAACACTAACAAGAATATTATTTCTGCCATATACCAACAAATTGCAATACTAACAAGAATATAATTTCTGTCACAACTTTGAAACACTAACAAGAATACAATATAAAATTTCTCTTACATAACAAACAATAAATACAAGGTGACCAAAGAAGAACTTGAAATTAACCTTTTTCTCGTCAAATATAAATGAACTTCGGCAGATTTGCAGCTATTGGCGACAATAGGTCGTTTTGTAACATCGCTACAGTACAAAATGTATAAATAATTATAAATGTATCCATGATAAACCATTAGTATTTTCTGGCACTAATCCTCTGACATCTCCAAGCGCGCATATTCATGAAAGTTACACTCAGTGATATGTACTACAAGCACATATTTATGACGTTTACCACAAGTAAATATCCATGACACTCATCTTAAATACGTATTTATGACGTTTACCACAAGTAAATATCCATGACACTCATCTTAAATACGTATTTATGACGTTTACCACAAGTAAATATCCATGACACTCAACTTAAATACATATTTATGACGTTTACCACAAGTAAATATCCAGGATACTCAACTTAAATACATATTTATGACGTTTACCTCAAGTAAATATCCATGACACTCAACTTAAATACATATTCGTGAAACTCACCGCAAGAACATATTCACGACTTCAAGAACATATTCACGACTTCAAGAACATATTCACGACTTCAAGAACATATTCACGACTTCAAGAACATATTCACGACTTAAGAACATATTCACGACTTCAAGAATATATTCACGACTTCAATATTCCAGTTTTACCAACTAGCACTGCTTAAACAGAGCGTCATTCAGTGTAACTGAAACTTCCCAATGCTCAATACAAATTCCACATTGTCAAATCGGTGTTCCTACAACGTGACAATTCACTATGCAAATTCCACATTGACAAATAGGTGTTCCTACAACGTGACAATGCTTTAAACAAATTCCACATTAACAAATCAGTGTTCCTACAACGTGACAATGCTTTAAACAAATTCCACTTTAACAAATCAGTGTCCCTACAACATCACAATTCTCTATACAAATTCCACTTTAACAAATCGACATTAGAGGACCTCCATGCAATGTACAAATTCCTCACTAACAAACCGATATTCTTTAAGGATCTTCATGCAATTTACAAATTCCGCACTAATAAATTTAGTATTCCTAAAGGATCCCCATATAAAGTACAAATTCCGCACTCTGTATTCTTAAAGGATCTTCAAATAATTTTTTTAAATGTCTACGTTCACTGAGTGTGTAAAGCAATGCCACAAATTTCGCATTACTAAATGTCGGTGCTTGTAGACTGTGTACTGTGCATTAGTTAGGAATGGAGACATTTGTAAATGCGAAATATGTGTAATGATGTGCATTAGTTTAGGAATGGAGTCATTTGTAAATGCGAAATATGTGTAATGATGTGCATTAGTTTAGGAATGGAGTCATTTGTAAATGCGAAATATGTGTAATGTTGTGCATTAGTTAGGAATGGAGACACTTGCTATGCACAAATTTCGCGTTAACAAAATAATGTCTCATTTCTTAAACTGAATGCATTCTCAAACCATGCATTAATATTAGTGCAACTAACATTTTGTACAGAACAAGTGAAATTGCCAAATGAATATCAACAAACTACGTGCTATTTTACAAACTGCTTTTCTCCATTGTAACGTGACTTGGAGTTTGGTTGTCTGTTTTTTTTTATTTTAATATTACAATTGTGGGTTATCCACCTTAAAATGCACTGGAAAATTGAATATAGCACGTATGAATTCGAAATAATTCTTAAGCGCTAATAATAATAATAAGTAAAAATAAACATTTTTCCGAAAATCTTGATTGCAAGAGGGTTTAGAACACCAACCAGAAACATCGTAACACGGATTCCCTACCACTATCGCACCAGCTCCCAGCACTGGTTTCAGAAAGAGTTATAATTGACGGAGACCAAGTCTCTCATTTAACAGATTAACTGCAGGCAAGGATAAAACAGACGGGAAGAAATTGAAAGCGTTTATCAGACCGCAAGCCACCACCACCACATTAGACTAACTTGATTTACGAGACCGGAATCCTCGTACAGGGGCCGGCTGGCGGTCAGCTTGTTGAAAAAACACAGGACAGAGGACCCAAGCGTCTGATTACAGGCCCTTGTCCCCACTCCCCCTAGACCGGACATCCGCAACTCGCTGGATTCAGAGAGGCAGGATGGAAATGCTTTATGATGAATCCGAAAATATCCTGTTTATTGATCAACATTTTTACCTATCTCTCTTCTCCATCTGTCGCGCAAGAAGACCAATACAATCGTTGTCCAGGCGGGTAGTGAGACACCCGTATAATGGTAGTCGGACATTTAGTGGAGTACCTGTACAAAAGTAGTTGTATTATACTGCACACGTCACTTCCAATTCCTCGAACGTGTAACTAACTGCATGTAATATAGAATCAACCGTGCAAGTTACGATGTAACGTTACAACTGTCTAAACTTATTGAAAACTATTTGGTTAAAACTGTTTTAACAATAATAATCATTGAAAATATTCTGTATTACAAACCACAGCAATAACAAAATAATATAAACTAACTCACATATTAACAAATTAATAGACAACTAAATGTATGTAAATGAACAAACAAACAACTGAAATTTAAAATAGTAACCAAACTAATGAACAAAGAAACAAAATTTGAAAAAAAGTAAATGTGACACAATGACTCATTAGTTATTGGTTATAATAATTATTATTATTATTAAACATCCATAACTAATTACAATTGGTGAGAATCTTAATTTATGTTTTTAATAATTCTCCAAAAGACACCACTCGTCTCTCTCATTTGGCGGATATGTGGGCGCTGTAAACGTTTTCTTTTCCACAACATTTAAAGACAAAACATTCACTGTCAGAATATTTCCGTAGGTGGAAGTGAATGTTTTGTGTTTCTCATCTCTGTGATTACTTGTACAACCAACAGTTCTCTGTGATTGTATGTAACTGCCAACTGTTCTCTCTCTGATTACATGTACAGCCAACTTGATTACTTGTACAGCCAACTTTTCTCTCTCTGATTACATGTACAGCCAGTTGTTCTCTCTCTGAATACATGTAATGTCAACTGTTCTTTCTGCGATTAAATGTACTGCCAACTAGTCTCTCTGTGTTTACATGAACAGCCAACTGTTCTATCTCTGATTACAGGTACATCGAACTTGATTCCTTGTAGAGCCAACTGTTCTCACTGTGATTACATGTACAGCCAGCTGTTCTCTCTCTCTCTCTCTCTCTCTCTCTCTCTCTCTCTCTCTCTCTCTCTCTCTCTCTCTCTCTCTCTCTCTCTCTCTCTCTCTCTCTCTCTCTGATTACATGTAATGTCAACTGTTGTCTCTCTGATTACACGTACAGCCAATTGTTTCTCTGTGTCTTAATATACAACCAACTGTTTTCTCTGTGATTAGATATAATGCCAACTGTCTCTTCTCTCTCTGATTATGTACAACCAAGTGACCTTCGAGGATGATTGAAATGTGTTCTTTCTTGCACCTATTCGAAATGGTCAAATTTTAGACATGGGTTAAGTTTGTTGGGGGTGTCAGTCATTTATTTTTTTCTGTCCATCTCTCTCGCTCTCTCTCTCTCTCTCTACCTATCTACCTACCTACCAACCTACCTACTATTTATCTCTGTCTCTCGTTTTCTGTCCTTTTACAACACTAATACAGTGTACTTGCACTATATTTGCATAGGCATAAACGTGAATTTATGCTCGCACACAACTATACACACACACACACACACACACACACACACACACACACACACACAAACACAAACACACTCCTTTCCTGGGCTGTAAGATATCTTAAGACATCATTGAAGTAATAACAGTGTACTTGCACTATATTTGCATAGGCATAAACGTGAATTTATGCTCGAACACAAATACACACACACAAACACACTCACTCCTTTTCTGGGCTGTAAGATATCTTTAGGTTTGTAGCAGTCGATAAATCATGCGTGTTACACCCTGTCGCCAGTGTAGCATGTATTATACGCATCACAGTGTCGCAGTGTAAAATGTATCATCTTTTAAAGAGTTCTTTAAGAGTTTAAATGTACAGCTTTAACTTTTTAAAATGAAGTATTTGTGGGTATGCACCTATGATTGTGTATATGCCGATATGTGTGCATATATGTGTGTATGCCTGTTTGTCTGGGTGTGCATGTTTTTATGTTTGGGTGTTTATATGTATGTATATATGTGCATGTAATGTAAGTATATATATATATATATGTATAAAAGTATGTGTGCCTATTAAAATGTATGTGTATATATGTATGAATGTATACCTGAGTGTTTACTGAGTGTTTGTATGTGGTTAGGTGATGAGCCCTGGATTGTTACTTTTCATAAAATTTCGCCTAAGGGGAAAAAAGACTCGTGAAATATGTGCAGCCAAACAAATATTAACATTAAATTAAACAAAAGGCTCACAATCAGGCAATTATCGCAAATTGAGGTGTTTGTTTTGGCTCTTTTAAAATTAATTTTCAAATAATTAATGCCTACAGCAAAAGTTGGCTTCAAAGTGTTATTCGTAAAAGTAAAGAATTAACAGATATAAACCAGAAAAATGAAGAAAATCAACGGCTTTGTTCATTCGTTCATTCATTCGTTCGTCTGTTGGTTAGGAGGGAGGGAAAAGAAAAGAAAAAAGGAAGGAAGGAAGGAAGGAAGGAAGGAAGGAAGGAAGGAAGGAAGGAAGGAAGGAAGGAAGGAAGGAAGGAAAGAAGGAAGGAAGGAAAGTAGCAATTAACTAACAACAGACAAGCAAGAAAAAACACCGAGAAACAAGAAACAGGCAAACATATAAATCAACACAATAAAATAAATAAAGTAATTCACGACTAGTGCACAATGAAAAATATTCAGAAAGGGAGAGATACACAAATAAACAATTAAATACTCAAATAAACAAAAGAAACTAACTAGCAAACATGTTTTTAAATGAACAAGAAAAACAAAGAAAGACATGAAGGACAAACACAAACGAAGAAACAAGTTTAATTAAGAATCACACAAAACAACTTAACACACGTAAAACAGTTTACGAGGAAAGAATTCTTTTCTTTAAACACACACACACACACACACACACACACACACACACACACACACACAATCAATCAATCAATCAATCAAATACACAGACAATAAACAAACTCACTAACAATGAACAAAGAGAAAAGTGATTCTCAAAGAAAGAAAGAAGAAAAGGACAAATGAACGCAGAAACAAGTAAACAAGTAAAGAAACCACGAAAACAAAAAGTCTTTATGCAAAGTAATTCTAAAGCAATGCATTAATTAAGCGAAATAACTAAGAGTTTGGAACAAACTTCAAACCATCCTTCAATAATTAAAAAGAATAATACAAATAAAACTGAATATGTCTAACCAACAAACTTCAAACCATCCTTTAATTAAAAAGAATAATGCAAATAATACTGAATGTGTCTTTTAAAATGCTCGTTAACAATGGCATAATTTGATTGCAGAAATATAACCGAACATGGAGGCACAATTACTGGAAAATTATGCTTCTTCTGGGAATTAAATATGAATTTTTGTATTTCAGATAATTTTTTTCAAACATTTTCATCCCTTTTTCTAAAATCAAAATGTTATATAAATGCAGCCATTGATTAACAGTCATGTGAGAAACGAAAGTAAATTTACAAATATGGGTGCGCTTGACAGGAATGCTATAGATAAAAGGGTAATTCTCGTCATTTTCCTTTTTTTTTTCACCACTTTAAGGGAGGTTATTCTATTGAAAGAATGTTCAGCTCGTTTCAAGAAAATGCACCATCATCAGCAATTTGTTCCTTGCAAAATGGCCTTCACTCTTTAAAGTCCAAAGTCTAAATACTTTGTACTGGGAAGGGAGGGCAGAGGCACTTCCAACTATGCCGATTTCGCACGACAGAGTAAAATGGGGATAGGTGAGATGAAGTGGTTAAAGGTAAGGTTAGGGTTATCGGTACATAAAACATTTGATAATGTACTTCATACCTTTTTCAATGATCCATTTATTATTTTTTTGTCTTTGATCCATTTATTATTTTTTGGGGGGTGAGGTTAAAATGTACATATTTTTAGTTAGTGGATGTAGTTGTAGTTATAGTAGTGTTATCATTAATCGGCAATAGTAATAATAGTAGTGTTATCCATTAGTAATAGTAATAGCGGCAATAGTAATAGTAGTGCTATCATTAGTAATAATAATAGTGGAAATTGTAATAGTAGTGTTATCAGTAGTAATAGCTGCATAGTAATAGTAGTGTTATACAAGAGCAGTTCTAGAATAATAGTATGCTGAAACTATGAAGTCAAACACCGGGGGGGGGGGGGGGAGTGTGGAGGAGAGAGAGAGAAAAAAACTGCATATAATGTCATCAGGAAATTACGTTTAACTTAATGAGAATCGGGATAAAACTTTTACACAAAATTTTAATTCAATCAAGTAGAGTTTTGAAAGAATATGTTTGCTTGCTGCTTGTTTTTACATTATGATTGCAGCAGCAACAACAAAAAGATTGTATTTAATGATCTAATCAATAGATGGCTAAATATATTTATAAGTTAGTCAGTTTATAAGATAGAGGGAGGGGGAGAGAGTAATGCATTTCTGCGTCAGTCGGAATTCATATAAACCCGAACACAGGTAGAGATAGAGAGAAGTGGAGTATTTCTCCGTCAGTCGAAAGGCATATAAACAAGAGCACTGACCAAGGGGAGTATGAGGTAGACTGGTAGAGTGTTAGTGAGAGAGCTTTGAGTTAGACTGGTAGAGAGAAAATTACGATGTACACTGATAGAGAGGAAACTGTGAGGTAGACTGGTAGGAAACTATGAGGTAAATGGTAGAGAGAAAACTATGAGGTATGAGGTAGAGAATAGTGCTATACTATTGCTAAAGGAAACTGACAGAAGCAAGAGTTATTCTTTTAACATAGAAACATGCAAATCCGC
>CM054181.1:124459359-124731859 GCA_028829895.1 Sinotaia quadrata
TTGCTTGAAGAATGTTGACAGTAATATAGAACATAAAAAGAACACTTAAAATTGAAGAATGTTGACAGTAATATAGAATATAAAAAGAACACTTAAACATGAAGAATGTTGTCAGTAATATAGAACATAAAAAGAACACTTAAACATGAAGAATGTTGTCAGTAATATAGAACATAAAAAGAACACTTAAACATGAAGAATGTTGACAGTAATATAGAACATAAAAAGAACACTTAAACATGAAGAATGTTGTCAGTAATATAGAACATAAAAAGAACACTTAAACATGAAGAATGTTGACAGTAATATAGAACATAAAAAACCCCACAAACGTAAACAACTCATTCTCGACATTAATGGACTTTTCTCCTGATTCATTTCTTCGTGTGAAGCAAATATTTTCTACTGAATATTTATTTTAAGTCCAACTTGATTATATTCTGGACGTTAGTACACCTCAAAGGAAGTATACTATTTATAAATTTAAAAATAGACATTCACTATCCACCATCACACGGTTAAAGGCGTTCTTTATGCGTGTCTGTTTCTCGTTTGTTGTTATTTACTTTTATTTTTGTTTTGTTCTGTTTTGTTTTTCTCCAGAATTATTTCTTAATGAAGACTGTAGAATGCAAAACCCAGAATACAAATTTTAAAGTTCACCCTTTAGTCAAATTTACAGTTACTTAATGAAAGAGTCTCTATACCTATTGCTGCTGTATGTTTTGGTATTATTACCATCATGGTGATATTGAATACGTTTAAGTTATATTTGTCACATTTTCAACCGTAGTACAGCCTCACAAATCTTTCCATGAAACATAGGGATATAATATTTATTAATATCAGACAATTCAACAGGTAGGATACATGTGAGTGTCACTTCCAAATATGAGTTATCTCTGAAATCGAAAGCGCAGTGGGAATTTAAAAAAATTGAATGATGTGTTGCCATGAAAATTGTAATCAGACCGGATTTAGGCAACAGTGTCCGTGTACTGTATAACCTCGCTTTCTTTGCTCTGCTCTGATGTTGATCATCTTTTCTTATAAAAGTATGTACTGTCTTCATAAATGAGAGTTTTTACGACCACACAGTTCGTAAGATATGTCTTTGTGCCCTCTCGCCGCACGATTCTGTACAATATGATTTTGTTATTGAATGAAGGACTGCTTCAACGAACGGTTTAAAACTTTACTGTCTTTTAATGTATTCACAATAAACGTACTCTTTCTAAGTGGTTTTCTGCTCGATAAATTAGATAACTTTGACAGATCTAATGAGAGATAACTTTGACAGATCTAATGAGAGATAACTTTGACAGATCTAATGAGAGATAACTTTGACAGATCTAATGAGAGATAACTTTGACAGATCTAATGAGAGCTAAATCGCGCCTTCAATATGATAGCTCAGGAGTAGGGCTAAATCCATAATGAATTTTGACTGCTCAAAGTAAAAATAAAATACTGCATAAAATAGCACAAAGTATAACTAAATGCAAAAGCCACATTGACAACTCAGAATAGAGATAAAACCAGCATTCACTTTGAAAGTACAAATTTGGGATAAATCTAGCATTTAATCAGACAGAACGGGTACAGTTAAGTCCCACATTCACTTTGACAATTTTATCCAGCATTCATTTTTACAGCTTCATCCAGCATTCACTTTTACAGCTTCATCTAGCATTCACTTTGACAATTTCATCCAGCATTCACTTTGACAATTTCATCCAGCATTCACTTTGACAATTTCATCCAACTTTCACTTTGACAATTTCATCCAGCATTCACTTTGACAATTTCATCCAACTTTCACTTTGACATTCATCCAGCATTTACTTTGACAATATCATCCAACTTTCACTTTGACAGTTTCATCCAGCATTCACTTTGACAGCTTTATTCAGCATTCACTTTGACAATTTTGAACAACTTTCACTTTAACAGTTTCATCCAGCATTCACTTTGACAATTTCATCCAACTTTTCACTCTGAGAGCGCAAAGAAGATGTAAATGCAAATACTAAATTTATTTTACAGCACATTGCTGAATAAGATCCATTTTGACCTTGTAATATTGTTCTAAATTAAAATTAACATCAGTATATGGCTAAGAATAATCTTGTATCAGTCAACAATTTTTTTTTAAATACTTCAAAACAACCTCCTGTAAATTAACTAATGAAGCATTGCTCATTGTCGATAGCATTAATATTTGCACTTTGTGCTTTGCTCATTGTCGATAGCATTAATATTTGCACTTTGTTTGTGCATTGTCCTGCTTGATACGTTATTGCGATTAATCAAGCGTGTTATTTATTTTTATCTGTCTAGGTATTAATTTATTTATTCACTTATCGGGTCTCGTTTAATTATTCTTAATTCATTCCTTTATTCAGAATCAATTTATTCATTACTTTTCCGTTTATTTATTTATATTTTGTCTTTATTTGTTTAGTTGCCCGGATGTTTAAAATTGTTTTTCTTGGTTATGTATGTCTACCGATTCACTTGATGTTTTATCATTTCATTTATTTATTCATTCTTATTTGCTTTATTTATTTGTTTATGATTTTATTTATTAATTTATATGTTTCCCCCCCATTCATTCATTTATTTATTATTTATTTATTTATTTTGATATATTAATATAAATTTGTCTTGGGCGAAAAAGAATCAGTAAATTTCAAGTACCTTATATGTTGCTATTATATTAAAAAGGGTATAATGTGAAAAATTATAAAGACACAAAAGGACATTCCAAATGGAAAGTATCTTTGCCCTGTAACTACATACTCTCCCGAATGTACACTTTTGATACCATGTAACTACATACTCTCCCGAATGTACACTTTTGTTACCATGTAAATACATACTCTCCCGAATGTACATTTTTGTTACCATGTAACTACATACTCTCTCGAATGTACACTTTCGTTACCATGTAATTACATACTCTCCTGAATGTACAACTTCGTTACCATTAACTACATACTCGTCCGAATGTTAATGGTATTTACCTTGTAACTACATTACTCGCCGGACGTTCTCCTGTAATTATGTATTTGTCGGTATGCACACATTCTGTCGAAGAATTAGTCCCAGCAGGGAAATTCTGAATCCCGTAACCATACTCTCGTCTCTCGGTTAGTATTCTCTACAATGTCAAATAAATTGGTTCTTCATTATTCTGTACAGCACAAGATATATTGCTACTTCAACTCTCTATACAGTGCAAATCTCTATACAGTGCAAATCACACAAAATACTTTAGTACTAAAACCAAAATCCGAGACAAACACGAAAGCTCAAACTTGGAAACACTCCATTATATATTTGCGCCCTTATTCTTTCTACCAGGCCACCCAATCTTTTAGAGAAGAAATGTTAACCCAAACACCGCCCACCCTGTTTGCACATGTCCTGACTCCGCGAGACGCAGAACCACTGTCTCCCATCCTCATAGTTCTGTCGCTCAGATTGGCAGATTGGCAAAAACAAATCCAACAAAAAAGTGGCGATAAGACGTACACCCTACGTGACTGAGGAAGCCTTTATAAACGCTCAATTCCGATGTACCCGATTCACTTCTGGGTACACTTAAAGGAAATCTCGCTCAACAGGAATCTTGCACTTAATAACACTGCACGAGTGACGTCACTTTGCACGTCAGTGCGCTAACATTAACCGACACTATTGTCAGGAGTCTCGGATTAAGCAACGCAAATTACGCAGAACTCAAAGCTACTACTTGTCTCAAAGCCACTGGGTAAAACTACCACTGGGTAAAACTACCACTCTTTTTGTTCTTTAGACAGCATAAGTATGCTTAAAGTCATTCCAATATAGTATGGTAATTAATTCATTATTAGTGTGAAAGAAAAGTTTAAAACACTTTACTGACGAAATTTTTTTTAAATGTGTAAGATTAATTAAGAAGAAAACTACATTTATGTATAGATCAATGTCAGTTTGAAATGTGTACTCAGTACTTGTGTGAATTATATATACAAAATAATGTTTGCAGGGTGAAATTATATATACAGAATAATGTGTGCAGGGTGAATTATATATACAGAATAATGTTTGCAGGGTGAAATTATATATACAGAATAATGTTTGTTGGGTGAAATTATATATATAAATAATGCATGCAGGGTGAAATTATACATACAGAATAATGTTTGTTGGGTGAAATTATATATACAAATAATGCATGCAGGTTGAAATTATACATACAGAATAATGTTTGCAGGGTGAAATTATATATACAGAATAATGTTTGTAGGGTGAAATTATATATACAAATAATGCATGCAGGGTAAATTATATATACAGAATAATGTTTGCCGCAAGTCAGTGCAAGGTATTCTCAGCAATTTCGGTGATGTTGGCTCTGCCGCAAATGGTAAATTCACATGCTCGCCTGATGGAACCCCCAAGTAGGTCTTCGATGTGGAGAGTTGGCTTCAATGCTCCAGTGAACTATAATGACAACGGTCTAAATTGCGGTGGAAAATATGTGAGTATACACCAGTGTGTTTTTGTCTGATATATATAATTAATTTAATGATAATTAGTTTTATTTGGAGCAGTTGAAATGTTCCGTGCAAAAATCAGAGGCCAAATAAGAAGTCAATCATTCAAATTTTTTTAGAAGCTCGTCTTAAAGTTCTTGTTTTCAAATGTGAGTCGGATAATGCATGCTAAGTAGTCACTGTGACATTTTGTTGATGAATGGGCTAGATATTAAATCTTCACCACCCTGGGCTCCCCGTAACCTTAGGCTGACCCCAATACGCACCTTCTGGCTGATCACACATGATGGAAAGAAGGAAAATAGAACAGAAGGATATAGATAAGTCAATAATCCTTTACAGCAAGGTCACCAGTGCAGTCTGCTTCATTGGTCAAACAGGAGATTGGTTTAAGACAACAGTGTGAATCAGACAAGGCTGCTTATTTTCGCCTATTCTCTTCATCTTCCTTGAAAGAATCATGACAGGTGCTCTGGAAGACCATGAAGGAACTGTCAGTACTGGAGGCAGAATAATAACGAACTTACGCTTTGATGATGACATCGATGGCCTTGCAGGAAATGAGGAGCTAGCTCAATTGGTAGAAAAACTGGACAGGACAGCTATTTCTTTTGGTAAGGAAATCTGTTCAGAGAAATTGATGACCAACAACACAAGTGGCATCGGCAATGACATCATGATTTGTGATCAGAAATTGGAAATAGTTAATAAATTCAAGTATTTATGAGCCATCATGACAGAAGAGGGATCAAAACCTGAAATATTGTCCAGGATTGCGATGACAATAACAGCAATGGCAAGGCTGAAGACAGTTTTGAAAAAAAAGAAACATCTCAGTCAGCTCAAAGATCAGACTGATGCGCTCCTTGGTTGTATATATTTTTTTATATGCATGTGAGTTGTGGATCCTCACAGTGGATCTCAAAAGGAGGATACAAGCTACTGAATTGAGATGCTTTCGAAGGTTGCTTGGCATTTCCTATAGAGATCATGTCACGAATGATGAAATGGGAAACAGAATTAGGCAAGCCATTGGGCCCTATGAAGAGCTATTGGCCATTGTGAAAAAACGCAGAATGAAATGGTATGGGCATGTCACACGATCAACATGGCTTGCCAAGACAATCATGTAACGTACTGTGCAAGGAGGGCGAAGGAGAGGAAGACTAAAGAAAAGATGGGAGGATAACATCTCAGAGTGGACAGGACTGAAACTGAGCAATACGGTAAGATTAGAAGAGAACAGAATGAAATCGAGGAAACTGGTGTCAGGTCATCAGTGATGCCCCAACGGTCGACAAGACTAAGGGATAGATAGATAGATAGATAGATAGATAGATAGATAGATAGATAGATAGATAGATAGATAGATAGATAGATAGATAGATAGATAGATATGCAGGTTTACTCTGCCACAGATGGGTTGCAGGGTTATGGGTGTGTTGGTATCAGATGATTGTGCGTATGTGATACACACACACACACACACATACAAACACACACACACAAACACACACACACATGCACGCACACACACACACGCACACACACCTGCACGCACGCACGTACAGACTGTTATGTACAGTGCAGCACTCGAAATTCAGTAATCCATCAAACAAACCCAACCAAGTTCCCCTCCCCGCCCTCATTCAATTTCCCATTGGTATGTTTCAATGTGACATCAAGTCCATCCAAACTACTGAAAACTTTGGAGATGGAGAGCTTGGCACAAACTCTGCCAACAACAGAGCAAACAATGACGTCACCTGGCTGCCGTCAGATGGCAGTGGCGTAATTACGACATAAACACACGTGAATTGCGCCTTAGCATGTTCATTTTGTTTGTTGAACTGGAATATACGGAGATTGTTGGAATTAATACATCGCATTAACGCATATTGCCTTACTAGCCGTGTTGGTGCTTTTGTACTTAGTTTTTTTTTTTAAAAACAACCAAATGAACATAAAACAAGTATATATATATATATATAAGAATGCGTGCGCAGCAAGAAATGTACAATAGTGTGCTAGCCCTTTTCCCCAAACTGTGATAAATTGGAAAGATTATGACCAGCTCAAAGTCAAAACTGGATAATTCCAACGGCAATCCTGTTTCCTTTACATAATGAAAACCAAAACCAAAAATGTCTTACTCATTTAGTATAAGTCACACATTAGTCACACATTAGTCACACATTATTACACACATAAGTCACACATAAGTCACACATTAGTCACACATTATTACACACATAAGTCACACATAAGTCACACATTAGTCACACATAAGTCACACATTAGTCACACATTATTACACACATAAATCACACATTAGTACACACACTGCCAATCTCGCTCTCATAGCTCTAAAGACATGTGGCAACTTAAAACAACAACATTAAAAAGAGTAATAGGAATATCACAATGGTAGGTAACCGAAGGAAGGTTATAACCGAAATATACTGCACTTCAATGTTCTCCGTTATTTTCTTTTTTAAGTTAGAAGAGAAAGAAAAATATGACTGTCCTAGAATTTAGCTGAAAGACAGCCGTAATTATGTGAATTATTATTTTTAAATATAACCACTTCACCCTTCTGGATGATTGCAAATTATGAAAGTTTTGTTAATTAGCTATCACTTTAAAATACATTAGTGGTTTATGTAAAAAAAAAAATGAAACCCACGTGACATATTACAATTTATCTAAAATTATGCTACCCCCTATTTCAGTCGTTTCTTAAAACGTCCTGTTTTATATTGTTTTTTTATAATGTGTGTGTGTGGTGTGTGTGTGTATGTGTGTGTGTGTTGCATGCGTGCGTGTATGTGTAGTCTTAAAGGTGTTAGCACACTGAGGGCGACTTCAACAACGTTGGTATGGAAACTGGAAATTCCCACTAGGAGCACTTACAACTTTAGATATAACTATCTTTAAATATGAAATTCCTCTTTCTGAAAGTTTGCCCCCACTCCAGCTCCTCGCGAGTTGTATCCATTTTGAATTCTGTTGCTCTTTCGATACAGAAAGAATGATTGCATTTAGACATCTTGATTTTTTATTCCTTATGCTCGAAAAAGAATATATTACTGACGATCAAGGGGTCCGGGAGTACTGTATCTAAAGATTACTTAGGAGAATATATAGAAGCAAATTATTAGAACATAGATAATCATGAGGTAAGGAATCAACCACATGCAATGAGCAAGATGATGGCAGTTTGAGATCTTCATAATGTTTTAGAAAATAGAAGAATTTTGCGATTTCTAAGCAATGTTGCGTCTAAAGTGCGCGACCGCGCAGTTAGAAATTGCCGCGCAGCAGTTTCAAAATTCTGCGCTCAAGTTTCGGTAACAAACTCAAACAACCGTCAGTTCCGCGCAAACAGGAAAAAGTTCCGCGCACCCAGGAAAAAGTTCCGCGCAAACAGGAAAAACTTCCGCGCAAACAGGAAAAAGTTCCGCGCAAACAGGAAAAATATTAGAGGACACGTTGCTTCTAAGATCGTTTAAGGAGAGCCTTGTATTTTAAGCTATTGACCACTCACTGCATACTAAGATAACACTTTATTGTATTATTTCCGGCCATGATTAATATTTGTTTGTGGCACTCTGTGACCTGAAACATGTTGCTAAATGAAGTCGAAAATAGGAAATTCACACACACACACAAGCGTTGGTGTTTGGGGGTTTTAAAACAGTGAATGACCTCCGAATTAAAATAATTTTGGCAATTTTTTTAATTGCATTACTGAGTTTCTGAAAATGATCATTTAAAATAATTTTATTTTTTAAAAGGAAATGGGGACATAGACAATTGCGGCATTCGTCATAATAAATATGTTAATCACTTTCAATAATTGTCATGAGATTCACTGATTTTTATTTGTAGTTCACAAATTTGTTTTCCGCCCTAAAGTTTGCAAATTGTGATATTTTATTGTCGGCTGAATAATTGACGTTCACACCGTCGGCCGTGTCATTATGGAGGGCACAAGACTCGGATTCATAGCCAAGTTGAATAAAATTGCTGAATCATTGCACATTTAAATACTCTTATAATATCCACACACGTATATACAATGCACACGTGTATACATCTAATTAGTGTGACTGAACAATATGTAAACTTCACCAAAATATTCTTCACATGAATGCAATAATAATTTATATTTAGCATCTTCGAAAGTAATTTTCACCAATTAAAGTAAATACTCTCTGTATATTATATCCACGTATCTAAAACATGGTGAAAGTTTCATGAATTTATAAGAATAATATTTAACATATTTAACATATATTTCATGTTCAAAATGGTATGTGGTGCTCAGTCTCTTATTGAGTAATGATGATGATGATGATGATGATGATGATGATGATGGAGTGATTCCTGCACAAAGACCAGATACTGTAAGTTCAATAAGCAGTGCCCACATCCTCCGTAAAACCTTGGATTTCCTAGAATCTTGGTAAGATTCCGAGACCTTGGTTCACAACGACAGTCAACAAAAGTCGTGGGTAAAGGTTGAATAACAATAATAATAATTTAGCGTGTTAAATTTTATAAAGCTGTATATCATTTGATGATTTCTTTTCCTTTGACCTTGAGTGGATCTTTAATCTACCGACCTCGGAAAGGCTTCAATTAAAGGTTTGTCGAAAACACACTATAATATACAATATGGGTGGTCCTTTTTATGAATGTCTGTCCTACAGCGGTCAGAGCACACTTCAAGATATGATATCAGTGATCAGTTCTATGAATTTCTGTCCTAGATGGGTGTTATTCGTGTGGAACATAAACAGTAGTCGTTTGTTGATATGAATTTGTTTATTTCAGGACCATTTATGTAGCTCACAACACAGCCAAAGACAACTCAATAAGTACGAGAAGAGTGGGCATAGTTTTTGCCGTGTGCGAAGTACAGCTCTAGTAAAACTCGCAAGTTATTTCATAATAGACTTGCTTTCAAATATTGGTTACATTTATTTTCATTTACATTTATGTATTAAAATATAATTCTTCCTCCTCTCCTTCCCCCCTCCCATCCTTTCCTTTCTGAAAGAATCATCACATCCTCCAAGGTGGTCGATGTGGCATTTGTGGCGATCCTTACCAGGGGCCTCGTGAAAACGAGGCTGGCGGGACATATGCTACTGGAATTATCGTCCGGAAGTACACTAAGGGGCAGACAATTGAAGTGGCGGTAGATGTGACGGCCAATCATCTTGGATGGTTTGAATTCAAGCTTTGTCCTAACAACAATATTCAGAGGTATTTAAATTTTTAAAAAAACAATCATAAGATAGTGCTGTCTCTTGAGGTATCTGTTTCTCTAAAATGAACTTATTCGAAGTTGTAATAAGATGCAAACAAACAAACATTAATAGCTGCACTTCTAACATTGGACGTGAAGGACGACGATATTAAGAAAAGAACTAAGTCTTCCTCTAGTCTTAAATGGACATCCAAGATAAACGTTTGTGAAGTTCTTCAGTGTGACTACCATCTAAACAATATTTTTCATGCATATTTTAAATACCCTCTGTTAGAAACGCAAGAAAAATTTTAACAACTTTTGTTCAATGCAGCTCTTAACAATAATCATTCTAGCAAAGAACTGGAGTTTGACCTTCACCTATAGGATACTAGCACAGTATCGTTTGGAACTGTTCTGCACCAAGACTAAAGTAGGAATTATGCACGCAATTATGAATTATACGTGAAATTATGAATTATAGACGAAATTATGAATTATAGATGGAATTATGAATTGTACATGAAATGATTAATTATACATTAATTCTTTCATTTCTTTTGATTATATATTAACTTTCACATTTTCTTTAAACTTAGCAAAAAAGTGAAGTGCTACTTGTCTTATTTCCACTGGACATTCAAAGATGCTTATTACCTCCCTTACAACACTCATGCATGCTTATTATCTGCCTTCTCACACCCATACATGCAAATAAAAGATGTGCATAATGTGTCGTTACTGATTTAAGAAAATCTTCCTTTGAAGTTCGATTGTGTGAAGTAAATCAATGTTTGTTTTTCCCTTAGATCAAATCAGATTCTATATTCCACCAAGTTGGCGCATGTATTTTTCTTTTAATTGCATTCAAAGCAAACAAGAAAGTTTTCTGAAGGTTGATTGCAGTTTCATTCTTTGTTAAATATCAATACGATTTTCTATTTGAATACATATATATGTTTACCATTTATAAACTATGCCTAATATTGATAACCTCTGACAAATATCTGGGATAGTTTTGTTTTTTCTTTCCCTCTGACACTTATCCACTCAGAGCCGGTCTTGGTTTGCTATCTGGGTGTACCGATAGCCGTAGGTCCCTCATTAAATAACACTAGTAACACTAAATGTGGCTTCACTCCTTTACTAAACAATTTAAGTTACATTTGTTTGGCAAAGAAATCAAATGGATATTTTCGCGTTCGATCCTTTTATAATTTCTTTTTTTTAATTTTTAAAGTTCTTAACTACTTCTTATTCACTTATTTCATTGATAATACTTGTCAAACAATTATAATTTACTTTTTTCTAAAGTCATCTTCTTGAAGAATCCAGTACTAAAACTGTTTCTCAATGTTTCTAATCTAGTCATCTTAAGTAATGTCGTCCTAAGTAATGTCATCTTAAGTAATGTCGTCCTAAGTAATGTCATCTTAAGTAATGTCATCTTTAACTAATGTTGTCCTAAGTAATGTCATCTTAAGTAATGTCGTCCTAAGTAATGTCATCTTAAGTAATGTCGTCCTAAGTAATGTCATCTTAAGTAATGTCGTCCTAAGTAATGTCAATATTAAGTAATGTCGTCCTAAGTAATGTCATCTTAAGTAATGTCGTCCTAAGTAATGTCATCTTAAGTAATGTCATCTTAAGTAATGTCGTCTTAAGTAATGAGGTCTTAAGTGTTTGTTTTGCTAGCACCAGGCAGTAGCTTTAACTTCTTTTAGAATTTAACGTCTGCTGCCAGACAAAAGCTTTAATTTCTTCCAGAACTTGCATGAGTTGTTCAGGCTACGGCAAAAATGAAACCTTATCATGCCAACTTTAATGCTGAAATACTTATTTAATTATTTTATTACGTACGAACTTGTGCATGAGAAGGTTCTGTATAAACATTGAAATCAGAGTTTTCACTAAATAATATCGGGGTTTATTTTAGCTTCCTAACTTCAGACATCTGCACTCATTACAAACCAGGTACTTTACAAACCATGTTGCGTTAAAAATGTTCGGAATTAGTATATTTTCTGCTTTTCCTATATTTTTAAAACAAATCGCATTATGCACGGCTAATGATTTTGTTAAAATTGCATTTAAGACCTGCAACTCAGGAATGTCTAGACAGTCACGTGCTGCAGTTGGCTGATGGCAATGGAACGAAATATTTCATTGGTTCCTGGGAAGGCCGCTACAAGGTGACAGTTAAACTGCCTAAAGATGTCACCTGTTCCCAATGTGTTTTTCAGTGGCGCTGGCATGCAGGTACTTAAATTTGTCGTTTAGAGAAATGTTTGGAACAATATTACATTTTGCATTAAAAATCTAAACGTTTGACACAATATTATGTTTTGTATTAAAAACAGAAACGTGTGACACAATATTACGTTTTGCGTTAAAATCAGAAACGTGTGACACAATATTACGTTTTGTGTTAAAAACAGAAACGTGTGACACAATATTATGTTTTGTGTTAAAAACAGAAACGTGTGACACAATATTATGTTTTGTGTTAAAAACAGAAACGTGTGACACAATATTACATTTTGTGTTAAAAACAGAAACGTGTGACACAATATTATGTTTTGTATTAAAAACAGAAACGTGTGACACAATATTACGTTTTGTATTAAAAACAGAAACGTGTGACACTATATTACGTTTTGTATTAAAAACAGAAACGTGTGACACTATATTACGTTTTGTATTAAAGACAGTAACGTTGGACACAATATTACGTTTTGTATTAAAGACAGTAACGTTGGACACAATATTACGTTTTGTATTAAAGACAGTAACGTTGGACACAATATTACGTTTTGTATTAAAGGCAGTAACGTTGGACACAATATTACGTTTTGTATTAAAGACAGTAACGTTGGACACAATATTACGTTTTGTATTAAAAGCAGAAAAGTTTGACACGGTATTTTTGTATTTAAATAAGAAGATGCATTTCAGCTTTATAATTTTTTGCATCTTCAGTACAATCCCACTCAAAAATGAACCGAAGCGCGCTCCATAATTTAAGATATAATAAAATGGTGTCACCCTTTCTTAGTTAATTTTTGTACTATGTTTATCATTCTACTGCTTTTTATTGAGGGGTGGTTGTAGTGGTGAATACTTTTTGAATTTTGTTCGTAAACAAGAGTAAAGTATATCCGTAGAATGGAACATTTGAATATTAAATTTATGTTCGTTAAATATTTACAAATATTAAGGGAAATGGAGGGGGGGCTAATTAGATATAAGCGGGATTCTATTGTGAAGACCTAATGTTTTAGTGGAATGGATGCGTTTCTGTTGTTTGTATTTAACGCTGTTTATGATCGATTTGGAATTAATAGTTGTATTACTTAATTCCTCACATTTTCCTTTCCTTTTAAAACAAATAGATAGATACATACATAGATAGATAGATAGATAGATAGATAGATAGATAGATAGATAGATAGACAGACAGACAGACAGACTTGGGACAGCACTTTGAGCAGTAAACGAGGCCATTAACCGATGTGCACACTGTTACGTTAAAGTCAACTATTTTAACTGTCCTGTTTGTAATCACAAGCCTGCAAGTCGGCTTCCGAAGGCTGACAACACAGTAACATTTGCCGCAACCAAACCGATTATTTTATCTCTGACATAGATTTGGGGTCCTCGAAAACCACTCCTGCCTGGATCGTAATGAAACCGGCAGTCAGATATAAACTAAACTACCCGAATCAATGATAGTAGGGAATTCACGAGAGGTGGCCTAACAAGAAGTCACGAAGAAAAAACCGACATAAATATGTTAAATTGCACTTATTTCACGCGCAGGTACTTCCCAAATACTCTCGATCATAATGCACACAGACAAACGCATATAACACCTACGTACACACACACATTCACGTACGTAATTTATGTTATCTTTTAAAATACTTAAAATCTTTTTTTTTCATTAAAAGCCTTCTCCAGCGTCTCTTCTGTCTAACGATGTTTGAAATATAAAATCGTACTTTTCGCTCATTAGGAAAGATAGTTTTCTTTCGATCGAGTACGGTTTCAATGACAATTAAAATCGTCATTAATTTGTTTTACGACTTGAAAATTTTAATGTACGAAATTACAGATTTTCTACGGCAGCTGTATATATATATATGTCAGCAACAACAACAAAAATCCATATCCAATTTCTTGGCAGGAAATAGTGCAGGTGTTGATCCCGACGGAAGGTCGTGCCTTGGTTGTGGAATGCAAGAAGAATTCTACGGCTGTGCTGACGTTGAAATCGCTCCTGGTGTTGGGAGCGTTCCTTCATCACCTCCAGTCAACAGTACGCCGGCAACGCGCGCCGCAGACAGCACGAGGTCTGTCAAGCCGCCAACCATTCTTCCGCTCAAACCCACTGAGTAGCCTCCAGTCCTCTTTGGCGTGGAATGTCTCAAATGGACGAGTGGTGTGACCGTATTTGTCACACTGCACCAGCTCAGTGTGACTAGACACTCTGTGACTGTAGTTAGGTGTTGTAAGTATCGTCTCGCAGCTAGACGTGAGATGTAGCATGTCACGTGATTTTCTCCTCCAACCAGCTCCCTGAGGGGGGGGGGGGGACACGCTTGTGTTTTACGGCTTCGTCGTCTTCAGCTATCTTGTAGCTTTCTGTTTTTCTAATCAATGGTCGGGGTTGTTTTCTCTGACTGCCATTATTTTTAATCTTACAGCTTTGTTGTTGTTTTTTTTTAAACATGCAATTGATTAATTTTTAATTTAAAGAAAATGTTTATTATGTGTTATTGCATTTGATTGAATGTCGTTTTGTTAAACATATTTTGATTTCAGATTAAATCCATTTACGCTGTAAAAAGTTAATAAATAAAGCGAGAGAGATTATAACAATTTTCTTTAGGGTATATGAAAACGTCCCCACACAGGAAAATGCAGACGTTTTCAAATTTCCTGACATATTAAGTTTGCTTATACACAGCCGCAAACTGCTAGATTATTTATTTATTTATCTTTTTGGTTAATTTTTATTTTAAGCAAAGTAGAGGCGTGAAGATTCAAAACGGCAATTAATTTCATGCTAGATCTGCTTTTCAATTTGATTTTATACAGCCAAGAGTCATATTGACATCAGTTTTCATTAAACGGGTATTTACTGGTGTATCATGGTACACATAGTAATACTGGTTTATCATAGTACTACTGGTTTGTCACGGTACATCTGGTGTGCAAATCTGCTACAGAGAGTCTCAAAGCTTGTGTTAAGGTAGTTTTTGTTTATTTCTTTTTTTTTTTTTGATGTGTATGTGTGTGTGTGTGTGTGTGTGTGTGTGTGTGTGTGTGTGTGTGTGTGTGTGTGTGTGTGTGTGTGTGTGTGTGTGTGTGTGTGTGTGTGTGTGTGTGTGTGTGTGTGCCAGTCATTGGTGAAGATGTCCGAACTATCCACATAAATTGTTGATCTGTTCATGTTTTGTCAAAGTCTTTGGTATTTTTGAATATTTATTTTGTTCTCTTGTTGTTGTGAACTCGAATGCTGCTTATGGACTGAAGAAAGCGACAATGTACGAGGAGCAGTATATTTTCACTGTCCCTTACAGCACTGTAAAACTTTCTCTGGTCATTTAGTTTCTACGAAACACTATCTCTTATTTGCACTGTATCATTAACATTATTTATAAACGAATTTTATGTACGTCAACATATTTTATAATGTAATATTTAAATATTGTATTTTAAAAATCAACAAAAAAGTGCTGGGTAAATTAGATATTATTAGTGAAGAGTTGTTAGCGAATTCGATATTGTCGAAGACTGATAGAGTAATTATTGAAAGAGCGAAACCAAAGCCACAAAACGAAACGACGGCGCCCACCACCAGGCATCAGGCGACAACAACCACAGCGCCAACAGGAACCACAACAACAACATCAACGCAACCACAGTAGCCACCATCGACAACAATGGCCAAGGCGCAGTGAGCATTAGTACATGCAATGGGGTTATTACAACCACCCCATTGCAGACATGATCCAACTCATGCTAGACTATCTAAACTGGCCACCAGCATACATCTTTATACAACCCTACGGACGCCGGGGACAACAACAACAACAACAACAGCGCCCAAACCACTAAGCAGGAAAGGGGGTTGGACATCCCGGGCGCACATACACGCTAAGTACAGACTTGGTGTGTTTCTAGCCTGGGCTCTGTAAAACAAAACCCACCCACCCCCGCCACGACAACAACGGCGACTTAGTCAACGGAACTCCGGACTAAAGCCTACCTCCACCGACCAGACACGCCGACATGCAGCACAGCGATCATCACCAACGACACGCACCGACACACACACACACTACATCTACTCGACACACAACCAACCCCCGCCCTCTCCAAAAACAAGTGAGGAGAGAAAGTTTTCTCCAGAGTATCTCCAAAGCTGAGAATATCTCTGATAAAACGGCTTCCCGCATCTTCTGGAGAGAGAGACAGCGAAAAAACAAAAACGCGCTTGCCATGACTGTTTCGACCTTCTTAAACAAATGTGGCATTGACATAAAAAAAAAACTGAGAGGACAGTCTTATGCCAAGGCAGCAAACATGTCACTGCGCTACAAGCGCATATTGCCAAGATAAATCAGCCTGCACACTACATACCCGCTCATTTTGGTTGGAGTGTGTGCTGTAGAAAGCTGAGTTTGGTTGGAGTATGTGCGGTAGAAAGCTGCGTTGGAGCAATCTCATTCTTCGGTCTTGTGAAAGCAATGTTCAACTGTTTCTCAGCAACAATCCACCGTTGGGCGGTTATGCTCGAATATCTTGAGGACTAAGATGGTCAACGTCAGCAAGGCTCTGCACTAGTTTTGTAAAGAGTGACTGACACAAGGTGATACCCCACGGCTACACCAGCTTTCAGAAGACTTTGCAGGTCATTGCTGAAGATGTGAATCAGAAGCCAGAGACAATTCACGAGGCCAAATGTCTGCTAAATGACCTGTCCGAGAAGGAAAGTGTCATCATGGCAGGCTTCTGGGCTGCAATCCTAGACCAGATCAACGGAATCAGCAAATCTCTACAAAAGGAAACAACAGAACTTCAAACGGGCCTTCAATCTTCTGAAATCACTGATCGATTTTTTAACATCACAAAGAAAAATGTTTGATGACTATGAGAGGAAAGGCAAATGAGAAAATCGATGCGCAGTGCACTGAAGAAAGCAGGCGTGTGACGTAAGAAAAAGACGTCACAACGACGGTGACGCGCCAAAGGTTGTCATTCAAGGAGGTGAAAAGTTCAAGATTGAAACTTAATATTGGATAAGTTATGCGCAGAGCTTTCCGTCGTGTAAAAGCACAACAAACTTTTTTCTCTATTTGGGTTCCTTGTTGAGTTCCCATCAAAGATCGGAATCTGATAGTGGTACGAAATATTATGTCAAAATAGTTATGTTTGTTTAATGTTGCAAGACAGACTTATGTAAATCTTGAAAACTATTTCTTACAATGCTGTTCAAATCGAAACATTAATATCATATAATACACATAATGTTGATGTTATTGCATTGAAAAATAAATTAAAGCATGTTATTTAAAACTATACGTATTGCTTCCATTTTCTTAATTATTTAACTCATTACTCAGTGAGCATACTGTGCACAAGGCTCTCCGTTACTCATTTATGTACATTCTGAGCAAAATATATCAAATAAAAAATAAATGAAACAAATATCAGCTTATAATAATTACACAACAAGAACAACAATGGAAAATAAATAATTTTGCTATTGGCACATTGCCGGCACCACCACCACCACCTCGACTGCAGCAGAGATAATTTCTACGACCCTCTAGACCTGTTGTATGTTTTATTTCTTAATTGTGTTCTAGCACTTATTTGTTGTATGTTTTATTTCTTAAGAGTATCCTAGCACTTATCTGTTCCACCTTTAAATATACAACTTGAGAGTTACATTTATTATGCATGTTGCTTACACTTTTAGTGTTTTCTTACTGAATGTTTTACAGTGTGTCTTTAAATTAGAATGTTCTAGAATGCTCTTTTAAATGTATGTTTTTTTTTTAAAAATGTGTATCAGTGTAGGCATTTCTTTAAAAAATATGGATGTTAAGTTTATCTTTAACTGAGGTCTCTTTACATGAAATGAAGGATACTAAGTTTATGTTTAACTGAGGTCTCTTTACATGAAATGAAGGATGTTAAGTTTATGTTTAACTGAGGTCTCTTTACATGAAATGAAGGATGTTGCGTTTATGTTTAACTGAGGTCTCTTTACATGAAATGAAGGATGCTAAGTTTATGTTTAACTGAGGTCTCTTTACATGAAATGAAGGATGCTAAGTTTATGTTTAACTGAGGTCTCTTTACATGAAATGAAGGATGCTAAGTTTATGTTTAACTGAGGTCTCTTTACATGAAATGAAGGATGCCAAGTTTATGTTTAACTGAGGTCTCTCTACATGAAATGAAGGATGCCAAGTTTATGTTTAACTGAGGTCTCTCTACATGAAATGAAGGATGTTAAGTTTATGTTTAACTGAGGTCTCTCTACATGAAATGAAGGATGCCAAGTTTATGTTTAACTGAGGTCTCTCTACATGAAATGAAGGATGTTAAGTTTATGTTTAACTGAGGTCTCTTTACATGAAATGAAGGATGTTAAGTTTATGTTTAACTGAGGTCTCTTTACATAAAATGAAGGATGTTGTTTTGAACGCTTACGTCACGTTTGCTCAGAGCAATATGGCGGCGCTCTCAGATCGTCCAGGTTCATTGGTACTGCATACATATTTGAGCTCAGCAAGACTCATGGATGGATGGATGGATGGATGGATGGATAGATAGATGGAAAGATAGATAGATAGATGGACGGATGGGGTTGAGAGTGAGAGCGGGTAGGTAACATGTATTACCGTTGTGGGCTGCTGCTGTGTTATTCCATTCCGTTGCCGCCTCCTTAAACCCGTGAAACTTTATTGACTGCATGCTTATTGTTTTCCGTCAACTGGTCTCTAAATATTATTCTCAGCTTAAGAGTAGTGCTTTATCGACAACATAAGCAGCTACAAAGATTTCTTCTAAATGTTTCACTCGTTCTCTCCGCTGATTTCGCAAGTGCAGGAAGATAACATATAGGTAATAAAAAGTGCAAAAACGATATTTGTGTTCTGGAAGGTAACATATAGGTAATGATATGGGTGAGTAAAATAAGGATGAGTAAGTGCTCTAAGTGCAGTCTTGCTCGTAAATGGACATTTCAGTAGCCAGATGTTTCTGATGTACTGCCAAGGGATCTTTGGCGAACACGACCCATAGCACACCAGCATCAGATTTATCGTCCAGCCATCTGAGGTCACCACTTTAACTTGGGAAGCGGTTAAAGGTCAACCGGCTCTACCTCCAAACATGCTCTTCCATATCCGCCCCTACCCCTCCGCCCAATATCATAACCACAGCGCGAAGTTAGTGTTATAAGAACCCCCCCCAAGACATACACAAGCACGCACGCACTCAACACACACACACACACACACACACACACACACACACACACACACACTAATCGCCAACAACACACATTAACTTTTCACTTCGAAAGAGGATCGAACACGGTTCCATGAGTGAGAGGTCAGTGTCCCCAAACTTTCTGCACTTCCGATTGTCCTTAGATAATGAGGTCATATAGAGCAATTCTGTCACCCCACATCCATACCTGTCTCTCGTGTGTGACCTGTGGCTGTAACTTAGCGCGGGGTCAACCGGTACTGATGAAAGGTGATGTTTATTTCAGTTTCACTCTCAGGCCATAAAGTTCAGGGTACAGCATCAGGTCATGGTTTAAGTCTGTAAATCAGTATAACGTGAGTTATTTGGTTCCTGGGCCGGAAATCAGGAACATTTATGTCTGACCGAAATTGCTTCCTTTCAAGTGAGAGGTCGTTCCTTGGTTGGCCGGTCGCGGGCCTTTGCACGTGTAAGGATAGATTACTACCGTTGTGTAAAGTTTGGAGAATTGAACTGATGACGAACATGAACCGACTCACCCCTCGGGTAAACTAAAGGGGGTGGGTATATGTATAGCATAGCAAGTTTGACTTTTTTTTCCATCTTTTGTCTTTCTTTCTCCAATCTCACATCTTTTTTTTTCATTCTGTCTCTCTTTCTTTCTCTCTTTCTTCCATCTGCTTTCTTCATCCTCTCTTTATTTTTTCTGTTTATCTAGCCTTTCCTTTTCTGCGTTCATTATTCTCTCTTTCTTCCATCTTCTTTCTTCATCCTCGCTTCCTTTCCTCACTTTATCTTTTTCTGTTTATCTAGCCTTTCCTTTCCTGCCTGTCTTCATTATTCTTTCTTTTTTTTTCTTTCTGCCACACCCTTTCTTCATCTCCCTCCTCCATTCCTCCCTCCAACCCATCCCCTTCCTCTCTAAACACGCTTTTACAGTTTCTCTCTTACCGAAGGAAATCTCAGCAAAACACAAAGCCACCACAATACCTTTAAAAAAACACAGGAAGTGTGGCCGTCTCCCGGGCACTTGTTTGCGGCCTGGTCTACAAAACTTGTTGCCATGACGATCGAGTCGTCTCTGCGAGAGTTTCGATGGGTGTGCTTACACCAGGATCCCGCAGTTTGAGTGGACTGTACCGGCGCCCTGTTGGGGGTGGGGGTGGGTTAAGCGGTTCGTTCCAACGAAATGGGGTGGGGGTGCTGGCACGAATTTATCAGGGGCTCGTCAATTATTGCAGGGAATATGAAAACGTAAGTTAGAACTGTTTCCTTATCTGTAAGAGGAAGCGCTGCCATGTAGAAAACACTTTGGGCCTGGGGACCAGTAAACTAAAGAGCCACAAAATTTCGGAGATTATGATTGCTGAAATCACACTACACTGTTTTATAATTCCTGTACATTTAAAAAAGAAATAAAAACTGGAGTTTTCCCTCGTAGACTTGGCAAAAATGTCTTGTGCATTTTGTGGTTACAACATACCCGAACAACAAGCACACGCATGCAACCACGCGTGCGCGCCCACACACGCACACATACACACGACATATATACGCAAGTGAATACAATATAAAACTTACTACGTAATTCGACACATACTCACAGTACATATAGACGCAAGTCAATACAGTATAAAACTCACTCAACACGTAATTTCACACACACACACACACACACACACACTGTAACAAAGCATACAACACAGCTCAATCATCTTATATGTACACAACGAACACACACGATACACACACATCACATACAGTTTACATAATACACAACACATAACTCACTCCATGACGCATAATACACAACACATAACTCACTCCATGACGCATAATACACAACACATAATTCACTCCATGACGCATAATACACAACACATAACTCACTCCATGACGCATAATACACAACACATAACTCACCCCATGACGCATAATACACAACACATAACTCACTCCATGACGCATAATACACAACACATAATTCACCCCATGACGCATAATACACAACACATAACTCACTCCATGACGCATAAAGCTCACACAAAATACAGCGCACACCCGTCGTCGTCATCATCATCATAGTCATCATTTTTAATAATATATTCATTCTTGTTCTAATGCTGTTACTGTTTTTGGTTGAAAGAATCGCAAATCTATACTGATGAAAGAATAGACTGAGAAGACACAGTCACCAGTAGGACATTGTGTCCGAAGCCAGTCAAGCGTGTATTTCCTGGTAGGACTCGTACTTGAAATAATGGCCGTGGTCTGAAAACTTCTACCTCTGAATTTATTATTATAGTTATAGTTCCACTTCCTGTCTGAAATAGAATCAACTGTAAAGAGTAAAGTTCCACTTCCGTGTGAAATAGAATCAAATGTAAAGATTATAGATCCACTAACTGTCTAATAATTATAGAATCAACTATAAAGATTACGTTCCACTTCTTGTCTGAAATAGAATCAACAATAATGATTATAGTTCCACTTCCTGCCTGAAATAGAATCAACTGTAGATTATAGTTCCACTTCTTGTCTGAAACTGAAACAATTGTCAAAATTAAAGTTCCATTTCCTGTCTGAAACATCAATTGCAAAGATTATAGTTCCACTTCCTGTCTTACACTGCATCAACTGTAAAGATGAGATTTTTCACTATGACTAGAATTACTAGGTAATGATTGCACGTAACGCAATTTAATAACTACGCATTAGGCAAATTGTAATTTCTAGAATGAACAAGAAGATTGAATAAATCATTTGCACTTTACCTCTGCTACGTCTGTCCCTTCTCGTTAGCATGACGGGTTTGATGCAGAACATTTGACATCACAAGAAAAAATAAAAGTCAAGGAACAAATGCATTTTATTGAATTAATGTCCATATTTATAGGCAAACAAAAATGGCCGCCTTGTTTAAGCTTTCTAAATCGCATAACTTACAGTTTTAACTTGCAAATTAAATCAATCGGCCTTGACACTGGACATATCCACATTGTCCACAAGAATGATTTTAGTACCCGATCAGGAAGAAACATCTGCCTTACACAGTCATCGAACAAGTAAGATGAAGCCTTCAATTGAGCTACATTGTCACGTGATAAGTGCACTCTCTACGCTTCCATATTCTTAGTACAAGAAGGAAAATTTCACAGGAACAAAACAAAGTCTACTGCAATAAATAAATGAAGTCTTTATATTATATTACAGCTCCCACCTCCACCTCACCCAATTATTTATTTACTTGCTGTTGGGTGAATGAGTGGTCGTAACATCATTAACGATCACCACAGTAGTAGCGTTAGTCTGGTGACAAACACTCATCCACTCCATTAATAATAATCAAAGTAATTTATTAAGAAATAGTAAAGGTAACACAGTGTGCATCACGTTTAGGTCAGCGCATATTCTCTCGGTAAGTTTACGAAGCTGAGATACGAAACTTGTTGCTTCACTTTGCTTCCCGATGATTAGGGAGGAGTTTGATCCCTTTAGTTCACCAGGTTTCCCCATAATAAAATAAAAAAAAGAGGAAATTTTAAAAATACAGACATGGAAGAGCTTATGCCAGCTATTGCATTGATTTCAATTAAAATAGCAACAAAAAAACCCAACCCAGTCATGTTTATGTTTCTGCACACGCACACACACACACACCACACACACACACACACACACACACACACACACACACACACACACACACACACACAATCTTATTCTTCTCTTTCACTTAAGTAATGTCCAACAGCAAGATTCGATCAACTATGCTGACTCGCTTCTGTAAGGAAAATAAAGGCGTTCCTTTGTTTTACTAAAAATTTGCTGCGCATGCGTTGCCCCGGAACTGCTCTGATTTGGTGTTCTTGTAGTGCATTCGTTCTCGCTGATGCGAAACACACGTTCTAGAAGATTAGCCTCCCCTTCTGAAGTGAAAAGCGGAGTTCAGGCGGGCGGGCTTAGAAACCAACTGTTTGTTTGCATTTACCTGATCGAGTGGTGGAAGACTACTCGAGGCAGAACGGAAAGATAAGAAAAGTTGACCTTCACCCGTATAAATATTTCTACACACACACACACACACATAAGCGCGCAAAATTCTACAAAACCTGTCCAAAATCCTCAATTCATTAGGCATGCGGTAGTGGCCTCCTTTTGCTTTTGCCAGACGCTGGAGTAATTTTCTGTTTTTGCCCAAACGTCTCTTTGGTGACAGGACACGCCAGACATTCAAATGCTCATCCAAAAATATCAGCCAAACCATAGGGTGAGGTAGGAGCGGGGGGGGGGGTCGTTTTCATGCACCACGTGATAAAGCAAAGCCTTGGACAAGAGGACCATCGCAGGTGAATATTGCAGTTAAACATACATACAGCATGGTTGGTATTAACGACAAAACACAAACGCACACACACTAATGGCACGAAAATGACATTATGATGATGTCATCAATTAGCATTGACAAGCATTACCTCAAGAGAAGGTTACAACATAAGAGAGAGAAAGAGAGAGAGAGAAAGAGAGAGAGAGAAGAAGAGAAAGGGGATAGGAAATGTCCAAGAGAATAGGTGAGAGAGAGAAAAAAAAAGAGAGAGAAAGATAAAATAAGAAGCAGTGAAGAGAAAGGGGGAGAGAAAGAGAGAGCGAAGAAAAGAGAGAAAGATAAAATAAGTAGTGAAGAGAAAGAGAGAAAGAAGAAGGAGAGAATAGGGGAGGGAAAAGAAGGGGCAGAAAAGGAGAGGGACACACAGAGAGATGGGCAGAGAGGAAGAAGGACGGAGTGGAGGGGAAGGAAGAAAGAATGGGGATATGGCAGAGAGAGGAAAAACTAGAAAGAGAAAATGAAAGAAAAAATTTCGATAAAGAATCGAGAATAGAGAGGCCAAGAACGAACAAGGCTATACATATCATCGATTCAACTTCAGGGCTGTTTAAAGCAAACAGAATACAGGGGCCATTAACTCTGTACAGACATTTCATGTCTTTCCTGCCGTCAGTTTGTTGTAGAAAGTCGAAGCACTTGGACCAGACTTTTACAAGACTAATGAAGCCCCCAGAAATCTAAGCAAGCTGCTGTCTGGGAAAGTAATTGAACAGAGCTGGAAAAAGGTATGGTATTCCGATGATGTCAAAATTCGAAATACCGGAGCCTTTAAGATGTAAGTTAGACACAGTTACCAACCATAAGATGATGACGACGAAGATGATTTTGGCATCATGATTTGATGATGATTTCACTTTTGATGAAAGTGATGATTAAATTGGTGTAGATACTGACGATAACAATGACGTGATGTAGATGGCAGTAAGAATAAAGAGGAATGACCCCACTGGTAATAACGACGATGGATGGTCATGACGATGCTGATAATGTTGGTGATAGTAAAGATGATGACTTGGTGGGAATACTACAAAAATACGATGCTACTTTCTGATTAAGTAAAGTGTTGAATTATTTCTATTCTTTCTTGGTTTTATTTTGCACTTTCATTTCTGACATTTCAATTGGACAGCTTTGGGCTAATTATGTAATTCCTGGTTTGGCTTGTTGCTGGCTTCGGCTGATGTGAGTGTACATAAAATCTTAGTGTCTGTACAAGAGGGCCGTGTCTCTCAGCTGGTGTACGCTCAGACTGGATGCAACATATCAATAGTAAAATGCATGAAATATTTCTAAATCCATTCACTCTCAATCAGTCACTTAACTCACTATTAAGCTAATGGTCGCCTTTCATGACTGGACTTCTTGCCACACCAAATTCAAAGTGATTAGACAATAGAATTCTCTACAGCATGTAAACTTTTGAACTCATCTCATTGGCTGGTAACTCATTCTTGTAAATGTTAACCATTGGATAATAAATCTACTCATCCAGTTGGAACTGGTTTGGATTGCTTCAGCAATTTCTAGCATATTTCTCAACTAGAGTTGTTTACTCCAACTCTGACACTGACAAAGGAGTGCCCAATGTCGGGTCACTTTAGCAATTTAACAATTTATATAACAATTAAGTCTAGAAATATGGATAAGCAAATTTACTTTGACACACTGAGTCATTTGTATTTTTAAGTTAGTGGTATATGTAAAGAAACTTTACTTTGACACACTGAGTCATTTGTATTTTTAAGTTAGTGGTATATGTAAAGAAACTTTATTTTGACACACTGAGTCATTTGTATTTTTAAGTTAGTGGTATATGTAAAGACACTACGAAAGACTGATCCCCTAGCTAAATACCTAAATAACAATCCTTAAATTCTGATTAACTAAGCAGTGCGCCACTTTAATTGAATAAACTCAAATGCCTCTAACACCACTCCTAACATTAGTCGAAGTTGGAAAATACATGGGTCTCCAAGGGGAACCCCTACGGGCTTTTGTAATGAAGGAAAGAGAAAGAGAAAAGGTAAGAGAGTGGATAGAAGGGAACTAAAAGACAAAATAGAAATGGCGTCCATACATAGTAGAATATTAGAACACGTAGAGAAAAGGATAGACAGATCGTCTAGATATGAGGAATGGGAGAAAAAAAAAGTAAATATGAAGATGAACACTCTGGGAATCAAGAGTTAACATTTAAATTTAAAAGATTAAAGAAGAGATTGAGAATATAGATTTCCTAAATAGGGAAAGGCTAAAGTTTGAGAGTGAAAGACTAAATTGTAGAAGTTGAAAGGGGTTCTGAGGCTGTTCCCTCATCCAAGCAACATCTGATAATGATGAGGAGGGTGGAGAAGTAGCTGTATTTCATGGTACTGACCCTGTGCCCTCAAACACGCTGATGCTGACTCTGATTATAACATTTCTTTAAGACGGGTTCGAGGGTTCGAGGGTATGATGTCTCAAGTATCCACACATTAAGATCTCTCCCTTGTTTCCAGGACCTCTGGATCTCATGACACATTTTCCAGATTCCTTGGATATCTTGAACGAACCCTTTGTGTTTGAGTGGCCTGAAATTGACAGGATGTCGATTTTCTCTTCATTGATCAGAAGCCGCTGCTGCTTCAAAGTGCATCGAAATTTGATGAAAATCTGATAAAATGTGTTTTCTTTAGTAGAATTATGAAGGAACTCTGACTTGAAACACCTTCAAATTGTGACCAGAAGCTACTTCAGCCGTCTGCATTACCTCAGGTCACGTGTATTCTATTTTTTAGTCTCTCTTTTTAAATCTCTCTGCTTCTCTGACTTCTTGGTGATTGTAAAGAGCATTATGATATATACTTAACATTTATCGTACGGAAACCAAAACCATTTTTATCATTCACAGACTGTTAAAAGTATAAAGATTTTCAATCAATTGTCTATTTTAGTTACTTGACGCACGAATGCAATCTTAGAGCGTCAGTATTTGATGTCCAGTCAGGAGTGAGAAGCTTTGCAAATACTATGTCTATAATTAAATTGTTAAAATCTCTGTTTTGTTGAAATAAGCTGTGATTATTCTTAGGCCACAAGCTGGAACACTAGCGGGGTGTGGTGGGGGGGGGGTGGTTTGAGTTAAAATTCCGATCACTAGGATCATTCAGGAAACTTCTTGCCAACTGACAGGCTGGCAGTTGCAATGATTATGATTAATATTCATATAGAAAGATAATTTTGTGTCTAAGGACAATAGCGCTTATAAGGAAGTAGTAAAGATTACCCTTAGAAGGTTAGCATTGATCAGGCTGTTTTGCGGTAAAATCAATCGATATTTAAGAATATCGTTTAATGAAAGACTAATCTCATTTCTGAGGGCATATTATTACTATGCATATCCAATCAACAGTAATTACGGGGAAGAGGGACACAGCCACTTTTTCATTTCTAGCAAAGAGTTTTAATGTTAATGCACAGGAAACGTAGCAAGAAAAAAACCCCATGTTTTATTTCAATTTAAAGATATGAATTGATAGATCTGCAATATAGCAATGTTTTATTCCACCATCACCAAGACATTAACTTTTATGGATTGTACTTGCAATATAGTAATTTACCATTTTTATCCAGGATGCTTATCTTGCAGTTGTACTGACAATTTACCGATGTTTCATCACGTGGCAAAATTCCGGAAACTCTGGGATAGTTCGCACACCGACACCGACTGTTAGACTTTGTCTCGGTGCTGCCGAGTTAAACTTTCGGATGTTTCGACATGTTCCGGCTTCCGTACAGGACCCATCCCTCACGCCTGCTGGACGCTTGTAGATCACAGTCGGCGGTCCCAATTCTGCAGCATATCCTCCAGCACTTGTTTCTTGCTGATTCTTCAAATGTAATCCGGTGTAGTCTTCCATTTTGGACCTGGTGCTTAAGTGCGCGTCCAATTCTGCACACTGAATGACTGGGTCAGTTTTTGGTGCTGTTGGTCGCTAAAGTTACCGTTTTTTGTAAATCAAAGAAGCGGAGTGACCTTCCTTGTCTGTTATTTGGCTGAATAAGTAGTCGACGATCAACATAAATGTTTTCCTTCGAAGAAGTGCCATGTAGACTTTTTGTTGTCTGATGATTATTTTTCTTTAATGAGTGCCTTTTAATGAAGAGCAAATTAAAATATGCATCCGTTTAGTGTGAATTTGCATGAACCCGCTGTAGGCCTATGTGTGATTGTGTGTGTGTCGTTTATGCGTGTTATTTATGTGTCGTGTGTGTGTGTTGCTAGTCAGTGTTCTACAATATGAGAAGGGAAACATGGGGAATTGACAGCAATAATGTGAACAAAATACTTGTAACTTTGTTATGAAAGGAGTGTGAAATGACTATTGCCAGCTTCACCTAGACAAGATTATGTATAAACTATTATCACTTATCTCTATTAAATCCATTTCTGTTCTCTGATACTATCCTGTAATTTGTATTGACACGAAGTGTTGAAGTGTGTTTTAAGATTTAAGACTATATAGGTATTAAAATTATTTGAATGTGGTTTCATGGAAATATTGATGTCAAGTAATCCTTTTCATTGTATTTGTTATATGTATATTTGATTGTTATTTTAATACATTATTGTTAAATTTATTGACATTCTTACACATATTGATAAACTTATGTTGGAGAAGAAGGTTGGTGGATGGGGGTTACCCTAAATATAGATTAAAAGACGGATTTATCTTCTCTTTTAGTAATAAGTTTCCACCTATAGAAATATTATGTGACAGTAAATGTTTACCTTACATGTTATGAAAGAAGGAAAACATTTACACTGCCCGCATATCCGCCAAGAGAGAGAGAGAGAGAGAGAGAGAGAGAGAGACGCGTGGTGTCTGCTGGAGAATTATTATTAACATAAATTAAGATTCTCACCACTTTTAATTTGTTATGGATAATTAATTAATGAATTAATAATAATATTGACCATTAACTAGCTGACGTTGGTGTCACACTATCTATCTACCTATCTATCTATCTAAATGTAGATATATGTGTATTTGCATATGCGGATGTGTGTGCGTATCTTAATGTGCTTTTACATATAATGTGAGCGAATACGTATGTGCGCTTTGTTGCTGTACGCATCTTTGTGTGTTAATGCTTCGTAAAAACGAATAGATCGAGGGATTCTTGCATTCTACCTGAATGAATATGCAGGTGGAAAAGGTCTATGGTTGTATGCAACATTTATGTTCTCTCTCTCATGTGAACTGTAGATGTTTGTACAATGCATTTGTAGTATGATACAGTTTGCATGTACTTCTGTCTACAGAAATGTGTGTGTGTGTGTGTGTGTGTGCGTGCGTGCGTGTGTGTGCGTGTGTGTGCGTGCGTGCGTGCGTGCGTGTGAGAGAGAGAGAGAGAGAGAGAGACAAACATATGACACGTTTTTCAGTTCATTTGTATTCCTTACCCGAGTTTAACTAACCTCTATAACCTTTTGCTACACGCTCGGCCAACTTGGCACCGATCCATTTATTCTAAACAATTTTCTCAATATGAAGTGCGATCTCTCCTTCAAGGTTTTCTTTCTTTCCACACTACTTGTAACGAACGACCTTAACAGCGCACGCACGCATGTACAAAGTCTAGCTTGACTTTTCTGAAGCACGCTCTCAATGAAGTGTGGCGGGAAAGAGTGAGGTCTTGCCTAAAACATAGGCTACGAATGTAAAAAATACGCAAGAATTTACTGGCAACAGAACCTAGATTACTGATGGGGAATCATGTATTACTGTTGGCATAATATGATGTAACTTGTAGATAGCATTTGTCAGAATGTATTCACATCCATCGGTTTTACACGACAGATAGTTTTTGGTTCCAGCATTGAAGTGCCTATGGGTGACTGTATGTATGCGCACGTGCGTTTGTGTGTGTGTGTGTGTGTGTGTGTATGTGTATGTGTGTGTGTGTGTGTGTGTGTGTGTGTGGTGTCGAGGTGAGGAGGGGTTCGAGGAGGGTGATGAAATTGTTCTTTGAGCTGTGCTGGTGATGAGAATGAATGCAGCAGTGGTAAGATGTCATTCCACGTATATTTAACATCCATAAACACATCATGAGAGTGCACACACACACACACACACACACACACACACACACACACACACCTGCAGTCACTCTCTGACATACACTTACATACTATACTCTCAGACACACACTCAGACACATACATATATGTGTGAGTTTGTAACGCCGAAAAATGCAAACACACCAGATAAATATAATTAATTTTATTTTATTCCATAAATAAATAAATTCACCTAACTGAACCATGAAGTCAAGCAGTTTAATCCCGTGCCTATACATGAATGCAGCCAATGGGCTGAGATATGCTGTAGAAAATTCTATTCTCTGAACATTTGAATTTGAAGTGGCAAAGAAGTCTGGTCTTGAAAGGCAGCTGTTAGTTTGATGGTGAGTTAACTGACTGGATAAGAGGGAATGGAATTAGAAAATTTTCATGCAGTTTGCTATTGATATGTTAAACTTGTGTTTTAACAAGATGTATTAGTGAGTAGACTAAAATATTTCTTAAAAAATCTGCTCATAGGTAATGTGCTAGATACTTGACATTATTTTGATATGCTGTATTTATGATCCTGTGTACGTGTATTGTATCGTGCTAATAAATACCATTGCAGGAAATTGTAAGATGAGACTGGAATGTAAGAAAGAATGAAGTTATAATGTGATGACTGGAACTTTAGCATTGCTCCTTGATTATATTTTTCAGGGCAAGCAGCCTTTTCTACTTTCTACTTTCTGTGTATGATTTGATTCTGGTTCACTGATTGTAAACTACTATGACCAACCATGGTAGAGGTGGCAACCAGTATGTATAAGTGTAAAGGAATAAACTACACTCTTTTGGTGTATCATGCCAAAGTATGCTGATTACACTGGGCAATTTCTGGTACAGTGAATTTACTAGAAATTGCTACAAATATTGTTCTGCTTGAAGGAGTTGACATGGTGAAAAAAAGCACCCAGGTTAGCTTGAGAGGATAAGTAGAAGAACAGTGTTTTCACCATGTGAAGAGAATCACGTGATATTGGCTTAATAACAGTGGACAATAAACTTGTGACATTGTTGCAAAAGCAAGTGAAAGACTGTTGAGAGTGTAGTTAATTCAGGTTATGTAAAAAAAAATATTTTCTATTATCTCTAATATTTCTATTCTCTGAATATAACTATCCTGTGGTTTGTATTGAATCATTGAATTGTAATACTGTGAATTATAGAAATTATTTGAATGTGGTTTCATGGAAATAATTGATGTCAAGTAATCTATTTCATTGTATTTGTCATATGTATGTTTGATTGTTGGTTTAATAAATTTCTTGTTAAATTTATTGACCTTCTTACTCATATTCATAATCTTATGTTGGAGAAGAAAGTGGATGAATGGGGGCTCACTAAATATAGATTAAAGACGGATTTGTCTTCTCCTTCAGTAAGAAGTTTTCCACCTATTGGAAAGAGTGTATGACCACGAATGTTTATCTTTAATGTTGTGGAAGACAGAAAACGTCTACAGCGCCCGTATATCAGCCAAGTGAGAAACACAAATGGTGTCTGCTGGAGGATTATTAATAAAATAAATTATGATTCTCATCACTTGTAATTAGTTTTGGAATGATTAATTAATTAATAATAATAATATCCATTAACTAAGTGGCTTTGGCATCACTAATAGCTACTGTCAGCACCCAACTTCCATGAAGCTGGTACAACAGTTACCGCCAGCACCCAGACGTCTGGAATTTAGTGAGTTAGACGAATCGTATGAATAAAATTTTGTTTTTAAACCACAAGATTTACTGATAGAATTTGAGTGACCATATAATTAGGAAAATTTAAACTATCGTACAATGGGGCTAATTTAAATGATCGTACAATATGTCAATCGATCATACAATAGGGTCAATTTCAACACTCAGTCAATAGGGTCAATTTCAACACTCAATCAATAGGGTCAATTTCAACACTCAGTCAATAGGGTCAATTTCAACACTCAGTCAATAGGGTCAATTTCAACACTCAGTCAATAGGGTCAATTTCAACACTCAGTCAATAGGGTCAATTTCAACACTCAGTCAATGGGGTCAATTTAAACGCTTTTACAATGGTGTAAATTTAAACGCTTTTTACAATGGTGTAAATTTCAACGTTCAATCAATAGGGTCAATTTAAATGCTTATACAATAGGGTCAATTTAAACGATTATACATTGGGATCTTTAAACAATCATACGATAGGGTCATCTTAAACGCTCATACAATGGTGTTAATTTAAACATTAAGTGGTAAACGATTGTATACTACCTGTACCTATAATGTTAATCGAATTCCTGTCACGTTAGGTTGTCACTGATTTTTCTTTTTTTACCGTGGAGAGACTATCGAGTGGCAAATAGGAAATAAAATTTAATTGTGTGGTCCCCTAAAAAATGAACAGTCACCATTATAATAATAGTGACCCAGGCAAAACGTTTGCTGTTATTTGCCCACATCCTTTGGTTGTGTGTGTGTGTGTGTGCGTGCGTGTGTGTGTGTGTGTGTGTGTGTGTGCGTGTGTGTGTGTGTGTGCGTGTGTGCGTGCGTGCGTGTGTGTGTGTGTGCGCGTGCGCGTGTGTGTGTGTGTGTGTGCGTGCGCGTGCGTGCGTGCGTGCGTGCGTGTGTGTGTGTGTGTGTGTGTGTGTGTGTGTGCACGCTGTATGAAACTAACATTGCTTATGTTTGGAAAGTGTATTACCCACACAAATGAGGGTAATAGACACACAACAGAATGATGTACTATATTTGTCCAGTTTAGCGATAATAAGCTTGTATCATTTGTTAACTACCATGCATCAATAATTGAATTATTTAATATTCAAATCTTGTTTCAGAACGCTTTAATATACATTACATTTTATTTGTTAACTCTTACACCAGATGTCTAGTGTATTTGTTTAATTGCATTTGTAATGCTACTAGAACGGCACTGCAGTCAGATTATATTTTCACTGTCGCTGATTGCTTAACTGGGAGGGGGGATGAGAGGGGGGGGGGCTCTACACACTCCGGAAGGAAGGGGCTAGTAGTTATTTTACGTATATAATTACTATCATCAAATGGCTTTGAAAATATTACAGCATAGGTAACTTAACAATAGTGAAACCATTAATTGCAAGGACGCAAATCTCCTTTGATATATATAATTCGGTCCGAGATTTCTCTTGTATTTTTTTTTCTTAAAAGACCGGCAATAAGATGATGCTGTAAGTGAGTGTTTGAACCACTACCTATCTTCTGACGCTTATAAATAACTGTAAATATTACAACTCTTCTGACTGTTGCAAGTAGCTTCTGTACAAGTAACTGTGACATTGCAACTAAAATAATTAATGACTGTATTAAGTGCTGTCTGATGAAGTTATTATTGGCTATATTTAGCGCGGCCTAATGAAGCATTACTGACTATATTTAGCATCGTTTAAACATATGTATTGAGGCCTTGCCAAGGTGATTAATTATCCGTAAATATTTATCTCACCTCGAATGTGCGTTCTTGTCTGCCTTACCTTGGCCGGCACGTATGCTCGGCCCCCCTCCCACAACCAAACCGTGTCTTGTACGAGAGATTCTGGGCGTCGACTAGCAAATACATTCTTATATATTTGTAGTTACGGATGTGTTTCATATTTCAAAGAAGCAGCGCGGGATCCATTTTACAGCCATGTTTGTTTCCCTTTGTTGTTCGATAGACTTGCTTGACTTATCTCCTTGGATTCCCCGTGGAACAAAGGGCCTCGACAACAGCTCTCCATCGCAGTCTATTCTAGGCAGTTCTTTTTCAGTTCACCCCAAGACAGGTTGCAGCTCTTCATTTTCTCTTCGTAGGATCGTCTCCAGGTGGTCTTAGGGCGACCGACCCGTCTCTTTCCCTGGGAGTTCCACAGCAAAGCCTACCGGATGATGTCCTGTGGGGGGGTTAGGTTGTTTTTCGATAAATCCGGGTAACATTTAGACAAAATTTGACAAATCATCTTTCAAAAACAGGAATGTGATAATTATGAGTGGTCCAAAATTTTCGCTTTGGTTTTACTAGTCTGTAGAACAGCCACTGGTGTTGTAGTTCTGACAATGGTGTTGTAGTTTTGGCAATGGTGTTGTTCTGGCAATGACAACAATAACTTTAGTTGTTCTAAATGAGGATGGTAACAATATTTATTTTTTTGTGCATCCACCAGGATCATCTCGACAGCTACTATTGCTGCTAATTATTTGACCGTAATATAGTTCAGGCTTCATACTACAACTACCACAATCTGCTATTTATATTATTTTTATTAGTAACAATACTCCTATTTAAATTTATATTATTTCAACTTGCATTATAACTACTGCTATTTGTACACTTCTATATTACTACCACTATACATTATACAAATACATGTAACTACTACCACAACTACTACTACTTCTACATTTAAACAAATTTTATACTGCTAGTGAATTTACACAAGTTTATAATGTTTTCACTACTACTATTACAAGTACCTGTACTACTAGTGTTACATTTTTTTTTATTTTATCACTACCACTGACGCCGAACAGCGTGGTTTATCTGAGTGTACATTTGGTGGTTTATAATTTACAAATGTTATCTTCCATGAATTCCTGACAGGTGAAAGGTGTTTATCTGAGTGTACATTTGGTGGTTTATAATTTACAAATGTTATCTTCCATGAATTCCTGACAGGTGAAAGGTGTTTATCTGGGTGTATACCAGCAGCTGAAATGTACTTTAGACCAGGTGCACTTACCTCTCGAATGTGGTTTTCAGGCTGTCTAGATATTTTGAGTAGTGACAGCCATAAGATATTATAGCACCTTAACCCGAGATCAGATCAGATGAGATGAGACCAGTCAGGTAAAACATTTTAAATATAACGCTGGGTTTTATCACAAACTATCTTCTAGTCCCAATGGCTGTAATGGTTACAGAACTGTTCTTATAACTGTCATCAGATTTGTGTAGTGGTGATTACAGAACTGTTCTTATGTCATCAGATCTGCGTAGTGGTGGTTGCAGAACTTATAACTGTCATCAGATCTGTGTAGTGTTGGTTACAGAACTTATCTTATAACTGTCATCAGATCTGTGTAGTGTCGGTTACAGAACTTATTTTATAACTGTCATCAGATCTATGTAGTGGTGGTTTAAGAACTTATCTTATAACTTTCCTCAGATCTGTGTAGTGTAGGTTACAGAACTTATAACTGTCATCAGATCTTCGTAGTGGTGGTTACAGAACTTATAACTGTCATCAGATCTGTGTAGTGGTGATGTGACACAACGCCACCTAGTTAAAGGTTATTATTATTATTATTTATTAATTCCCCATAACTAATTACAAATGATGAAAATCTAATTTATGTTATTAATAATTCTCCAGAAGACACCGCTCGTCTCTCTCTCTCTCTTATAATCTGCCAAGTGAGAGACATGTTGGTTTTGTGGGCGTATTATTAATAACTATACATTGAGATTCTCGATCACTTGTAATTAGTTACATGTCATTAATTAATAAATAATACTCATAACGAGTGAAGGGTGCCCAGAGATGTCACATAATGGTAGAGACTTAAACTTGTAACTCGATCAGCTGTAATGGTTACAGCAAAACGCTGGTCTCGTTCTCGTAAATCATAACCATTGGATAATAAAAACTACTCACTCGTTTGGGATGGTTACTTCTAGCACATTCTCAACTTGAGTGTTTACTTCCAACTCAGACACTCACAAAAATACCGTCATAAAGAGTGCCCAAGGTCGGGTCACTCTGACAATTTAACAAATTTATATAACAATTAAAATAGGGAGAGACAAATTTACTCTGCCACGCTGTATAATATAATACTTCTCACGCAAACATAAACACACGCACATACTGCAAATAACAGATTTCATGAATGTCATCATTATATAAAAATGTTGATGAACATATGAACACGCATGGCGTCATTTGCATTCTGATTACTTCCTGCCTCATTCACTCCTGAGTTTCCAGAAATCAAAAGAAAAAGGAAGGGGCCTAATTCGTTTCTCTTCGACGACATTTTGCCGTTTGCATTAACAATTTGCTTACATGCTTAAGAATCACCGTGACTCTTAGCTTTAGTGACAAAGAAATCCTAAACGAATAATAAAAATAACAGTAATCTTGCACTTTGTCTAGCATCCGATTCCAGACCAGGTTTAAAGAGAACGGGTACCAAACGCTCGTCAGCCAGTCATTCTGAGAAATTAATTCCAGGCGCGCGCACCGAGAAACTTTGAACACGCTGTAACCGGCCCCTACCTCCGTGAAGTCCGTTCCAAACACAAAAACTATTTTTTTTTTAAAAAATGCGTCAGAAAGCCTGTTTCTGACTCGTGGGGCAAGGATGAAACGTCAGAGGCACGTGACCCACGTGAAGAGCGCATCATTTCACCCAAAGCCTAAGTGGCGGGTTACGAGCCAAATGAAAGACGAGACACGGCGAATCACTGGTTCTCTATGTGCTGTGTGAGATCTTGGGGCAAGGGAAGCAAGGACTGACGTCTATGGCCAGTTTGCGTTCATTCACACGTCGATACGGTGGTTGAGGCAGGCGGGCAGCAAGCGTAACACGTGAATTTCGAGACAATTTGCAGTTCGTCCCACGAAAGGGAGGAAAAGGGGCAAGAACTGTCCAGATAAAATGGACTACTATGGATTAATGGTGTACTTTGCATGTTTCTCTCTTCACGCCTTCGTAGTCTCCCAGCAAGTAGGTACGTATTTTCACTTATTGCTTAACTATTCAGCGAGAGTTACCCCTCTTTTGACAACCGAGCACTTTTCTGGATATACCCCACTCTGGGGAAAAAAATGTAGGCCGGGGGCACACTTGGGCTGTAATACTTTACATAATAATTTTACCCGATGTTAACAGTTATATTTCGAGCAGATTTTTTGGGCCGTATTACTGTTCTAAATTTATAATGTGGAATTAACATTAGGGGTGTTTTATGCCAAAGACTTTTGGCGAAAAAAAAAACAATTAAAAAAAATGATGATGATTTCCAGACGTTGTTTGAGAACTTCCGCCCTCCTCTCACGTGTAGGTTTGTGTTTGATTTGCGTGTGTTTGAGCCATCAGTTGAACTGCTTTTCTTTCTACGTAGGCCACTCATTTGGTCTAATGCCTAATGCCTTCGTCGTGTGCGTGCATGTGTATGTGTAAGTATATATATATATATATGCGTGTGTGTGTGTGTGTGTGTGTGTGTCCCGAGTGTTTTTGTGTGTACGTGAAAACGTCTACGGCTCACAGAGCATTGCTGTGAAGAATCAACACTTAGATGGGGCGAAACGATAAAGTCACCTCCGTTCGAAAGGTCATGGATTCAAATCTGGACCTAGACTGAGGTTTTATCGACTGACAGTAACCAGTTTCACCCGATACTAACGATTAACCTTGTTACCCTCCAACCAGAGGAGAAACTACTGAGGTCTGTGCAAACAGGACATCGTTGCGAGTTATATAGATTCTACTAAAATATTTTGCCAACATGCCACATGCCACTAGGTACCACTCGTTTGTTAAGGGTGGGTATTAAACTTGTAGGTTGGGTGGATGCCAGTATCTCTAAGGCGCTTACTTCACCTGTTGATCTCCCCCACCACACACACACACACACACACACACACACACTTCCATCCGGCAATCAAACTAATTCGGATGCAAATTGTAGTGCATATTTTTCCTGGTTATGCATTTATGACAATTGTCAGACTGAATATCACACGGTCGTTTAACTATTGATCTCCATAACATTAGCAACAGTAAACAGGAACCATCCAACACTTCTTAAATAAAATAAAATGTTTTCAAAGCACTCTTTGCTTGATGGCGACGGTCGAATGAAATTTGGGTCGACATTCCATGGCTAACTTAGTAAGTAACAGCATAAAATGATTTAGTTTCTTTCTTTAAATGACGAAGAAACTGAAATTAGTACGACACTGGTAGAACTTTTTAATTATTTTTTTGTTTGTTTCTATACATTCAGATTTTTTTGCCACAACAGAGAATACTGCTGTATTGGTAATATGTCTGTTTCGTGACGACATAGTTTTCCTTTTTAAAATAAACTTTAGGACACAAATCAGAGAACGTACAAATACGCCGGCAACATGAAGACCACACCCCACGACAAATGTATCGTGCTTATATCTGCCCTCCCAGCCTCCAGTCCCGTGAATGAGATAGATAAGCAATGACTCAGTTTTTGTGAGACAAAAAAAATATTCAAAGAGCTTACTAAGGGTCTACATAGTAATATTTTTTGCTAAGTGCAGTTAAAGGTTAGAAAACAGCCATATGTAATATTTTTACTAAGTGCAGTTATAAGTCAATACTGTTGTGGTTATACTTTAAAAAAAAAATGCTAATGCAGTTATAAGTCAGCAGTAGAAAACTTCCATTAGGGTCCTTGTGGTTGTTTTTTTTTTTTTTTTTTTTACTAATGCAACTGAAGGTCAGTAGAAAGCAACCATTCCTACATAAACACACACACAAGCGCTCACATTTATATGCACAGACACACAAACACAAAAATTAAACAGCTACCACATTTCATTAAAAAGAAAAAGTATACAACCTCCCTCCCCACCACCACCCACACCCCGTTCGTGAGAAATCCCCATTTCATGATCTCTGGCGGTTAGTAAAACATAATCTTTAAGTGCTAGGAGAGATTGTGCTAAGAGAGATCACTCATCGGACGAGTTAAACATGAGCACCGGAAATACACAGTGGTCTCATCGCCTTCCATTTTACAAGCGCTGTAATTTTGTTCTCTATCCACACCCACATCCCACCGTTTCAGATTGGAAAGATGTATGCTGTCTTGTATGACAGTTCCTGACAGAATTTCAGGATTTGCTGCCAGCAATTACACATTTGTCTGGCACTAAACAAAAGCACAGGCGCGTTGAAGACTGTTAACCTGCCTGCAGCAACACTCAACAAAAAGTCGGAGGCGCTGAAAAAGGAAAATGGACTTCCGGTCTTCATCTGTGAGCTGTGTCAGTTTTGCATTATTGGCGCCAAAACACTCACTGCATGCTGATGTGTTTAGCTGATGCCTCTGGCTGTATTGTTCTTTTAACTCAATTGCTGCGAGTCTAGTCAAAACGTGGATTTTTATTCACTGACTAGACAGGTACGCAAAACTTATCGGATAGCCACGCTCACTATTGTCATTTCAACAGAAAACAAGTCACTTACCTTTTAAACTGACAGCTCAGACAAGTCACACTCACCCTTTCAGCTGACAGATCAACCAATTCGCACTCACTCTTTCAATTGACAACTCAACCATGTCACACTTACCTTTTAGCTGATAGCTCAACCAAGCCACACTAACCCTTTTAGTTGACAGCTCAACCAAGCCACACTAACCCTTTAAGTTGACAGCTCAACCAAGCCACTCTAACCCTTTAAGTTGACAGCTCAACCAAGCCACACTAACCCTTTTAGTTGACAGCTCAACCAAGCCACACTAACCCTTTTAGTTGACAGCTCAACCAAGCCACTCTAACCCTTTTAGTTGACAGCTCAACCAAGCCACTCTAACCCAGCGTCTTGTACTTGAAGTTATCTTTATGTCGAGTGGTTGCCTCGTAGCCATCACTATCCTGCTCGCAGCGCCAAATGTTAATGACGATGACGATGTGTGTTTTCTTGTATCCTGCTCGCAGCGCCAATGTTAAGGACGATGATAATGATTGATGATGATGTGTGTATCCTGCTCTCAGCGCTAATGTTGATAACGATGTGTGTTTTCTTGTATCCTGCTCTCAGCGCCAAATGTGAAGGACGCCGATGACGATTATGATGATGTATGTCTTCTTGTCTTCTGCACGCAGCGCCATATGAACAAATTCACAAGACGAGACACACAGGTTCTTTGTAATAGTGATCGTTTTATTTTTTATAAAACGCCATTTCTGAACTGACGGAACCAAGGTGGCAAACAATTAAATAAGTCAAATGGCAAATGTTCAAGTCTATGGCACATTAATATAAAATGTATATTTGTTATAATACGTACAAGTTCATTGACACCACAATAATAATGATACAATCTTCTACCCTAACCTCTAGTTAAATAAACGTTCTTACCCACTCTGTGCATAAATCTTATTCTTTTGTCTCCACACTATACTACAAGTCTATTCACAACCTAACCTAAACTACCTACCCTAACTGTCGACCCTAAGGTCCAGGGATCCTGGTACTCCCCACACATCTATCCTTTCATCTTGTCTGTTTGTCTGTTAATACCCCCCACCCCCACCCTCTTTCTGTAGTCGTAGCACGTTAACTTCTTTTGCTCCACAGGAATTGCGTGAAAACTTTTCATCTTCTTTAATATTCTCGGTTTCTGTGGAGACTTCCTCCCTTCTCTTGAATTCGGGGGAGGGTAGTGAGAGCGGGGTGCTGCTGCTGTTGGACTTTTTGTTCTTTGTGCCTGCGTCTCGCTGCAACTGTTGTAGATCATTTTTAAAAATTATATTTTGTTTTACTATATTAATTTGAAAGGTTTTTTTTTGCCTTTTCGTTTGGGTTTTAGAGGAAATGGAGTATGTTTGCATGAGGAATGTGATGGATGGTAGGAGTGTGAGCTTTTGATTATGTCCCTTTGGGTGTAGTAGTGCTTGTATGATGAAAGGTGGCATAAGTAGTGTGTTGTTTCTCAGTGTTTTGTCTTTCTTCTGTGTGTTGGTTACACTCTGACCGATAGTTGTTATTATTATTTTAGTGTATGGCTGTCAGTAAGTGAAAGTGTTTGGTTGATGGGGTTTGTTTGTGTGAATCTTTTTGGTGATGTGTCATGATCTTTATGTTGTTATGTTGTAGTATATGTTGTTGTGTTGTTTAGTTATGGGTGGGGTGTGAGGTAATAATTTATTTATTTATTTTTTAAAAGGAGGTTGAGTGTGTTTGTATAAAGTATTATGATGAGTGCTTGGTGGGAAGTGGTTTTGGTTCTCTTCTTTAGGGTATAGCAGTGGTAAATGGTAGTTGTTGAAGGTTTGTTCTTTAGGGTATACCAGTGTTTGGGTTGTAAATGGTAGTTGTAGAAGGTTTGTTGTTTCTCTGATGATTTTTCTTTCTTTTGTGTATTGGTTACATTGTAGCAGAACGAGTTCTATTCTGTCTATCCTACAGCGAGTGTATGACTTTGCTTCATGGTTTGGTTTATGTGTGAATCTTGTGGTGTCGTGTCTTCTCTGTTGTAGGATATGTTGGGAGGGTGGAGCCGGTTAAGGGGCTCTTTTTTGTATGTTTTTGATCTGTGCATGAATTTCTGTTGTGTGTATTGGTGTGTTTAGTGGCGTTCCTAGTTTTGCTATCGTATTTCGCTCCTTTGTCTGCTGTTCATTCCCTATAATGGTGGTGTACCTACAGAACAAGAAATGGGGTGGGGGTGGGGGAATGATACAGAATGCAAAAGTCAAGGAAAATAAAACAAAACAAGTGGACTGATAAAAAAATCACACTTACCATTTCAGCTGACAGCTCAACCAAGTCACACTTACCATTTCAGCTGACAGCTCAACCATGTCACACTTAACATTTCAGCTGACGGCTCAACCATGTCACACTTACCATTTCAGCTGACAGCTCAACCATGTCACACTCACCTTTTACCTGACAGCCTTAGAAAATACTGTCCTTTCAAATGATATCATAAGCAGGTCTCTTGCTCATTTGAACTGATAATAAATAATGCACAACAGGCCTTACTATATCTGACACGTTCTTCTACTTATGTGTACGGCAGATAGTAAAAAGAAAATACTCAATGGTGCTTATGACTGATAACACTAACAAATGTCAGAGATCCTGAGCGCAAATACTAACAAAACGTTTACATTTCAGCTGACGACAGTATTACAAAACAGTCACTTTATAGACTGACTGTACGTAAGTAAACTTACTCGATCGAGTGACAACACAGCCAAAAGTAATGTTCACTTTGAACAGTGTGACAGCCCCCACCCCACCCCCTGTCAAAACTCTGTCCCTTTTGGTACACTCGCTTGGATAAAAATATCTGGAAACCTTTGTCCATTTCGGCACACTTCAAATATCAATACAAACAAAATTTTGTCACTTTTGTGTGGACAACAATACAAACACAGTGTTGTCCTTTTGTTATACTTGTCTGGATAACAGTACAAACACAGTGTTGTCTTCTTGTTATACTTGTCTGGATAACAATACAAACACAATGTTGTCCTTTTGTTACACGTCTGGATGACAATACAAACACAATATTGTTCTTTTGTTACATTTGTATGGATAACAATGCAAACACAGTGTTGTCCTTTTGTTACACTTGTCTGGATAACAATACATACATACTGTTGTGCTTTTGTTACACTTGTATAGATAACAATACAAACAAAATGTTGTCCATTTTGGTACACTCGTGTGGATAACAATACAAACAAAATGCGTCCTAGTTTGACATATCTTTGGATAACAATACTAAAACGAACTTCTGCCCTTGAGGCACACGTCTTTGGATAACAATACAAACGAAAGTCTGTTCCATTTGGCACACTCCTTGAGATAACAACACGAAGATCTTTTCCATTTGGCACAACTGTATGGATAACAACACCTACAAGAGTATGTCCCTTTTGGCGTATTTTGGTAAAACTTTCAAAACCTTTGACACTTTTGGCACGCTCGTTTGGATAACAGTAAAACAAAAATCATTTTTTGGGCGGAAAGAAAGCAGAACTAGTACTGTATGCATTGCTGGGGACACAGAAAGCCAAATAGTAACCAAATAATTTGAAGAAATATAACTATAATGATGATTAATTATCATACTAAAAGGTAGAAAAATTTCGTGAACACCATTCTTCTCAGAGAATTTTAAACTATTTACTGGCGATATAAAGTCTCTCTCTCCTTTTCCCGTGTGTGTGTGTGTGTGTGTGTGTGTGTGTGTGTGTGTGTGTGTGTGTGTCTGTCTGTGTGTCTGTCTGTGTGTCTGTCTGTCTCTGTGTGTGTGTGTATGTGTGTGTCCATCCATCTGTCTATCAACCCTCCCATTCAATCACTCTCTCTCTTGTTTTTACTAATAAAATTATTTCTTTTTCAATATTATTAATTACTCCTTAGCTGTCTATCAACCCTCCCATTGAACCATCACTCTCTCCTTTTTTAATAATAAAAATTCTTATTCATTATTATTAATTACTACTTAGCTGCAGTTTTAAAGTTGGGACCATTTATGTAAATATTGAGGTATTTAGTTGAACTATTGTAGCTTTGATCAACATGACTAGATTGCTTAGTTCGACTACTGCAACTTTGATAAAAGGGACCAACTTGCATAGATCAACTACAGCAACTTTAATGTAAGAGACTAGCTTATTTTGTTCGTCTCTTGTAGCTTTGAGAAAGCGATTGGCTTATTTTGCTCGTCTGTTGTAGCTTTGAGAAAGCGATTGGCTTATTTTGCTCAGCTTTGGATAAAAGGAACTATCGTGCTTTAGTTCGACTACTGCAACTTTAATATTAAAGAGGCTGGCTCATTTAGTTTCATCTACTGCAACTTTGATTAAAGAGGCTGGCTCATTTATTTCATCCACTGCAACTTTAATTAAAGAGGCTGGCTCATTTAGTTTCATCCACTGCAACTTTGATTAAAGAGGCTGGCTCATTTAGTTTCATCCATTGCAACTTTAATTAAAGAGGCTGGCTCATTTAGTTTCATTCACTGCAACTTTGATTAAAGAGGCTGGCTCATTTAGTTTCATCCACTGCAACTTTGATTAAAGAGGTTGACTCATTTAGTTCATCTACTGCAACTTTGATAAAAGGAACTGGCTTATTTAGTTCATCTTATGCCACTTTTACAAAAGGGACTGGTTTAATTAGTTTATCTCCTGTAACTTTGTTAAAAAGGTCTGGCTTATTTAGTTCAGTTACTGAAAGGAGATTGAAGTTATTTGGGTCAGATGATAGAACTTAAAACTTGAATAAAAGTGGCTACTTTCATTTATGTCAGCTAAAACAACTTTAATAAAAGTGATCTGTGTTGTTTACGTCACCTACTGCAACCTCCAATGCGGGATAATTACTGATAAGTCAGGCCCTTTAATTCATGAAAAAGAGACTAATTTTATTTGCATCGTCTCCTACGACTTAAACAAAAACGACTGGGCTTATTTAAATCAGTCTCTGCTACACAAATAAAAAAGGCCAGTGCAGATGATTGAGCCAGCAACGGAAATAAGACTGAATCAACATTCTTCGATGTTTAGGTTACTGTCGTACTTTAGCGAACTGTTATAATCACAATGCGCACATAATTGACAGCGTGTTTCTATGACGTTTTCGTTCCTTTGACCAAAGTACCCACGCAAGAATGATGACGTATTAGGCAGGGTAATGGAAAGGGGAAACAAGCAATAAAAGTGTGACGTATAGATCTTTCATTGAGCTATGTTTAAAAAAAATACCTCTGGGTGATGTGTTACGAATGAAAAACGACACGGAGAAACAAGCAGTTAAAATAGAGCAATGCATAGATCTTACAGTGGGTTGTATTTCGAAAACGCCAGAAATGATAAGAAAGGCATTAATGTTGAGCTCCTGACGAAATAAATAACGTTGCTACATATTCTAGAATTCTTAAATTTGGAGAAAGCAGCTTTAAAAAATTTTCTTTCTGGGGCTCAGTAATAAAAGTGATTAGTTTAGGCCGCCTTGTAATAGTTACGTCACAAACATTACTGATATATTTTTAGATATAACATACTTGGCAGGTTTGCTACAGGTGTGGCTAAACATGTAGTTATTAATCAAACTATCACGATTTTATTCACTGGACGTCCCTCCCTCCCCCCACCAAGAAAAGAAATTTTTGTTTTTGTCAGTGCAATAACTAAATTTCTGATACTTAATGAACTTGTTAGGCTAGCCATTGACATCTCTTGTGCTGACTAGAATTTCTTTCGGATTAAACTTTGCAACTGTTTCCAGCATTAAATGTACAATGTACTTTTCAATAAGTATTATCTTTACCGGAGAAATAACCATACGTTATTATTATTGTACTACTGTATCTTCGTAAATTCACGAATTGCACGTGCTCCTTTAACAGGCGCTGAAAAAAACCCGCTTCCGCCGCGACAACTTCGCGCACGTGCCATCTCTTCACACGCCATCAAGCTCAAATGGTACGACCCCGAGCGGTTCAAAGGTCAAGGCACACGGTTCTACTCAATACGCTATAGCGCAGTGGGTGACGAGAACAGCAGCAAGTTCATTCAGACCCAAGAGCGGCGTGCCAGGGTGTCCAAACTCCATCCAAACACAACCTATGTCCTTGTTGTCAGGTCGGTGGTGGGGAAGCGGGGGAGCCCCTGGAGCAAATCAGTCACCGCTACCACGACCATTGCAGGTAAGTTAATGTTCGAGTCCTGGCGCTGGATGTGGAACTGGAGGGGATGTGTGACTGGGGGTAATTTTTACTATTTTTATTATATATATTTTCTATTACTGCCTCTCCATCTATGTAGGGCTCTTCCGCGAAGTCTGCGATTGTTAGATATGGAAGTTAAGCATTAATTGATATTTAGTGAAATCCGGAGTTTTTGTCCTTGTACCTTATTGACGGGATCCGTCATTAACCTAGAGTTCTTTTTCCTGATTGACGGGATCCGTCATTAACCTAGAGTTCTTTTTCCTGATTGACGGGATCCGTTATTAACCTAGAGTTTTTTTCCTGATTGACGGGATCCGTCATTAACCTAGAGTTCTTGTTCCTGATTGACGGGATCCCTCATTAATTTCGTTGGCGATCGACGTAACGCCTGGAAATATTAAGTCCCAGAAGTGAGAAGCTATAGTGACACCTCTCCGTGAAATCAGCACTTGTGGAAGTGAACGTTAAGCAGGAATAATAAATCATTCGAACGAAGTTGTCATGGTTGGGAAGAGCAAAATTTAAGAATGTGGGAGTAGATTTTTTGCGCAGTCCGATGCGTAGAGGGCAAGAAACTTTAAGTTCTTAAACAGGGAGAGATTGGCATAAGGATAGTACAGGAGTACGCACTAAAATAGAGATAACTTGTCACAAGCAATTAAATTTAAATTTAAATTCATCTGCATTTTTTGTCTACAAGTTATTTATTGGGCCTTTAAGGACTCCGCTGACTGTAAGACAATTGTCTTAACAAACTGTCTAGCAAAACATGTCGCATAATACATTTTATTCTCTATCCGCACCAGTGCTGTCTTAACGCAAGGGCACGCTGGGTGTTTGCCCGGGGTCTCGCGAGCATAGGGGCCCCAAACTATTCTATGTATGTCGTGACTTGCTGTCATTAAATAAGTAGGTAAGAGCCCCAGTGCACTTCTTTGCCCCTTGGCCTATAATGCTGTTAAGACGGCCCTGATCCGCACACGGTAACACAAAGTCTTATAACACTTAGTTACATATTTTTAGCCCCACTTTCTTACCATTTATAGCAGTGTCACGTGATACGATAATGCAAAATGGCTGCTTCCATGGACGTTAATAACATAAATTAAAAGTCTTATCACTTGTAATTAGTTACGGACGATTAATTAATTATTAATAATAATAACTATTAACTAGGTGGCGTTGATGTCACACTAGGTATATCGAATACATGTATTACTCGGTAGAGTATAGGTATTTTACTAGGTAAATAGAGTATAGGTATTTTACTAGGTAAATAGAGTATAGGTATTTTATTAGGTAGAGTATAGGTATTTTACTAGGTAAATAGAGTATAGGTATTTTACTAGGTAAATAGAGTATAGGTATTTTACTAGGTAGAGTATAGGTATTTTACTAGGTAAATAGAGTATAGGTATTTTACTAGGTAAATAGAGTATAGGTATTTTACTAGGTAAATAGAGTATAGGTATTTTACTAGGTAAATAGAGTATAGGTATTTTACTAGGTAGAGTATAGGTATTTTACTAGGTAAATAGAGTATAGGTATTTTACTAGGTAAATAGAGTATAGGTATTTTACTAGGTAGAGTATAGGTATTTTACTGGGTAAATAGAGTATAGGTATTTTACTAGGTAAATAGAGTATAGGTATTTTACTAGGTAGAGTATAGGTATTTTACTAGGTAAATAGAGTATAGATATTTTAATATGTAAATAGAGTATAGGTATTTTACTAGGTAAATAGAGTATAGGTATTTTACTAGGCAGAGAATAGGTATTTTACTAGGTAAATAGAGTATAGGTATTTTACTAGGTAGAGTATAGGTATTTTACTAGGTAAATAGAGTATAGGTATTTTACTAGGTAGAGTATAGGTATTTTACTAGGTAAATAGAGTATAGGTATTTTACTAGGTAAATAGAGTATAGGTATTTTACTAGGTAAATAGAGTATAGGTATTTTACTAGGTAAATAGAGTATAGGTATTTTACTAGGTAAATAGAGTATAGGTATTTTACTAGGTAAATAGAGTATAGGTATTTTACTAGGTAGAGTATAGGTATTTTACTAGGTAGAGTATAGGTATTTTACTAGGTAAATAGAGTATAGGTATTTTACTTGGTAGAGTATAGGTATTTTACTAGGTAAATAGAGTATAGGTATTTTACTAGGTAGAGTATAGGTATTTTACTAGGTAAATAGAGTATAGATATTTTACTATGTAAATAGAGTATAGGTATTTTACTAGGTAAATAGAGTATAGATATTTTAATATGTAAATAGAGTATAGGTATTTTACTAGGTAAATAGAGTATAGGTATTTTACTAGGTAGAGTATAGGTATTTTACTAGGTAAATAGAGTATAGATATTTTACTAGGTAAATAGAGTATAGGTATTTTACTAGGTAAATAGAGTATAGGTATTTTACTAGGTAGAGTATAGGTATTTTACTGGGTAAATAGAGTATATGTATTTTACTAGGTAGAGTATAGGTATTTTACTAGGTAAATAGAGTATAGATATTTTAATATGTAAATAGAGTATAGGTATTTTACTAGGTAGAGTATAGGTATTTTACTAGGTAAATAGAGTATAGGTATTTTACTTGGTAGAGTATAGGTATTTTACTAGGTAAATAGAGTATAGGTATTTTACTAGGTAGAGTATAGGTATTTTACTAGGTAAATAGAGTATAGATATTTTACTATGTAAATAGAGTATAGGTATTTTACTAGGTAAATAGAGTATAGATATTTTAATATGTAAATAGAGTATAGGTATTTTACTAGGTAAATAGAGTATAGGTATTTTACTAGGTAGAGTATAGGTATTTTACTAGGTAGAGTATAGGTATTTTACTAGGTAAATAGAGTATAGATATTTTACTAGGTAAATAGAGTATAGGTATTTTACTAGGTAAATAGAGTATAGGTATTTTACTAGGTAGAGTATAGGTATTTTACTGGGTAAATAGAGTATATGTATTTTACTAGGTAGAGTATAGGTATTTTACTAGGTAAATAGAGTATAGATATTTTAATATGTAAATAGAGTATAGGTATTTTACTAGGTAGAGTATAGGTATTTTACTAGGTAGAGTATAGGTATTTTACTATGTATATAGAGTACAGTTAATATTACTCGCTATTCGGAGTTCAGATATTGGTATATCGATGACAGGTATTACTAGAGAATATCCAGTACAGATATTGCTGGCTATTCGGAGTACAGATATTTACTGGGTATATCGACTACAGGTATTGCTATGTATAGTCAGTACAGGTATTGCTATGTATAGCCAGTACAGGCATTGCTATGTATAGCCAGTACAGGTATTACCGATGGACAGGTCATAAATGTATTTTTTCCTACCGAATCCTAGCAAGATTTCTTTATTATTCTCCTGCGATGTACATAGCCCCAACTATAAAAGAAAAAATATCATTCGCAGATGTGAAAACAGCAGCGGACATGTCCATACTCTTGACTAGTACAACATATTTTAATTACCTAATTAGAACAAAATCTTTACTAGTTTTATGTCTCCATAAATTCTCAGCATAAGCCGCGCTTGAACTGTTCTTATCGTGCAAATTCGGTGTGTGCAGCTTTCCAACTTTTAAGCGAGGGAAAGATATATACTTGTAAATGAATTATACCATAAGTTCTGTGTGAAAACAAGTTTAAGCAAGGGAAAAATATACTTGTAAATGAATTATACCATAATTCTGTGTGAAAACAAGTTTAACAGATCGTATAGGATAAAGTTCCTTCCCAATACTCCACTAGTCACTGCTATCTCACTGATCTATATCAGTAGCCAAAACGAAATTGTGCATCGGAGTGAGCAGATGATTAATTTTATCTTATAGATACAGAATTCATTTGCATCAGTTTTGAAATGGTTTTATAAACAAATATTAAAAATATTCCAGGCTTATGTACTTTTCTTACAAAAAAGTATTTTCTTGCTAGCTTATTAATTTGTTTTGGAACAGTATTAGATTTGCTGAGCTCTTAGTCAGTTTGTGTTTAATATGAAGAATTTTGTATAAATCATACATTGAATGACACAAAAATTCAGATCGACAGATACAATGCAAGCAGTTATTTTTAGAGTTTGTTGGAAAATGCAGCGTGTTTTACCTGTCCGTAAAACTGGCGTAATGACATTCAATAGACAGAGAATGCAGCGTATTTTACCTGCCCGTATTAGGACAAACTGGCGTAATGACATTCAATAGACAGAGAATGCAGCGTTCAGATTATGGTGAATGTCAGTACTATAAAATGTTCACAGATGTGATACGGTTAAATGCGGAAAATTTTAGAGTGCAATCGATACATGATTTAATGAGTTGACAGGATTTTACCATGACAACCATGTACTTTTATTAAATAGTTATATGTTGTTTACCGAATTATACTCAAGTCAAACTAGACATTTAATGTCTGAGTAGAAAATAGATGATTTCAAGCTAGTAAAAGACACGATGAGTAAATTCAATTAGAAATAGGATTGAATCATTTCTTGGCCTTTAAAAGTGTACATTAATTAAACTTAATTTGTTTCATTAATAAAAAAATATCTAAAAACCCACTGTGCTTACAAGAAGTTTTTTGACAGAAGTTACAGGCATAGAGCACAAATGATTTACTCAATCTTCTATGTTTTCTAATAATGATTGATTTAAAAACGTATCATTTACGCACTGTGGTTACATTAGTTAAAATTGTTTATCCAGTTTCTGAAGCTGAATAATTATGATTGATTTAAAAAAAGTATCATTTACTCACTGTGGTACATTAGTTAAAATTGTGGTGTTATAGCCTATATCCAGTTTCTGAAGCTGAATAATTATGATTGATTTAACAAAACGTATCATTTACTCACTGTGGTTATTGTGGTGCTATAGTCTATATCCAGTTTCTGAAGCTGATTGATTACCTTTAGGAAAGAATTAAAACGGTTAATTCTTTGAGAAAAAAAAGATTTGAGAACTAGATCCATAGTTATTATTATGCCAGGTGTCAGTTCTGCTGCCACCCACATGTTTGTATCGTTTGGACTGCAGATTACTATATCAGAAAGTTTCAGGTTAAGCAAACAATTGGTGCCAGCTGTTGAGATCGTTGTCTCTAGTGGTATCAGTAAATTTTCGCCTAACGTAGGACAGAGTTGTCCCTCGTACACTTTAGTTTAAGCGATGTTTGAGGCACTCTGTACTTGTTTTGTTAGTAAACCACAAAATATCCATTAAATATACCTATATATAAATAAAATGTCTATTAAATATACGTTTAGATTGAATAAATAGATTTATTGTTTAATCCTTTTGGTCTGGTTGAATCTGTTTGGGAGAGGTGGGTTTTCTACCTTGAAGAACAGAAAACTTGATCAAAGTACAATCTACTTAGTATTAATTTTGTAAATCCTTGATGTTGGAATCCTGAACTAATACCCTCATCCATTCCTATTTTTAGATCCTATTACTTTGATACGAGTGCTGGCCAGTGGAGAAATGAAGACGGTTACAGATTGTAACACACGGGGACTTGAACCCAAACTAGGCCACACTAGAGAGTCAGAAATTCTGACTATACTTCTGTAAACTGTTCCAGTATAGGAACACGTGGACTTTAATCCAAACTAGGCCACACTAGAGAGTCAGAAATTCTGACGATACTTCTGTAAACTGTTCCAATATAGGAAATTCCAGCATAAAACTCCGCCATAAGAACCCTTGTAAACATGTACAGTTCCACTTTAAGTGGTGAACTCTTCTTCTGTCAGAGCACATGGATCATTTGTTACAATGCTCCAGCTTGCAGACAGTAATAATGACGTCACCCACGTATCACGCTTGCATACTCTAGCACTGAGACTGGCACACCATTCTCTAGCACAAGCTAGCATGCACGATGTCTTCTAATGCTGGCTAGGACTGCACTTAGTACTTATGCATAGTTTAAAAAGTAATGGTACTTTGACTTTTCATAATCCTAAAATAGTATAGTAACATGTAAACAAGGGAGAGCAATGCAGTTAGATAGTTATATAATTTGTCTGCTGAGTGTAGGCAATAAAAAAGAGGTGTTCTAAAATTTATATCAATAAAACAAGACTATATACACCGAAAACAGACACGGATATTCAAACGTGTCTTTGCAGTAGGAAAATTTTACTTTAAGGAAGTGTGTGTGTGAATGCAGAAAAGGTTTAATTAAATCAATTATAAACATATTAAATAGGAAATAATTTCTGTCTCACATTTTACTATTTTTAGAGTAAATAATTAAAACAAATTATTTAGAAAACCTTTCAAACAGTAGAGTAGGAGAGAATCTTTTCTAACAAAAGCTAAAGTGCTTTCTCTTATCGTTCCTAAACCGTGAAAATACGTCACCACTATAACCACGTGTCTAAGTTTGTTACCCGGAGACAAAAAAATTTAGTCTACTTATATATTGGAAAAGTGTAGAAAAATCTAAGTCTCCAACATAAACAGGAAGCAGTTAGAGGAGGAAAACTAGGCCAGATTTCAAGGACTAGATGCATTCTGAAGGGTCATTGACCTAGCACGTTCCAGTTAAAGAGAGGAGTGAAAGGGGGTAAAGGTATGCATAATTATATGTGGGGTATAGTGACAGCTGCAGTCCTGATTTGCTAATTTAAAGAAAGTTTTCTCTCTTGAACTAACCGAACGTGTATCACACCTTTAATCTATTGACATGGTTAGAGGAGGGACGGGCACTTAAGTCTGTGACGTATTGAGGGCGTTCATATAATGCTTTAGTAAAACTCTTCTCTTCGTTTTCGACTTTAGACGTATGACGGATTGTATTGGTGTTAGTAAAACTCTTCTCTTCGTTTTCGACTTTAGACGTATGACGGATTGTATTGGTGTTAGTAAAACTCTTCTCTAAGTTTTCGTCTTTAGACATATGACGGATTGTATTGGTGTTAGTAAAACTCTTCTCTAAGTTTTCGTCTTTAGACATATGGCAGATTGTATTGGTGTTAGTAAAACTCTTCTCTAAGTTTTCGTCTTTAGACATTTGATGGTGTTAGTAAAACTCTTCTTTAAGTTTTCGACTTTAGACATATGACGGATTGTATTGGTGTTAGTAAAACTCTTCTCTAAGTTTTTGTCTTTAGACATTTGATGGTGTTAGTAAAACTCTTCTTTAAGTTTTCGACTTTAGACATATGACGGATTGTATTGGTGTTAGTAAAACTCTTCTCTAAGTTTTCGTCTTTAGACATATGACGGATTGTATTGGTGTTAGTAAAACTCTTCTCTAAGTTTTCGTCTTTAGACATATGACGGATTGTATTGGTGTTAGTAATACTCTTCTCTAAGTTTTCGTCTTTAGACATTTGATGGTATTGGTGTCCTCTGCTAGTACAGCGATGAAAGCACTGAGTTTGTTCTGTTATTAAATTTCTTAGATAGTTATTTCCAGCAATTAGAAGCAATACCATTGCATAAAACTTTTTGTCTTCAGTTAACAGCATCGTCAAGAAGTTAAAGGCCACTCCATTGTCATCAAAATCTATAAGAGTATCTTGGAAACTGCCAATCTTGAACAATGAAACTGTGGCTTACGCCATACTGTGGGCGGAAACGGAAGTCGAGCAGTCGGAGCGCACGGCTGTGGTGACGAATAGCAGCTCCTCGTTCACTTTTCAGAATTTAAGACCGCATCGAATGTACTCATTCCGGGTCCGGTCTATGCTCAGTGAGGGCCCAGGAGGCAGTACTGAAAAAGTGTTTGCACGCCCCTTCTCAGACAAACCTGGAAAAGCTCCCCGAACTGTGTCTCTCCAGTATTCCAACAATTCGGTAAGTGGGCATTGTAAAGTCTCTTCAGTATTCCAACAATTCGGTAAGTGGGCATTGTAAAGTCTCTCCAGTATTCCAACAATTTGGTAAGTGGGCATTGTAAAGTCTCTCCAGTATTCCAACAATTCGGTAAGTGGGCATTGTAAAGTCTTTCCAGTATTTGAGCAATTTGGTAAGTGTGCTAAGAAAGTCTCTCCACTCCAATATTCTAACAATTCTGTAAATGGGCCACGGAACGTGTCTTCAGTATTTCAATACTTTTGTAAGCAGAATAATAGGTTATACAGAAATCATATTTAGTAATCCATTTTCACATTAAGAACCTACAGGAAGAATCCCGAGTATATGAACAAATCAGTAATTAGATTTTAGAAAAACTCATCAATATTCAAAATAAAAATTTAACTACAGGAAAAGCAATAGTATTTATAGTTGTTGGTAAGTATAGAAAGAATCGACAATTAGGATTGAAAGTTAAAGAAAGAATATTTGATTTCTTTCAATAATTCAGTAAATATAACTCCACAAATCATCACTTTAGTAATTCAGCTGTTTAAAAAAAAAAGTCCTGAGCATTTCAACTGTTTGGTAAGTATAAAAATAGTTTTGAACATTTCAACTGTTTCTTTCAGTATAAAAATAGTTTTGAACATTTCAACTGGTTTTTTTTCAGTATAAAAATAGTCTTGAATAAACACTCTAGTTGAGAATATGTTAGAAATTGCTGATTGAATGCAAACTAGTTCCTACTGGATGCCTAGTTTTTATTATCCAATGGTTAAGATTTATGAGAACGAGACCAGCCAATGGGCTGAGATCCAAAAGTTTACCTGCTTAGAAAATTCTATTGTCTAATCACTTGAATTTGGTGTGACAAGAAGTCTGGTCTTGAATGTGAATTAACTGACTGGTTGAGAGAGAATGGACTTAGAAATATTTCGTGCATTTTGCTATTGATGTGTTATACTTGCGTTTTATGTAGAGATGAACTATGTGAGTAGACTATTATTTCTAGACGTTTGAACTTAGATACCCGTATGTGTGTATATATATATATATATATATATGTGTGTGTGTGTGTGTGTGTGTGTGTGTGTGTGTGTGTGTGTGTGTAGTATGCAGAACACTTGACACTGCTTCTAGTGAACCCACTCATTAAGACCAAAACACTGTATTTATTATTCTATATGCATGTATGGGGTTAATAGGTACTGTTGCGGGAAACTGTAAGTTGAGACTTGAATGTAAGAAAGAATGGAGTAAAAGATGTATAAACCGGAAACTTAGCGTTTGTTCCCTGATTATATTTTACAGGGAATAAGCAGCTTTTCTTTCTGTGTAGGATTTGAACCTCCTGGTTTACTGATTATAAACTGCTACGACCTACCATGGTAGGGGCAGGGAGCAGTGTGTAAGTGTGGATGATACATTCCATTCCATTGATGTATGGCAGCAAGATATGCTGACTACATGAGCAATTTCTGGTAGAGGGAAGTTACTAGAAATCACTATAAATGTTATTCTGTTTGAAGGAGCTGGTACAGTGAATGAATGCCCTGATTAGCTTCAAGAGAATAGCAGCAAAACAGTATTTTCAACATGCAAGAAAAACGTGGAACTGATGTAATAATGATGAACAATAAACTTGTGACATTGATATGAAAATTCATGAATAGGACTTTGTGCTTTATCTAACCAAGGTTACATTGAAGCTATTATCACTTATCACTAATAACTCCATTTCTATTTACTGCTAAGAACTATCCTATGATTTGTATTTTCAATATTACTGAGTAGTATAAAAATTATTTGAACGTGGAAATATTAATGTCAAGTAATCTTTTTCATTGTATCTGTTACATGTATACTTATTTGTTGATTTAATAAATTTATTGTTAAATTTACTGACCTTCTTACACATATTGATAACCTTATGCTGGAGAAGAAAGTGGATGGATGGGGGCTCGCTAAAATATAGATTAAAGACGGATTTGTCTTCTCCTTTAGTAAGACATTTTCCACCTACGAAATATTGTGTGACGGTAAATGTTTGTCTTTAATGTTGTGGTAGAGAGAAAACGTTTACAGCGCCCGCATATCCGCCAAGTGAGAGAGGAGTGGTGTCTTCTGGAGAATTATTAATAACAGAAATTAAGATTCTCATCACTTGTAATTAGTTATGGGTGATTAATTAATTAAAGATATCTTAAGCATTAACTAAGTGGCATTGGCCTCAAAGGTTTGCTTAGTCCTCTTTCTTCATATTAACTGCCATGATTTAAAAAAGAATTAGTTCCCTTTCTTGCTATCTGCCCTGTTTTAATTGTTTCTTTATTTCACTTCCATTAAATTTTGTTCTCTTTAACAACAATAAAAGAAAAAGAACCAAGCACACATGAACCAACAGCAGATCCGGAGCCCACATTAATATTTATTTATTTTCTTCAATTGTAGTTTTCTTTGTGTTATTGCAGCTTTCTTTGTGCTATTGCAGCTTTCTTTGTTCTATTGCAGCTTTTTTTGTGCTATTGCAGCTTTCTTTCTTGCATGTTAGGTCTTGTTCTGTACTAGTTAGCTATTTAATCTAAGTCTCTTTCTGCAGATTGCAGACCTCTTCAGTTTTAGCAGTCTTCAGGCCACATTAGTGTTCTTGACAGTTTGGTCTTTAGGCCACATTAATGTTCTTGACAGTTTGGTCTTCAGGCCACATTAATGTTCTTGACAGTTTGGTCTTTAGGCCATATTAATCTAAGTTTAAGCGATATTAGTTTTCTTGTAATTATTGTCTTTAGACCTTACTAGTCTTCTTGTTTAGCATTGCAATTTAAGCGCTCTTATGCGTTAATCATCTTTACGTAGATAAGTACCCTTAGATAAGTACCCTTTCTTCAACTGTTACTTTCTTGACCTATGTTAGTTTTAGCCCTCCGTTTTTAACAGTGTACTCTTGCTGTTTCGAAATGAGGCTGACCTTGTTTTAATTGCCTCGTTTTTATTTATTTTTCTCTCTTATCTCTAGTGATGTACAAATAGTAAAGAGATGAAAATAAACAAGTGTTCATACAGGTAGAAGGTGAAAAGGTAAGGAAGGGATGAGAGAACGGGGGTGGGGTGGGGTGGGTGGGAGAGAGACAGAGAGGGGACAATAAAATCGGAGAAAGAATGAAAGATTTAGCAGCAAAGAATAGTAGAACTTCATTTCTGTCTAGACTCTAGACGACCTGTACAATCTCAGTTTATATAAAGAAAGAAAACAGTCTTACTGAACATATGATTATTTTATTTATTAAAATTATCGATAACTCATGTAGTAAATGTCGCTCGCTTTGCCCTTATTACTGCCCACTCTGTTTACTAAGAACGAACCAACCAATCAGAACCAATCTTTACATTTGCTGCAGTACGTACTCGTGTCATGGCGACCACCACCGATTTATCAACGAAATGGCGTGTTGCTAGGATACAAAATCCAGTATAAAAGGAAAGGCAGTCGTCGCGGAGACCTTTGTACGGTTATCACGAAAGAGGGGGACAACCAGTACGTCCTAACAGGTGAGTGGGTTAACTCTCAGTTTTACTTCCGGTGCCAGAAGCAGATATTTTCGCTTGTGAGGAGAATGTTGGCGAAGTAGGTCAGATCTTCCAACAGGATGGGAGAAAGCAAGTGGAGTTCCGTGTTAATACGTATTTCTTTGGATGTTTTGATCTCTTTCTCCTTGTAACGTATCCTACCCACTATACCCCAGCCCACGCTCCCTTCCCAGCACCTTGAGCTTACTAAATTATATAAGCACTTTATCCTGTCTCGCTTGGTGTCATCTTGGAAAACCAAGCTTATTTGGCCATTCAAGGAGAATTCAGCTTGCACATGAAAGGGATATGTGAAAGGCCATCTGTTGTGCTGTCACTATTGTTGTCAATGTGTGTGTGTAATTGTAAATTATAGTGCTTGTATTAATGAGTTTCTGTAGAAAGGTTCATCACACTTTAATGGTTGTGCCCTAAATGAAAGCATCCACATATTGTTTGATACTTTCAGGTAATTTTATTGATTCACAAATATTCTTTCCTGTGTTCCATTTGGTTGACGTGTGCATGTGTGTATGTGAGTCGTTGCATAAAAATATGTTGATATAGAAACAGTAAATAATAGTTTGGAAGATAATTATCATTTGCCTTAGAAAATATTTTAAATTAGAAAATGAGTGTAATAAATGAAACCATTTAAATTGCCCGTGAGCTTTGACTTTCATGTGTTCTTTTGATTTCTCCCACCATTCAGAAATTGTTAATTTGTTCTTTTGATTATTTTCTGCATTCACTTACTGTCAGCGTGTTTATTGGATACTCTCCTCATTACGTGGCTTTGTGTTCGTTTCATTATTCCCAGCATTCAGTGTCTGTCAGCGTGTACTCACTTGTCATTGTGTTCATTTCATTATTCACAACATTCCATGTCTGTCAGCGTGTACTCACATGTCATTGTGTTCATTTCATTATTCACAACATTCCCAACATTCCGTGTCTGTCAGCGTGTACTCACATGTCATTGTGTTCATTTCATTATTCACAACATTCCCAACATTCCGTGTCTGTCAGCGTGTACTCACATGTCATTGTGTTCATTTCATTATTCACAACATTCAGTGTCTGTCAGCGTGTACTCACATGTCATTGTGTTCATTTCATTATTCACAACATTCCGTGACTTCTCACTCTGCTTGTGATAGCTTCTCACTTTCAGTGATTCAACAGTGGTGGGTGAGAATGTTTGATAATCGTATTGGTGTAAATCTTGTGGACTCCAAACCGTGCCAATTAGTGTATCTCTTGCACCCCACCCACCCACTCCTATTTGCGCTGTATATGGGTGACGTGCGCGAGGAATTGATTAAACCTGTGTCGGCTTGCAGACATTGCCGATGGCGAGACGTACAAAGTACGGGTGGCTGCAACAACAATCAACGGTACCGGACCCTTCTCCAAGTGGGAGACCGTGACTATTCCACGTCACAACAACTCAGACACAGGTACGAGTAAAGTATGGTCTGCTGAGATGCAGTTCTCTTGCGCGTCCCATCTCTTGGCTTGACCGCTGCCCATTTTCTGTATAATTTGTGTTAGAATCAAAACGACACTCTTCATACGAAATTAACTTTGACAGGAAGATCTAGCATTGGTTAGAACATAAATTAGCAAGCAACTCCCAACCCCACCCTGCTAGAAAGAGCAGCTCAGCCTGGACAAACGTAGTGAGTGTGGTTGGAGTCTTATTTGCATCTTTCCAGTGAGAATATGCCCAGACTGCGTGGTAGATATTATATATCTGGTCTCATGTGATATTAAAATTGCATACTAAACAAACTGACATGATCCAAATCAGGAACAGGCTGTTCGCTTGGGATGAAATATATATATTTCATCATTGAGATAAGCAATAGTCAGGCAGACAGATATCTTGTTAGATAGATAGACAAAATGACAGCCAGGCAGCTTGATAGTTTGACATACCGATGGACTAAAGAGAGGATGGACACCTAACAGATAAACTCTGTGAAAGGTTAAATAGGTGAAGCAATAAACAAAAGATTGAATGTGCATAGATGTGTGTGTGTGTGTGTGTATGTGTGTACGCGCACGCTTTTTTCCAGGAGAGAAAAGCGTGAAGAGGTGGTGGGAATAAAAGAATATTCGATGAATGATTGTTTAATTTGCAAATATGTATAGATGATTATTGAATTCAACAGCATGGATAGCTGATTGCTGAATTTGCTAACAAAACAGATAGTTTATTTAATTTGCCTGCATAATTGTTGATTTGTTTAATTTGCCAGCATAATAGATAAATTATTTAATTTGTCAGCATTAAATGTTGATTTGTTTTATTTACCAGCATAATAGATAATTTATTTAATTTGCTATCATAAGTGATTATTCATTTTAGTTGAAGTATATAATAGTATATTTAATTTGCCAGCATAATTCATTTGTTTAATTTAAATCCAGTGATGTAAACTTAATAATTAAAATGATGTTTTAATTCTTGTTATTTACTAATTTTCTTTTCTTCTCTTTTTTTTTTTTTTTTAAATTTTGTCTAGTGGAAAGAAAGTACAAGAAAAAGTATCCTAGCGTTTCTAATGACTCTCCACCTCGACCAGAGAAGGTCACAGCTGCTGACGTCAGAGGCACTGTTGTGACCTTGAACTGGACCCAACCTACGCCTCCCAAGTGCTGTCCAATCGTTGCCTATCGCATCATCACTAGAAATGTTAATTGTAAGTAGCTTCGGATTGTATGCTACCTCCTTACTTTTAACATTTACGTGCATTATAATTTCTGATTGTAGACTTTATTCTCACTGGAAATATTACATTTAAGTGAGTTCTGACTGTAGATAACGAGTTACCTTTAGTTTTCCTTTAGGACTAATAGCAAAACTAAATAATGCATTCATTTTGAGTGTGGACGTGTATGATTGTTAGTGCATATATATATGTGTGTGCGTGTGCGTGCGTGTGTGTGTGTGTGTGTGTGTGTGTGTGCGTGCGTGCGTATGTGTGCATGATAATATGTGCATGTATAATAAGTCTATAGGCTCATTGTCAATATATGCTACTATAAGTGTATAAGTGCAATGGAGTGAGTGTATGAATATGTGCAAGGGAGTGAGTGAGTGATTGAGTGTAAATGTGAATGTGAATGTAATTACTCTTAAGGTTTAATCTGAATGTTTAGCGAGAGGGAGAGAGTGTGTGAGAGAGAATAGTGATATATCTCTCAGCATATTTCGTACGACCATTTCTTTCTATAGAATTGATCTTGACAGTGGCACTTTTTAGGGCTGCCCTAGTTGGGTTTTATTTCCTTTCTCTCTCCTTACTGCTGACCATTTGTAATGAACAGTGTTATGCTGACCATTTGTAATAAACAGTGCTCACTGACCATTTGTAATAAACAGTGTTATGCTGACCATTTGTAATGAACAGTGTTATGCTGACCATTTGTAATAAACAGTGTTACGCTGACCATTTGTAATGAACAGTGTTACGCTGACTGATATATGTATATTTTTTGTTTACCTTGTCTTTCTTATATTGTTATATAATACACCAAAACTTGTCAAACACTTTCGAACTTTCTAAACTGTATTTATTTATAAATAGCCAAGATGGCCTAGATGAACATGACTAATACTGAATTAGAAATCGACCATAGGGACAGTCAGCAGTTTATGTATGTTTTGTTGACCAACTGTAATTAGTTACATTATATTATTGATCGATAAAGCTATTAATCCTTCCTGCTTACTTAAGTAAGGGACACAATATTGTCATGTTGAGACTGGCGCCACCTGCGTTAATTAGGATGGGTGGCCACTGAAACTGAAGTCTTAATCTCTTGTTGTGGGTGGTTGCATGCTGCTCAGACGGAAAGTGTTCTAACCTGTGTCTTCTCTGCACTTCAGTCCCCATTCTCTCTCCCCCCTCCCCGTACTCCAAGCCATAACCAACATCACCTGCAAGTAATTAGAGCAGATGGCTGCTGAGGCTGGGTTTATAATCCCTGCCATGAATAGTTTAGTGTGACACAGAATGTGGTCGTGAAGCAGAAAACTGTTGCTGCCCAGAGCACTAAGTTAGAACTGTGTGATAACCTTCCCCTTCACTGCGCCCTCTACTTCCTCTCTAAACCACGATCTGTTTGAGAGACGAAAACCTTTGCAAATGAGAAGAGCGTTCGAACAGGTATTAGTCATTTAGTCAAGGAAGTCTTACAAAAAATGTAGGTCAGATACTCTGGGATGCATTCACTGGGGAATAGACAAGTCTAATGTTAGGAAAGAAAATAGAGTGTAGAGTAAGCAAAGTGATTATGCATAGATTAAAGGTTTATCAAGTTTAATTGGCTTTATAAAGGAAGACAGCATGGACTTTGCTCTATGCATTGTACACGTGTTCTACACTTTGGATGAGATATCTGTTTTGGACTTGTCGCTCTGATTTCATCTGCATTTGGCGGGTTTTTTTTTTAGTCTTTAAAATTATTTTTACAATAAACGACGTTATCTAGAAAGAAATTATATATATAAAACTGTGTTTGTACCTTTGTTAAAATCAAATAATGCTCTGTTTTATCTTTTGCAACATTATTTAAGCTATTGAGTGCTGTTTAATGTGACTACAACCTGAGGAAACAGCAAGTATTTTATATTTTACCTTGCTGTGACTTTGCCGCAAAAAAAAAAAAACTCACCACGATATACGACAGAGAAATACTGAGTATATAAACCAATGTTGCATGGCAACCAAGTGAAACGCAATGAAAGTGACTACACTTGAGTCCTGAATTAAACCGCAGTTTATTTATGAGCCATAGTAATGAATAATTCAGTTTTCAATAAATCGAAATATTCATCTTTGATCGCTTCACCAGCAAAGTAATTTCCGTAAAAATAAATAAATAAATCGACAGCAAAAACGCTTCTGGCTATGAAGGAAAAGATTACTCTCTGGTATGTGGTTGTTCTTTTGAGCTTTAATTAACACGTCAAGGCAATGACTGAATATAAATTATAATTATATAAATATAATAATTATATAAATTATTAACCAGAGAATGCGCCGGTATTTAAAAATTACACTTGAACCGCAAATCGAACCAACCGCGGGTAGTACGCCTGAATCTAAACATGCTATTTTTAGTACTGTCTGTTTGGTGCCACAGTCTGATCCAGCTAAAATTGGACTACAATGGAAAGGTGTTGAGCAGGGAGACAATTTTTAAAAATTGAGGAATTTAAAAAATTTTAGTGTCAAAATGTAAAATAACCGGATTCTAATGATAGCGTTAACAGTGCTGCAGAAGGACCTGAGAAGACTGCACTCAAGCAATGCAACAGAAAAAATTAATTGCGTGCCCTGCCCCGTTTTTTAAAAAAATTTTAAAATAAATACATCGATTTATATTCTGAATTTTGAATGCATGACTACATGACCGGTTGTAACGAGCTGCTAAATAAACTCACAAGGACTAAACTGACGATTACAACAAAAAAAAAACACGCGTAAACAGTGACGTCAGAATAGACCCAAACTCGTTAGGTCCTAAAGAGTTCAGCAAGGAAAATAAGCAGTCAAAGATCGTAATCTATTTATTTTAAAATCCCCTTGCAATTACAAGTTGTAAGGATGATGCACAGCTTGAGTAACTATGCCACGTGACCGAGACTAAATGAGGTCAATCACGCGCCGGCTTCCAAGTCCATCCGGGCACAAATTCGAAGACCGGAAATAAAGAATGCGTAATCCGAGCTAGGTCGGCACTCTTAAGCATGCGACAGTCGTACGTCTGCTGGACTGTATTATCTATGATCCCTCTTGTCATCTCCACATCTTTCTCCTCATCCATGCTTTCCAGCCCTGATCTGTCATTGTTTCATTTTTGCACTCACTCATCGCAAATATGTAATTAACATAATTGTTACATGTGTGTATGTGTTTCTTTCGTCAGCGTCTTCCATATCAACGGGAGATATGGTGACTGGTCCCTCACCGGAAGCCAGAATTTCTTTTCTGCAGCCTGACACTGTTTATGGTTTCACCATATCTGCGTATAGCATTGCAGGCGAAAGCGAACCTTCTGAAGAGCTTCTAGTGCAAACATTGCTAGCGGGTGAGAAAACATATACAAGGACCTAACATTTCTTTATGTCACAAGGAACGTGGTGGTGGTGCTATGGGTGGGGTGAGGGGGGGGAGAAAGACAAATTTAAGTGATTTGATTCCTGGATGAATGAAAGAAAGAAAGGAAATCAGTAGATAATTAAGGCTAAATAGGTTTAAACCAAAATGACTATGAATGAGAGATAATGAGTAAATGAGAGTGATTGAGTGAATGAGAGTTATCGAGTGAATGAGAGTTAGTGAGTAAATGAGCAGCGTGAGCAAACGTTAATAGTAACAGCTTAAATGACGAATACTGTGTGTTGATAGGCACAAACGGACAACATACTGATAATCACACAGACAGCTTACAGACAAGGAAGCAGACAGTTTCGAGGTCATAAGTAAGAAACAATTAATTTGATTTCTTATTCTTTCACCTGTTGTTCCATTTTGTTCACTCGTCATGCTATTTTCCCCATTCATTATTATATTTCTTCACCAGTTGTTCCATTTCTTTCACTCGTTATTCCAGTTTTCATCCTACTTCTCCTGTTGTTCCAGTTCTTTTATTGTTATTCTAGTTCTTAATAGTTCTTAATCCTACTTCTTCCACTCTTTGTTCCAGTTCTTCTATTGTTATTCCAGTTCTTAATCCTACTTCATCCACTCCTTGTTCCAGTTCTTTTATTGTTATTCTAGTTCTTAATAGTTCTTAATCCTACTTTTTCCACTCTGTTCCAGTTCTTCTATTGTTATTTCAGTTCTTAATCCTACTTCATCCACTCCTTGTTCCAGTTCTTTTATTGTTATTCTAGTTCTTAATAGTTTTTAATCCTACTTCTTCCACTCGTTATTCCCGTTCTTCTACTTCTTCCATCTGTTATTCCAGTTCTTCCACTCATTATTCTAGTTCAGATTTTTAATATACTTTATTTTCCATTTAGTTTAGAGTGTATGTATGTATATTTCGAAAATAGGCATGTTCTTCGCGCCTGTGTAAGTGTGTTTGTGTGTGTAAGCATGGTAGCTACTAGATACTCTTTATTTCATAGCACTCCTCTACTTCCGAACAACAATTATGCTCCCACCCCTGAAATACCCCCACTAATAAAACAACTAAGTTTATTCACTCGCAAATTTAAAAAAAAAACTTAAATCATCTTTAAACTTTAACATTAAAAACACACGTTGCAGAGCCTCCTGAAATTCTAAATGTCTACGGTTCCTCGGTGGTAGAAGGGAGCAGCACTAACCTGACATGTGTAGTGAGTGCAGAACCCCCTCCAGAAGTCCAATGGTTCGGGCCTAACCGCACGCTTGCCTATTCCAATCGTCGAATCACCAATGAAGTGAGATCACTTTCTAAATTAAAAAGTGTCATTTTTTCCCCCCAAATTTCCCTTTTATCTGTCTCTGTCATTCTCTCTCTCTGTGTGTCTCTGTCTCTGTCCTGTTTTCCCTCTCCATAGATAAATTAATTACGACGTCGATATTAAAATAAGTTTTCTCGCGCCCTCGGTAACGTTATCATTGTCATTCAATACCACGTCTTTTCAACGATAATGGATGAATAAAAAGTATGCCACGCACGAAAATGATTATTATGTAAAATTATCTTGACATCAACCACAACACCAGCGATATTAGTGAACCGTAAAAGTTACGTGGAAACTGCTAATTAGCACCACGCTTTACCGTGCGTCCTCATGGCTCACGATTTTTGTTTTGAAAGTTACTTTTTTTTTAATGAACCAAATTTCTTTCCTTGAGATAGTAAGAGATGGGTGTCATGGCAAATAAGTGTATATGGAACACAGCCCGGGGGGTGGGGGAGGAGAGAGTGGGGTAGTTGAGAAATAATCATATTCCGGTACCATGTCTTTAGTGTGGTGTTGTTGGATCTGTCTGACTCTGACTTCCTGTTTGAAATCAGTAAAATATTTGGAATTGGGCGGAAGTGGAAACCAGGGGGAGGTAAGTTTGGCAGAGGCTTAGAGCTTGGCACGAACGCATGGCAGCGTAGTATGATGCTCTCCGCTGGCCTCGGCAGTCGTACATTATTCTCTACATAGTCTGCTGCAACGTCTCGCTACATCATGGTGTAACCCAACTCCAAACGTATCTCCTCTTAGTTCCCAGTCTCATTTCATTCTCATATTTTAATTTTCTTTTTAAAAAAATACATACTTAAAAAATATATAAATAAATGTTTGTATCGGTTGTAAATATTTTTCTTTAGCTTTTCTTTTTTCTTAGTTGGTGTGTGTATCGGAAGATAAGTATGTGTGTGTATGTGAGTGTGTGTGCGTGTGTGTGTGTGCGTGCGTGCGTGTAGCTGGTGTGAAGGTGATTGGAAATGTCTACCTTATCTATTTGTGAAAATGGCGTGAAATAAACAATACATTTAATTGTAACTTGTAAATCACTCAAAAGGGTAAAGCAGAACACTAGGGTGAAATAAACTTTGCGGTTCCATCCCCATGTAGAGCGAGTGAAGGAGACGGATGGATGGGTGAATAGATGGACGTATGGATGCATGGAGAAAGAAATATATGATTAAAATCTACCCATCATTTCATTTCATTGCAATTTAGGTTTATGAAAAGCTTTTTTATCGTCTTATGGCTTCTAATACTTTTTTCGATTACTACAACCTCTCCTACTCTATATCATGAAACCAGTGTTGACAGTTACGTTGTGGAGGTTGTGGTGATTATTTTTACATTAGTTGCTAACCGTCCAGCAGCACTAAGACCTCGTCTGTGTGAAATACATCTACAGCTGCTACACCGCGAACCGGGTATTCAAGTACTCAGTCTTCACAAGTCATCACGGGACGTAACTTCACATCTTCTTATCGATAATGTCACATTCCAGCAGAGCGGAGCATACACGTGTGTGGCTAAAAATAGCGCTGGTACTGTGCGCATGCCCGTCAGCCTACAGGTAAACGGTAAGATTGCTTGGCACTGAGGGGAGGGTGTTTGTTCAGGACGGGGTAGCGGTTGGTTATTTTTAGATAGACAGAGACACAGACAAATTAGGATAAATAGATAGATAGATAGATGGATGGATGGATGGATAGATAGATAGATAGATAGATAGATAGATAGATAGATAGATAGATAGATAGATAGATAGATAGATAGATAGATAGATAGATACATACATACATACATACATACGCATAATGACATATTGACGGTCTGCCAGGCAAACAGACAGAAGTCAGGTCGAAGGTAGATAGATAGGTTGAATGACAGCCAAGCAAAGAAACACACAGATAGATGTCCAAAGCATTATAGATGTACAGACGTGGCACAATTTATCTTTCCCCCCTCCCCTCAACATTGCTAGTGCCTCCATCCATCGTGGACTCCGAAGGCGCCACTGTTAAAGATGGAGAGGCAGCGCAACTGATTTGCTCGGCCAAGGGATTTCCTGTCCCGGAGATTGTCTGGCTGCGAGAGGACACTGGGATGGTCTTTGAGGAAGTCAGTGTTGGGGTGAGTAATCATGTCTCATAGCTTCAGAGTTTCCAGTTTCTATAGCTTAGTGGATTTCTGGAAGAATTTTCTTATTTAAGGTCTTATAAACCCAACATTGAATGTAAAAATCATTATATATCAGAAATAAGCTGAAGCAAAAAGATTTAGAGGAATATAACAATATATTTATGGTCCTGTTATAAATATATATGATAACTATATTTTGTTTATCTCACACTTTTTTAGTTTTTGTAGTTGTTCATTATGTAGATAATTACAATATTATATATATTTTTTTATGCTCTTGTTCATTAACTCTGAGCATGGATACTGTCAAGGTTTCTGGTCGGTCTGACAAAATATTACTTTAGGTCGCTACACTTTATTTTGCTGGGTTCTGGAAAACCATGATTACAATTTATTTTATTTTATTTTATTTGCACCCCATGAACCTATTAAGTGCGCGGGCTTTTTTGTTGTTGTTTTAAAGCAAACTACTGTTCAGCCTGATTCTTTGTACGTGACGTCATTAGTGAAAGAGGACGAAAAACTAAGGACGTCACACTTGAACTTTCCTTCCGCGTCACTGCAAAGGGCAGGTAACTACGTGTGCCTTGCCAAATCGATTGCCGGTTCGATAGAATCAGGAGTTGCTCTTCAAATTAACGGTAAGTTGATGTAAACTGACCTTTTAGTTTGCCTCTATAACTTTTATTCGAATTTCTTCCGTTTCATTCCCATATACTCCCTATATTCTCCGCGTATATATACTAACGTGCGCACACACACACACACACACACACACACACACACACACACACACACACACGCACGTACACGCACACACACGTACACGCACACACACACACGTACACGCATACACACACATACATCACATACATACACACACGCATACACAAACACACACACATACACACACACACACACACACACACACACACTATAAATGAAACAACTAATATTAAAACAGGAACACTTCTCGCGTCAGAGAGTATTTTTATAAATATAAATTTCTAAAACGGGAAGAAAAAATAATTGTAATTTATTAAAACATTAAATTATAATGGAAATCTTTACCAATCTTTTGAAATGCCCTGCAAGAAAAGGGGTCACGTGACTGCTCTGTCAATATTGCAGTTCCTTTGCCCTCCTCAGTCCAGAACCTTCGGGCCCTTGCTTTGTCGCCAGAAAAAATCACTGTCTACTGGGACATTCCGTTTGACTACAACTACACCATCAATGAATACCTGGTAATCAGTAATTTGTAATGATTGTTTTATTTTCATTGGAGGACTAGTCAGTTGCCAGTTAGTAATTTAGGGCACTGTACCTGTTCCACGAAAATAGCGTGCGTCTTTTGACGGCAGTAATTATTGATTTTGATACTGGAACATTAGACTGTTACCTGTCTGACGACAACAGTAAATAGTTCTTGTTGCGTGAAATAATAATATAATGTGTCGGTTGACAGTAGTACTTTATGCCTTTCCAGTGTGAAATAATATTATAGTGTGTCACTTGTGTCACAATTGTGTGAAATTATATTGTTATATGTATTGACAGCAGTACTTTATGCCTTTGTGTGAAATTATACTGCAATGTGTCAATTGACAGGAGTAATTAATGTCCATTGTGTGAAATTATTGTGGAATGTGTCTTTTGACAGGAGTGATTAATGCCCATTGTGTGAAATTATACTGTAATGTGTCTGTTGACAGAAGTAATTAATGCCCTTGTGGTGTGTAATTATAACGTAATGTGTCTGTTAACAGTATTTAATTCCCTTGTTGTGTGAAATTATACTGTAATCAAATGGCCTTGCTTGAAGAACTCTTTAATGTAGCAGCGCATACTTCAGATTGCACCTTCTTGTTAAAGTTTGCTGAATTTTTCTATCCCCTTTTTCCTACCAGGAAGCAAACCATGATTTAGGTGTCATTACCCACTGAATGTTACAAAACAATTTTTATAATAACGCACGTCAAATCAGTGATTTTTTTCTCAGTGTTATTTTTCGTAAACAGTTATTCTTATGGGATTGTTTATCTACAACCTTCAGTTGTATAGGACATAACATCATTTATTTTAAATGATGTTATAAAATGTAATATTATTTAGAAATATCTATTCCACAGTTTCTTGTAAATAATGACGTAATTATGATGTAAGAAAATTCTAAAAGTGCACACACATGAACTAGCTTAAATTAATGGGGTAGCCCTTATTTTATTTTAAAATTAACTTTCGGGAGATTATTTCATCGTTTTAATGTCAACAATTTTTTTAATGTGTTCTTGTGTGGAGCCTGTATTAAAAAAATTCTTATTGCACGCGTTTCTCTCGTATTGAAAGAAAATAAACTATATTTTTTGAGGTGATGTGTCGCGACGAATCCAATGGCAACACAACGTTTTTGGAAACGCAGAACCGGAAATTGGAAATTACAGGTCTGCAACCAAACAATGTGTACGCTCTTTCTGTAAGGGGAAGCAACTCTCAGGGACTGGGCTCATCCAGTCAAGAGGTCAAGGTTAAAACTCTGTCTAATGAAGGACTGGAACCAGCTAACGTATCGGCAGTGTCTTTGAATTCGTCGGTAAGAAAAATTCTAACAAATCTTTGATCGATCTCTGGTTTTGAGAATTGTGTCCCCGGGCGGGGAATATTCGAACCCAATTTTAAGGCAAGCTATTCATCGCGCGTATATTTTCCCGTGCATGAAAGTTGTGTTCTGTCGTCTGCTTTGATAGCGGAGATCTTTGAAATTTAATCTTGGATTGTGGTGTCCTTGTTACAATAAAAAGTATCTCAGTAAAATAGCATTAATTTATGAACCTGTGTTGTGTGTGTTACTGTACGTAAATATATGGCTCATTCTCTGGACAAGCGTACCACGAAGGGTGGGTCCATTTGAAATGTGTTTTTTTAAAAATAAAGTATTGAAATGTCATTTGTTTAGAGTCTGTATATTCAGAATTAAAGTTAGAGACACATGATATAATTGTGTGAATTCATGTTTATTTATTTTGTAATTATTTGTAATACAAATTCATTTCGAAATGAAAAATGGCATCTCTTTTTGTGATATGCCTACATTTAGCTAATTTCTTTAATTTCCCTTGTTATAAAGAATCCACAAACTTACCTTATCAATATCTTTAAACGGTCAGTTTTAGAAAGTAATAATATTTTAAAACGGCACATATTTTGTCAAGCTTCCTTTCCACCTAAATCGGATCCAAAACTTTTGTTCTTTTACAGAAAATCGACATGTACTTCAGCGCCATGTGCTATTTAAACAATTATTGTAATAGAACTATTCATACGCAAATGTTTTTCAAATTTATTCGTTGTGCTAATAAATATTCAACTTAAAAAAAAAACTAATTTGTTTTCGTTTCCGTTTAGCGCGTGACAAAGATATTAATAAATACATAAATGTAAAATAATGACGATAGTATCGCGCATTATTTATTACATTTTCCAAAGACGCCATATTCCGGAAAGATAACTCTCGTGTCATTTTGGTGTAATGAGTTTAAGTACCAAATACAAAAAATAACTTTCGTTTCCACTAAGATCATTGGATGACGACAGAAATGGCGGAAATATTTTCGGTATCATCTACTATCAAAACTGCCAAGATTTCTGATAAATATCGATGTATTTTGATTAAATTGATTAACATCGTAAATAGCTTACATATTTAGCCTATATACATATCCCACGTGGTTTCTTTTTCATTTTGAGTAGGGGTAGAAATACCTGTGAATTACATTCAGGAATATAAACTTTGCGATTAGACTTATTGTGTATTAAAAAACGTTATTTTTAAATAGATACTTTGTTTATTAGTTAATATTATCTTTGCAGAATAACACCTTAGCCCGCTTTATGTTCACTTGAGAAAAATACAGCTTATTTTATGATGGTTGATAATTTTATATACTGGGGGACGATAAGGTTTTCATGTTATGAAGTTACAGTTTTCTACCCCATTTTAAATAAACCTATATCCAGATTAAGTTAATTATTTAGGTCAATGAAAAACAATATATTCGTTGTAATGAGATAATTATATTTCTTATTTTAAAATATTTGTTCTGGTAAATTACATCTCGACCTTACTTTCTAAGTTTTCAGCAGAAACATTTTTTTTTAATACATACTTCAAACTCCTATAACGTCACCATTTTTATAATGTTTACCTTTTCTTATGTTTTAATGTGAGCATTAGGCCCTGTTGTAGACTTTAACATGTAAAATAATTAGATTTAATCCACTTTCGTTTTTCTTTGCACTCCATGTTACAAAATGTTACACTTGCTCAGAAAATGAGCTATATATGTATCTCGGTGCTGCTAATATGAATGATTTGTGTACGCATGCGTGACTGGTTTTGTTAGATGTTTAAAATGAAAATATATTGCTTTTGTTTTCTCCCCGCGCAGATTATCCAGTTGGAATGGGAGTCACCCCACGACATCGACCGCATGTATATCCTCGGCTACAACATCTACTACAAGCGAGAAAGTGACAAGCAAGCAGAAATGCTTTTCATCGAAGGGAATCGAAATAAACAGTTTCTGATCGGTATTTTGATTTTGACTGTTTGGCTGGTATAATATATAATATTTAATAATAAAGGCCTATCATTTTGATCGCTGTACGTTTTCTTTGCTTGCATTGCATGTAAGACCTGCTTTACACAGTAATGTTTGCAGTAAATTATTTTTTTTATATTTAAATGCTTTGGGGGATAATTCCGAATTAGTTCGTGAGGCTGGAATTGCTTTTATCTGTACCTTTCCTTACGATAAATGTATGGGCAGTTTGCAGTTCTTCAGTTATTTTTTTTTTCACTGTTTTTATTTCTCTGCAAACTACTAGGGTTAAATTTAAAGAAACATTCAAATTGCTACATCTGCGTTTAAGGACACATACTGAAAGAATTTTTGTTGTTGGCTCCTTTAAAATAAGATTTTTATTCCATATCGTGCAATTGAAGTTTGGCATGAGTACGAAAGCTTTACTTCTCATATATATTTATAAGTGGTTTTTTTTTTAAAAGAATGTTATTTCTTCTTTTTATTCGCTCTATTTTCTAACATTAATTGCTTTCGTCACAAAGACATAATCTAAAACTAATATTTATTGGATCACCAAGACTGAGGAGGGTCGAAGCCCGTACTAAAAATAACTAATATTTACTGGGTCACCGGGTCTGAAATGGGTCGAAGCCCGTACTAAAAATAACTAATATTTATTGCGGCACTAGGTCTGGAGAGGGTCGAGGCCCAACTCAGACTCACCGTGCTTGGTGAGCGACAAGTCAAAGTACAAACCATTCATTTACTGTCGTCACTAAGCATGAAAAAGGTGATGACGTACTATAAATCTAATGCTCACTGTCGTCACTAAGCATGAAAAAGGTGATGACGTACTATAAATCTAATGCTCACTGTTGTCACTAAGCATGAAAAAGGTGATGACGTACTATAAATCAAATGCTCACTTATGTCACTAAGCATGAAAAAGGTGATGACGTACTATAAATCAAATGCTCACTTATGTCACTAAGCATGAAAAAGGTAATGACGTACTATAAATCTAATGCTCACTGTCGTCACTAAGCATGAAAAAGGTGATGACGTACTATAAATCTAATGCTCACTGTCGTCACTAAGCATGAAAAAGGTGATGACGTACTATAAATCAAATGCTCACTGATGTCACTAAGCATGAAAAAGGTGATGACGTACTATAAATCTAATGCTCACTGTTGTCACTAAGCATGAAAAAGGTGATGACGTACTATAAATCTAATGCTCACTGTTGTCACTAAGCATGAAAAAGGTGATGACGTACTATAAATCTAATGCTCACTGTTGTCACTAAGCATGAAAAAGGTGATGACGTACTATAAATCTAATGCTCACTGTTGTCACTAAGCATGAAAAAGGTGATGACGTTCTATAAATCTAATGCTCACTGTTGTCACTAAGCATGAAAAAGGTGATGACGTTCTATAAATCTAATGCTCACTGTTGTCACTAAGCATGAAAAAGGTGATGACGTTCTATAAATCTAATGCTCACTGTCGTCACTAAGCATGAAAAAGGTGATGACGTACTATAAATCTAATGCTCACTGTTGTCACTAAGCATGAAAAAGGTGATGACGTACTATAAATCTAATGCTCACTGATGTCACCAGGTTTGGGGAGGGACGAGACCTACTACCTTCGCATTGCCACTGTCACCACTTGGGCTTATGAGGCGTCATCACAGTGGATCAGAATCCAGAAACATCCAGAGGGTTAGTTTTATTTGCGTATAAATTACAGCCAGCCAGCTAGGCTGTGGTCAAATTATTTTTAATTTATCACAAATATAACAAGAACCGCTAGATACATACGTGACTTAAAGGCGCAGTGACTCGTTTGTACTGATTAACATGTATTCATTTGGCACTTTGATAATGGAAGCAATGTAGTCAACCATGATAATTAAACGCCTTTTTCCCCGTTAAATTACTACTACTTTTCTGACACTTAAAATGTGCAGAAAGTAATCGCTTGATTTCCGTCGTAAATAATATGCACTAAAATACATTAATATTTGAAGATCACAAACTCAGAAAGAGGCTGACGCTGTTTATAACACTGTCCACAATGTAAACCAAGGTTCATTAAAAAAATTTGCTTGACAAAATCTTATCACGGAATCGGCCGATTATTAATGAGCAACCGAAAAAAGTCCAAAAAGCAATGAGTCAAATATAACTATTGAATTATAAATAAACAGAGAAAGTGCAAATATTCCGTTTGAAAATACTTAATCCTATTTATATTTGCATTAGAAACATATCTGCTTATTACCCACGTTGTACCGATGTAAAGTATGACCCACATCCTAGTGTTCTGAAATTACGTACAACACTACATATCTATGTTGTGAAATTACACAGAACACTACATATCAATTTGTTGTGAAAGAATTACACACAACACTACATGTCAGTCTGTTGTAAAATTACACTCTGTTGTAAAATTACACACAACACTACATGTCAGTCTGTAAAATTACACACAACACTACATGTCAATCTGTTGTAAAATTACACACAACACTACATGTCAGTCTGTAAAATTACACACAACACTACATGTCAGTCTGTTGTAAAATTACACACAACACTACACGTTTTTTCAAGAGAGGTGGAGTTCGCGTACAGTAGGAATTCTCTCTTAAGTCGCGCGCAGTCAAAAAAATAAAATAAAAACTATATCGTTAATGAATATACAGGATGTGAGCGGGGAAGCGATATTACAACTAATTTTCATATGTTTACCAACTGTATTTCACATAAAAGCGTTCTAAAGTTTGTTTTATTTATAGCCTCAGAACTACCGGTAAACTTTCTATAAACTTTCCTCGAGCTGCTTACGGCGGAAGTAACCTTTGACACATAAGTCCCGAGATGCCGTTCGGAAAAACACTAGTGTCAAGTCACAAATGTCATCTGGTAGGCCATTTGCCGCTATAAACGACTGCGGTATATATTGCATTTAATTATACAGAAAGTGCGGATGCCAGCTAAACGTCAACAGTCGGCTGATAGTTTATTAACTTTCTTAAAACTAGGTGATTCGTGGAAGAGCCATTTTCATTTGTGCCTTTAAGAGAAACAGGTCTAAGACACGTCCATACAAAGATAGAAATATCAAACACTCAATATCTATTTTGTTCAAATTCTTTTGTATTTATTTAAATGTACGCATTTTTGTTTGTTTGTTTGTTGATTCTTCTAGAACTTCTTCCTCCAGTTGCACCGCAGGGAGTCACTGCGGAAACGATGCTTCAGTCCATCCGGGTCACGTGGATGTCTTCCGAAGAAAAACACAGTAAGAAAGCCCCGCTGCTTGGTTACCGAATAGTTTACGGGCCAACTGACGACCCATCTGAGATTAATCGAATGGAGTTAGGCCCTACAGCGGTACAGTTCACAATAAGAGGCCTGTGTACGTATTCTAAGCAGTGACTTTTATTGCGTGTTTGTGTAAGTGTGAGTGTGTGCGTGTGTGTGCGTGTGTGTGTGTGTGTGTGTGTGTGTGCGTGTGTGCGTGTGTGTGTGTGCGCATGCATGTAATTTACTAAAAGAACTTTGTGTCTCGCCTACATTAGCAGCAGAATCAACTGTGACATCGGTGCACTTTGAAATCAAATATCGTCTACTAATAAAATAAATACAACCATTGAATTTCAAAATGCATCCGGTCGTCAGCATTTTATAGGTCTCAAATAAGCATAGAGTCGAAGCCATAGACGATCAGTAGTCGAAACAAGGGACAGTGAACTGAACACAATTGTGTGCGTATTATTGTTGGTCTGCCACATAAGATTTGGTCCGGTCTTTTGACGAAACAGCCCAGCTTATCATGACGTTTGAATGCGTGCTCTCAGAGCACGTTCAGTTCCGTCTCTTTCCTCCTTGAAGACTACTAAGGTCACTGTGGTCTTAAATTCGAAAGCTGGTTTGTGTGACGTGTGCAATTAAAACCATTATTACTCTAGTATCAACGCTAGTTTTGGTTATAATAATAATAACGGCAACAGCAACTTAGATGGCAATCTCCAGTTGGAAAGAATAATACATTAGAAGACACAAAGAAGCTGCAAATATCTTTCATAGAAACCTGCAGGCTAGCTCCGGAACCAAAATGAGTACGGATGCATCCAACCAGATGCAGTCAGTACAACAGAAATTGAAATATTGTCGTCACCAAACTTGAAGAAAGTCTAGACATACTTATAGAACATAATGTTTACTGTCGTCACCAAACTTGAAGAAAGTCGAGACATACTTATAAAACATAATGTTTACTGTCGTCACCAAACTTGAAGAAAGTCGAGACATACTTATAGAACATAATGTTTACTGTCGTCACCAAACATGAAAAAAGTCGACACGTACTTATGAAAATATAATGTTTACTGTCATCACCAAATGAAGAAAGTCGACACGTACTTATGAAAATATAATGTTTACTGTTGACATTTGAGTCAGAGCATCGCTTAATCCCTGCCTGAAGATCAGACATTGTCGTTGTCAGTACGTCCAAGTGGGCAGTAACCAGGGGTCTCAAACTCGCGGCCCGCGGGCCAATTGCGGCCCGCCAGACGATATTTTGTTGCCCCCACTTGATATTAAAGTTAAGTGATAGTGCGGCCTGCACGTTTTTCTCATGCACTCTGGGAGTTTTATAGTTTTTGTCACTAGGGCTACCATACCTCAGAATCTGCCATTTCCCAGCATGTAAGGCACTCATGGATTCTGGCACACCATTCAGTGGTGAGAAGTATGTTGATGCCATTGTAAAGCTGCAGGAAGAATTTGATCACAAGTTTGCAGATTTCAAGAAACACAGAACCACCTTTCAAATATTTGCTGACCCTTTCTTCAATGTGGAAGATGTCCCTCCTGTGCTTCAAATGGATCTAATTGACATAAGTGTAATTCTGAACTCAAAGCCAAGTTCAGGGAGATGAGTGGAAAAGCAAACAAGCTTGGACAGTTTTTGAGAGAATTGCCCCTTACCTTCCCTGAGCTTTCCAGAATGTTCAAGCGGACCAAGTGCCTTTTGGGGAGCACCTATCTGTGTGAATAGCTCTTCTCCACCGTGAACTTGAATAAGTCAAAATTCAAGGACAAACTTACTGATGAGCATCTTCAAGCCATACTGAGGGTCACAGTGGCTTCCTCCCTGAAGCCAAATGTGTCTGAGCTGTGTAAGAGGAAGTGTTGCCAGGTCTCTGGCAGCAAGGAATAATGATGCGGCCCAGCTTCACCCAGATTCTACTTCCAGTGGCCCCCAGGCAAAATGAGTTTGAGATCCCTGGCAGTAACAATCATCGATATCTGGGAAAGGGAGTTCAGAGAACAAAGTTCACAGTCGACTGAACAGAAAACATGGTGGTGGGAAAACATAATAACAATAATGAGAAAATAATTAAGAATATATATATATATATGTCTATAGCACGACGCAAAAGAATGAAAAATATACAGATTAAAAATAAGCGCTAATGAAAAGCCCAAACTAAAAGGGAAACAACATTCAGAATTTCCTCATCGTAACACACTCAGCGATTCGATTGTCTCCCCTTGATGCACAGACCTAAAGCAAATTTGACAACAACACGTGTTTGTGAGTGGAGTATTTAGACTTTTTGTGACGTTCATGCTTTTGCGAGTGTGTGCATGTGTCGTCTATGAATTTCTTTTCATTGTAAGAGTTTGCTAAAAAAATAATTTCATGCATTCTTGAAAAATGTATCGATAGCGTTGTGTTGTCTTTTTCTTTGGTATTCTTGAGTACAGCCCCTTCCAAAAAGTATATCATCTCCATTCGAGCCTTCAACAAGTTTGCTGCTAGTGAGCCTGTCTATCTTCGCGCAGAAACGAAAGGTAACTGACACGGACACACACACACACACACACACACACACACACACACACACACACACACACACACACGCACACATAAACACACCTCTTCTGCCCCACCAAAATATAGATTGTGAACAAGTACCATAATTGTAGTCTGTTGCTCATTATCGCATTCCGATCAAAAGTGCACAATAACTGATGGATAAATTGATGAAAGGTGGACTGATAATGATAGTTAGGCGAATATTGGCCTTCTTAATGGATCATATGTCTGACGAAAGAATGGATGGTTGAATAATAAAAAGATATTTAGATATTTTATGTGTTGGGCACATGATTACTGGATGGTTAGATAAATGGATGGACAGCACTGGCCCCCAAAACACGTCAGTAAAAGCTTCTATAAGTACGTTATGACGACACGGATTTAATGCGTTCACTGTAATGAGTGAGTGGATGGATGGATAGGAGAGATAAATTTACTAACTTGGATAAACAATAGTTGTCTTTTTTTAACTGGTGGGGTTTTTTTTTTTTATCTCCCTTTCCTACAGCTCTTCCGCCTAGCACAGTCGTCAACGTCACAGCAAAAGCGCTTTCAGCCACTGAAATTCACGTACACTGGAAACCGCCAGAACGAGGCTCTGTGACGAGATACCAAATCCGGTACTGGCGACCCGGAAAGAGGGATAAGCAATCTGCGTGGCTTACGGCCCCTACGACGGATTACATCGCTGGCAGTTTAAAAAAATTCAGTAACTACCGTTTTGAGATTATTCCGTATTCAGAGGAAGTGATCGGAGAAGGTTACGTAATATTTGCAGAGACCCTTCCAAGCGTACCGGACGACCCCCCTAGCAACGTGGCCATGAAGACTATGAACGCTACGGTGAGAAGGTCGTGGCAGCAGAATGGTATTTCAAAGTTCGAGTATTCTTCGTAAACCACTAATTAGTTTAAAAAGTTAGCTAAGTTGTACGCTTGTAATTATGATTTACTCATTAAATGTCTGCCCTTTAAAATGTTTGAGCACCTTTTATTTACCAGTGTTAGACGGTTATTGTTTAAGCATCTTTTATTTACCATTGTTAGATAATTGTTGTTTAGGCATCTTTTATTTACCACTGTTAGATAATTATTGGTTAAATATCTTTTATTTACCACTGTTAGATAATTGTTGGTTAAGTATCTTTTATTTACCAATGTCAGATAATTGTTGGTTAAGCATCTTTTATTTACCAATATTAGACGGTTGTTGACTGAGTATATTTTATTTACCAATATTAGATGATGGTTGATTTTGTTCGCCTTTTAGCATCTCCTTGTTACCTGGGACGAGCCTCCAAGAGACTCCCAAAATGGCGAGATCACAAGCTACATGATAGTCCTGAAAAAGAAAGACGGGCCGCGATTGGCCAAGTTCAGCGTCGAAGGCGCACGGCGCAGCTATTTGTTTAAAAGTTAGTACAATGACATGCTCTTTCAGACAGGGTTTCCTGTGTCTTCTGTCGTTAAGAACTGCTTCCTCAGTAACGCGTCTGTGTCGGTTGCTAAGGTGACGTGCCGACTCTAATGGTTACTCGGGGGGGGGGGTTCTTTCTTGCTCTTAAATTTTTTAAATTTGCATCTTGTGCAGTCTTTGGGTTTATCGGGTGTATTAATAATTGTTGCCCTGAAGTAATGAAGTCGTCTGTGTGTTTGACTTTCAACATGACCTTGCCGCTCTCTCCATTTTCTCTTACTCTTGTCTGCAGATTTGGAGCCAGGAGAAGCGTACACGGTGCGGATGGCTGCAGAGAATGTGAATGGCACTGGACCTTTCACTGATTGGATTTTGGCCACCACCACCAAAATCGGTAAGTGTTTTTTTTTTTTAACGTGTAATGGGTATGCGTGTGGGAGACAGGTAAATTGGGGTGGGGTAGGAGGCGGGTTAGGGTAAGAGTATTCTTCCTAACAGGAAGTGTTTGAGCAGATCCACGTTTTTCATTTAGTGCATTGGAAGTTCTTTTTTTTTTTTAATTTGTGTAAATTTGTTTCTAGTTGCTTGCAGTTTATTTATGCACGTGCAAGAATCAGTTTATGTGTGTGTTTAAAATAAACGTATACATTACTGCTTATATTGTAAATGAGATATTTTTATGCCATGAAATATTTGTTTGCTTTCTGCAGTGTGTGCTTTTTCTGCACCTGCGAGTTGTGACGTTACGTTACGCTACTCTAACGATACGAAGTTGAGAGCGAAGTACGAGTAGTTTCCCTTTTTAATTTTTCCAACTTTCTTACTGCACACGAAAAATAATCTTTCCGTGATTGACATTGTGTTAAAATATTCTGGTGTGTGTTACTCCCCCCCCCATCCTCCAAGTAAATAATGCTATAATGAAAATGTTCTCTGTCAATCTGACTAGAGATGCGTCAGCCAGAAAGTCCGCAACTCTTACAACTGGATAAAACGCCGTTCACTGTTCACGTGAGGTGGTCTCCCCCTCGAGATATCGGTGTTCCTGTCATGGGATACATAGTAGGACATGGACGCTATATCCCAGAAGTCTACAGAACAATTGTGGGACCCAGAGAACGAAATTTTACCATTAAGGAACTGAGTGAGTGAAGCACTGGTTCGAGTCCCCAGACCTTAATTTTAGAGATGGCTGTTGATGGCCACTAGTCTTTGCTATGATATTAAGACGTTTGATTTAGGCATATTTTAAAGGTAGTTGACTTGGTAAAAAGTTTAAGATATTTAAGTGACTTGAACTGAGGAGGAATAGCTGTCTCTGTTAGAATTTTGAAGATCACTAGCTTGCTAGAATTTAATTGTTTTCAAACTGAACATGGAAATGAAGTACATACATGATGCTTGAACCTTTACCTTTTGCTTGAACATTTGTGCTTTAAAGCTTATATTTATTCAGTAGAGAAAAGCAGCAACAGCAGAATAACATCAGCAACGACAACAGAAATACTACTACTATTATTAAAGAAAATGAGGCAAATATTTTGTCCAACAAGCAGACGGTGCATGCATGTTCATTTCAAGTGTACTGATTACATTAGACATTTCTAAACGTCTTTCGGATTACTCACTTATCCCAAGTCAGACAGATTAATTACTAAGCAGATTTTACCATCTCCAGTCACTCACTCACTCACTCACTCACTCACTCACTCACTCGCGACTGACCGACCGACCGACCGACCAACGATACTTACTCCCTACAAATCCCGTACCTTATTTTAATTTCTTCAATTTTTCATAAGTAAATATAGCAAAATATTTAAAAATAAAATTGCTATTTTCCTGACGAAGTATTGCAACTTATTATCTTTCTTTGTGTTCCCAGAACCTGACACGGAGTACATTATCAGTGTGCGAGCTTTTAATCACATTGGGGAGAGTGTTCCGCTGTTTAAGGTCATTAAGACTGATAAAGGTAAAGGCCTTTACTGTTCCTCTATTTGTTTAAAGTCATTAAGACTAACAAGGTGTTTACTGTTCCTCTATTTGTTTAAAGGCGTTTAGTGTTCCTCTATTTGTTTAAAGTCATTAAGACTAACAAGGTGTTTACTGTTTCTGTATTTGTTTAAAGTCATTAAGACTAACAAGGCGTTTACTGTTCCTCTATTTGTTTAAAGGCGTTTAGTGTTCCTCTATTTGTTTAAAGGCGTTTAGTGTTCCTCTATTTCTTTAAAGTCATTAAGACTAACAAGGTAAAGACGTTTACTGTTCCTCTATTTGTTTAAAGTCATTAAGACTGACAAGGTAAAGACGTTTACTGTTCCTCTATTTGTTTAAAGTCATTAAGACTAACAAGGTAAAGACGTTTACTGTTCCTCTATTTGTTTAAAGTCATTAAGACTGACAAGGTAAAGACGTTTAGTGCCCCATATGGTAAAGGCAATAATAGTTTGCTCAATATAGATCCAGTTGATAATCATTGACGATCTTTATTGGCAGTTTGAAAAAGAGTTCTAAAAATAATTTTGTTTGAAGCAATGGAAACGTTGCCGCGAAAGCGAAATACGGGGTAAAGGAAAAAAAAAGCTAAAAGAAGAGAGTCGAGAGGCTAGAGCGAGGAAGAGAAAAAAAGGAGGAAGCAAAGATGGTGGGTGGGGGTGGAGAAGTAAAGGGGAAAGAGTGAGAGTTGGAAATAAAAGAATGGGGAATGACACTTGAGAAAGAGAAGAAAGGACGTTAATAAAGGGGGATGGGTGAGAGAGGAGAAAAGAGCTGATGAGGAGAGAGAGAGGTAGAAGAGAAAAATACGAAAGAGAAAGAGAGATAATGGAAGAATAAAATGAATAAAAGATGTGAAGAGGAGAAGGAAGGAAAATAAATGGGGAAAGAAAGAGCCTAAGAATAACAATAAGAATAAGGGAAGGAGAGATAGAAAAGGAGGAAGAAGAAAATGGGGAAAAAAGAGAAATAGAGAACGACAAGATAGGGAGACAGGTATAGAAAATAAAAGGAAGAGAAAACGGAAAATAGGACGAAAGAAGAAGTTATGGAAAGAGTTGAAAGAGAAGATGGAAGAGAAAGATGAAAAAAGAGAGCGAAAGAAGAAGTTAGTGAAAGAGATATGGAATGAAAGGGAGGAAGAGAAAGATGAAAGAGAGAGTGAAAAAAGACAAAAGTAGAGACAAATATAAAAAGTGAGAAAAGAAAGAAAACAGAAGGGGAAAAATTAGAATGAGGGGCGGGGAGAGTGAGATTCGCAAAACTTTACTTTGTTCTCTCTCTCTCTCTTTCTCCCCAATTCCACAGCACCGGAAGAAATCAAACTGGAAGTTCCCATCAACCTCAGAGTCATTCCTCTGTCTTCGTATGCAATGGCGGTAAGCTGGCTCGATCCTACTACAATTCGTGGCCCAAGGTCGGAAGTCAAGGACGGCCGACAGTTTTTGATCCGATACTCATCTCTAGCTGGGGAGGCATACCAGTACTTGAACACCACCGACTCTTCCCTGAACGTGACTGGTAAGAAAAGTCAGTCGGTACATAAAAGTATATTACGTTAAGGTCGAGAGTGATATTATAATTATTTTGATATTTTTCTTTGTATAATTTTATTTTAATTTATCTATCCTTTTACATATAATTGTATTACACGCTGTAACTGTAAGGATTTTTTGGTTCAAATGTATGTATTATACCCTGTAACTGTAAGGATTTTTTGGTTCAAATGTATGTATTACACCCTGTAACTGTAAGGATTTTTTGGTTCAAATGTATGTATTACACCCTGTAACTGTATGAGTGTTTAATATTTGTTGCATTCCACTTTGTAACTGTAAATAAAGCCAGCGCGAAAGCGGCGGAAGCCGGAAGCGCCCCCCCTACACTACGACGTAACTGTAAATATTCTTTGTTTTAATATGTATGGCACTATACCCTGAACTGTAAGGATTCTTTGTCTTAATATGTATTTCACTCTATAACTGTATGGAGTCAGCCTTAATGTTTACCATATTACACCCTGTAAAAATTTTTCGCTGTAATATGTATTTATCCCTATAAATGTATAGAGAAAAGCCTTAATGTTTACCATATTACACCCTGTAAGAATTTTTCGCCGTAATATGTATTTCACCCTATAACTGTATGGAGTCAGCTGTAAATACCACATTGCACCCTGTTAGAATTCCTTTTCTCAATACGTATTGCATTGTTATCGTGTCAAAGTTTGTTCGTGTGATTACGGTATTGCATTGTTATCGTGTCAATGTTTGTTAGTGTGATTACAGTATTGCATTGTTATCTTGTCAAAGTTTGTTCGTGTGATTACGATATTGCCAGGATTGAAGGCCGACACGATGTACGAGTTTGCCGTGCGGAGTACTCTAGGCGAAGACCAGAGCGGGTGGAGTCTACCTGTGGTCAACACAACTCTCCAAACAGGTACTACATCTTTGCAAGGGTCGTGTGTAAAAATACAGGCACAATGTTTAACTCTGTACTAGACAAGTTTAATGACGTATTTCTTCCCAGATTTTGTCACCTTTGCTTTCGCTTGTAACAGATGCGTCACATTCGTTACCTCAATATTCTGGGATCTTAGCGACTTGCTTCATTCGCCACCTATTAATAACGCAGAAGAGTGAAACAACGTGGCAGAAACCTCACCCACGAGAATGTTGTTGACTAAACGACACTGTTTCTATTCCAAATCTCTCTAAAAGTGGTCAAGGGCTAAACAACACTGTTTCTATTCCAAATCTCTCTAAAAGTGGTCAAGGGCTAAACAACACTGTTTCTATTCCAAATCTCTCTAAAAGTGGTCAAGGGCTAAACAACACTGTTTCTATTCCAAATCTCTCTAAAAGTGGTCAAGGGCTAAACAACACTGTTTCTATTCCAAATCTCTCTAAAAGTTGTCAAGGGATAGGGCTAAACAACATTGTTTCCTTACAAAATATGTCTGTTAAACGAGAACTGTTGAAGAAAACTATTAGTCAGTACCTGACTGTAGAACCTATTTATAAAGAAACTATTTTCATGTAGGTTTATCTCTGTTTAATAAGCCTGTAAAAGGCTATATGTACATGAAACCTGTCTGTTGAATAAGAATTGCAAAAACTACCTAGAAAAAACAAAACCTCTTAATTTAATAAGAATTGTAAAAGTTACCTGTGGACAAAACTTCAGCATCTCTTTTGTCAACATCAATATTTCCATCCAATATCTCGATAGAAATACTATTTATAAACAACATTATCCAGTACCTGGCTGTAAAACCTATTTATAGACAACACTCTATCCAGTACCCGGCTGTAAAACCTATTTATAGACAACACTCCAGTATCTGGCTGTAAAACCTATTTATAGACAAGACTATCCAGTACCTGGCTGTAAAACCTATTTATAGACAACACTCTATCCAGTACCTGGCTGTAAAACCTATTTATAGACAACACTATCCAGTACCTCGCTGTAAAACCTATTTATAGACAACACTCTATCCAGTACCTGGCTGTAAAACCTATTTATAGACAACACTCTATCCAGAACCTCGCTGTAAAACCTATTTATAAGCAACAAGCTATCCATTCAATATATGGCCTTAAAAAATACCTGTAAACAATACTGTGTATTCTTTTATCTCGCTGTAAAAGCTACCTATGAACAGTGTCACAGAGAGTCTCTATTAAAACTGTAAAACGGTACCCGTAAAGAAAGCGTCTATTTAATAGAAGCATTTAAAAACTCTCTTTAGACGACACTGATTCCATCGAAAATATTTCTAATTAACCTGTAAATAACCATCACTACACAAAACCGTAGTTATATGAAGATACATCTACATGAATACAAAATGTCTTGTTATAAAGAAATGTCAAACCTAGCTGTCAACGGGAATTCTGGTTACTAAGCACTACAAAGAGCTTCCTGTCGAGAAAACCTCCCTGCAAAACAATGGATGTGCAGTTTTGACTTGGACTGGTTTGACGAAATACAGGTGAAAGGGTGTGCGCATGTGGATCTCACTCCATATCCATGCAGGAAAGTTTTTTTGAATGTCACACGACACCACTATTTATTGTCATTATTTTATTTATTTATTCTGTATTCGTTTTCCATTCAGGCCGCCGGGCATCGCACAAATAATGCTAATTTCACCATTTTATTTATTTGTTTATTTTCTTGTTTGTTTATTTATTTCTTAAGTATTTGTTTGTTTATTTTTTGTTTGTTTATTTATTTGTTAAGTATTTGTTTGTTTATTTTTACTGTCACAGCTCCTTCAAGTCCGGAAAATGTAACAGTTATGTCTATGCCTGGATATTCCTCAGCCCTTATTCTTAACTGGACACAACCCACCTTTCCAAACGGCAAAATTCAAGGTAAACTGACCGAGTGGCAAGATGGGTTTGTGCGTATATTGTGTGTTTGTGCGTATATTGTGTGTTTGTGCGTATATTGTGTGTTTGTGCGTATATTGTGTGTTTGTGCGTATATTGTGTGTTTGTGCGTATATTGTGTGTTTTGCGTATGTGGTTGCTAGTTTGAGTGCTGTGCAATTGTGTGTGTGGTTTCTTTCAGTATGTGATCCTGGTCAGATAGTTGAGTCTGACAGCACAATATTTTTGTCAAAATTACGTCATCATAACTGTCAGTTTAGGAAAGTACCGTTGCATGCCAAGAATTTTACTAATAACGACAAACATTTCCTAAGGAAACTTATTTCAGACATCTCGTCTCTGTTGTCACATTTTTTTTTAAAACAGAAAAGCGAGATAATTTATTTAAAATGTCTGTCAAATGTACACTTTTAAAAAAGTAATATTAAATAAAGACAATGCAATTCAGCTGCTTTTTTTTTTATAGTTAGTTCGAAAGACTTCTAACTACAGTAGTAAATCTGTTCGAGTCCAAAAAAAATGTTTGACTTAAACTGTGTTACGACCTTCGCTCACGACTATTAATAAAAGCTGTGACCGAAAATAAATCGACATTAACTTAGAATCTTTAATCGAGATTATTTAACGAGTGAACAAACAGTGGACATTACATAACCACTTTTAAAGAAAACATAAAACATTCGATGTTATACATAGGACCTTTAATTGAGACCGTTTATAAAGAGAGTGATCAAACATTGGACATTATACTTCGGGCCTTTAATCAAGACCGTTAATATTTTGTAAAGTGTGTGATCAAACATTGGACACTATACTTAGGACATTTAATCAGGGCCATTTATACAGTGTGTGATCGACCTTTAATCAAGACCATTCATAAAATGTGTGTGATTGACCTTTAATCAAGACCATTCATAAAATGTGTGTGATTGACCTTTAATCAAGACCATTTATAAAATGTGTGATCAAACATTGGATATTATACTTAGGACATTTAATCAGGGCCATTTATACAGTGTGTGATCGACCATTTATAAAGTGTGTGATCGACCTTTAATCAAGACCATTTATAAAATGTGTGATCAAACATTGGATATTATACTTAGGACCAATAACCAAGATCATTCATAAAATGTGTGTGATTGACCTTTAATCAAGACCATATATAAAGTGTGTGATCAAACATTGGATATTATACACTGGACCTTTAATCACGTCAGGAATGATCAAACAATCCATTCTATGATACGAAACCCTTGTATATTAAACAACATCCACAAGTGAACTTGGAAATTTATTCTTAAAAAGAAATGTCGTACCCAACAAGATTTTCTTTATGTTTGGTCAGATGCTTTGTAGTTTCAGATATTGCATATGCTTTATTTTCTTTCCAACATAAACATTTCGGCTTCAGAAAGTTTTTGCTTGAAGCGAACAATTAATAAACGTGCACATTTTTATTGCTTGCGTCCGTACTTTTACCCACCCACCACCGACCCACGCCTGTCTGAACTTGCGAAATAAACATACTTTCCCCCATGTGAGTTGCTGGTGTGTACTCTAGTTCAGTTTCATAATCGTTTCCATGACCTCATATTGAACCAACTCGAAGGGATTGATCAAGGGATCAAGGAAAAAAAGATCCTGGCTCCTCTCCGACATTGATGTTTGAGTTCATGTTGTGTATGTTGTACTTGTTGTGTATGTTGTACATGTTGTGTATGTTGTACTTGTGCATGTTGTACTTGTTGTGTATGTTGTACTTGTTGTGTATGTTGTACTTGCAGAGTATATCGTGTACTACACGTCCGATCCCACACTGGACACAAAACTGTGGATTACACAGTCCACGGACTTGCTGGCAGTGTACATCAGCGATATTTTGCCCTACACGCCTTACTACTTCAGAGTGCAGGCGCGGAACGCAGTGGCTTACGGCCCTTTGTCGCATCCTGCAGTCTACAGTCCTTCGACAGGTGTGTGTGTGTGTGTATGTGTGTGTGAGTGTGTGAGACTTTCGTACGATACTGTGTGTGTACTGGTCAGTTTTGAGTGTGCGCTTGTGTATGAATTCGCTTATCATTTGAAGGAGTGCGTCTTGGTACCTTGGATGACATGTTTAGAATTACTCAGAACTGATATGAGTGGACGGACAAATGGACGGACGGAACATGACAGTTTGTCCTCCAGAGATCAGTATAGATATTGATAATGAACTTTGATCTTGGAAGAAGACACGTGACTTCGTAGTTCAAGGAACAGAAGAGGCTTACAACGCTGTTCACCTATGTAGTTCATGTTGACTGGAAAAATTACGGGAAGAAAGGGGAGACAAGTTAATTTTCTTTTTTAATGAATAGACAGACATTAGAAGAAGAATATATAATTGTAAGTTACGAAAGAAAAAGAATTCCTTCCATAAATAGATCGAACGATATCTGTAACAGATACAAGAGCGTCACCCGGCAACGTTACAGTCTCCAGTCTCTATGGCAACACGTCGACAGTGATAGAAGTGACCTGGACAGAACCTCCATGGCCGGTCGGTCAGGCAACAGGTGAGTTAATCGAGCTGTTCATGTTGGCTATTGTGCCAGCGAGCTTTTCTATAGAGCCAGTTTACAGGTGAGTTAATCGAGCTGTTCAAGTTGGCGTATTGTGCCAGCGAGCTTTTCTGTACAGTGTCTTTTAATTCAGGAAGAGGTTAGTTTTTAACTAAGAAAGATTGAATGAGCTTTCCTCTCTTTTGATTGTTAACTTCTAAATAAAACGCGTTCCGATCACAAGACAGTTTCAGTAATAATTATTTGAAAGTAAGTTTCATGGAGCTATGTTTGAGAAAGAATTGTTTCGTTGGTACGATTTCTCGGCAATGATATTGCCATTTTTAAAGTATTCGATTGGTTGCTATTTTTAGGTTATATGATTTACTACACAAGCGACCAAGAGCAGCGTAACACAGAGTGGACAATTCAGTCAGAACGAGGCTTGTCTGGGCTGATTTTGGGTCTGGGGCACAACACCACAATCTTCGTTAAAGTTCGAGCCAGGTACGGGGCGAGTTTGGGGCCGTTTTCTGACGTCATCAACTATACCACGCCCATCGGTAAAATATCCTTTATTAAAAATTGTATTTAAAAGTGTGGTGGGGTAAAGTTGCAGTAAAAGTATGAAAATAATGATTTTAAACAAATAACAAACAAGTATTATTTTAATGAATTACTTGTTCAAACCACTAAAATGAAAAGTGGAGTTATTTCCGTAATTTATTAAATGTTTGCTGAAATATTGAACAACCATCCATACGTCCATCAATCTAGCAATGGATTTAATTTCATCTTTCATTTTCTAAATAATGCAGATAGTGTTCATGTATACCATTGGGTATATAATAATGTCTGCATACGAAACAGAAATGTCCACATACGAAACAGAAATGTCTACATATCACATGATAATTTGTACACCATTCTGTACATGTATGACTGAGGTACACCTTTTTTTTGTTTACATTTTGCCTAGAGAGTTACACGCATCACGCAGAACAGGAGTCAAGCAACTTTACAAGTGAGTGTACAAGTGTAATATTTTTTAAAAAATTACTAGGAGATAGTAAGCCCACCACTAGGCACTAGAGAGCCCATCACTAGGAGATAGTAGCACATCACTAGGAGGTATTAGTGCATTACTAGGAGATATTAACACATCACTAGGAGATATTAGTGCATTACTAGGAGATATTAACACATCACTAAGAGATATTAGTGCAATACTAGGAGATATTAACACATCACTAGGAGATATTAGTACATCACTAGGAGATATTCTAGGAGGTATTAACACATCACTAGGAGATATTCTAGGAGGTATTAACACATCATTATGAAGTTGGGAGTTCATCCTAGGAAACCTATCACTAGTAGTTACGGATCCCATCCTTAGTGGGTATAGAACCCGTCAAAGTGGTTGTCTATGATGTCTTCCTAACTCTCTACTTGTCATACCATTTTAACTCCCTTATTGTGAGCATTAAACTCCTTATCTATGATGTCTTCCTAAGTCTCTACTTGTCATACCATTTTAACTCCCTTATTGTGAGTATTAAACTCCTTATCTTTGATGCCTTCCTAACTCTATATATTTTATTCTGTTATAATTCTTGTATGTGATTGTAATATATAACTCTTGTATTTTCGATTTCAGTTTGTCTAACACTCCATGTCTGCGACTCCATTATAATGCTGTCTTTGACTATTATAAATTCTTTGTATATTTCACAGTTATAACCATGTGTATGACTTTTAGAACTCTGTCTTTTGCACTTCCATTTCGTTGACTCCATTATATTCATATATCTGTAACATCTTTATAAAATTGAATTGTCTGATATTCCATTATATATACTAACTCATCTTTCATTCTCTGAACAGATCCAGACTTGAACTACACGATAGGAGTACAAGCTTTCTATTTAAATGGGAACAGCTCTGAAGTGGAAGAAACACTGTACACTCACCTGCCCCAAGTGACAGGCAATGGGGCAGAGTCAACCGAGTGATTCTGCGCGTGAGAACAAACAGCGCAGGATAATTTCATAACGCATTCAAACACCACAACAGCAATACAATAGCACATCAATGGAAGATCCTTGCAAGTGTATTATAAGTTTGTCGGAATTTAAAATTGTAAGACATTTTTTAAAAAAGAAAATTCGCACGACAAAGGCAGTTTGGTGACTGAACACAAAGTGTAATGGTGTTAAATTTTTTTCAAGCAATGCAATACTTGGCCACTCGGCCACCATTTGTGCACTAAGCCGCTTGAACTGTTATCCCAGCGCTTCCCGATTCATTTTTCACCCCCCCCCCACTCTCCTGGGACTGACGAAGCCGATCTCACACACCTTTGTTTTAAAGTAAACCACGAAATTTTTCCTTTCTCTTCCATGATGATTTCTCGCACCACCGGCAACAGCTGCTGCTCGCACCCCCAATCGAGAAGCGCTGTGTTTTCTATAGAACCGTTGCTAGACTCTTCCAATAAATAGATGAGCGGTGACAGCGCAAATTACGTGAAGGTGAAAGTGAATAATAATCAGTGACCCGTGCAAGGAATAGTAATATTCGATGGTCCGTGAGCTATTGATGTGCATTAAAAGAAAAAGAGCGTTACTCAATGGTCCGTAAATGAGTGGAGACAGCAGTCAACGGTTCCTGTTACAGTGTTAGAGTTGCAGTCTCAGTAAAAATAAGGGACATTACGCGGTGGTCTGTGGTAGGAGTTACGTTATCAGTGAAAATAAGGGACTAGAACTCGGTGGTCTTTGTAAGAGTTAGTGTCCCTGAAGACAGGAAACAGTAATCAGTGGTGAGTGTACGAGTGATGGAGTGAGTGACCAAAAAGGAAAAGTAATTGAAGAATATCATGCGATTGATCTAACCCTGATACAATACGATAAATTACCGAACAGTGTATAACGAAAAAAAATTACAATAGAAAACAGTATTACAATATCAAACAGTAAATACAATACAAAACAGTGCAACACAACACATACAATGCAGTTCAATTCATACAATTCAGTCTAGTCAATACTTGCGATGCAATCAATGCAATTACGATCAATGTAATACAACACAATAATACAATAAATACAATTACAATACACAATAATAAACATACAATACATACCGTACAACACAACACATAACATTCAATACATGCAATACAATACATAAATGACATTCCTTCAACCTGAAGGGCGCTTAATACAGTTCTACGTTAACGTCAACAAAAGGGTTGGCTCCCAATCTAGTTCGGCTGATCTTTCAAGGGATTTCAGTTGAGCTCTACTCACTCAAAAGAAGTGATTCTTCGGTTTGAACGTTAACAGAAGACGAGATGGGAACAGTCATCGTTTACCCTGTCGGTGGACTTGTCATTCCTTCGATGGGACATTAAAAAAAATGTGTGAATACACTCTGTCATTCAATGAAATACACTTTGTTAGTAAACGTTTTGTAACTTTTGTGTGAAAACGATAGCCACTCTGCCTGGTGTTGTCAAGCTTTCTCATTTTCAGATCACAACGAAACTAAATTATCCTCAAAAACAGATTCTATTCAAGAGGTACTGATTTGGAGGAGGATTCGTTTAAGTGATTTATGGCATCAATTGTTTTCGCTTTAATTATTGATTTCTGGCTTTTAAAGAACTTGTTATATGGGAGTGTTGGTACAATATTTCATGACTGTAAGGTTATTTCCCCTGAGAGACTTTACGTACTGGGTGAACATAGGGAGGCTATAGCCATAGTAATTCTTCTATACGGCTATCGTGCACTATGAACTATGTAGTAACTTTAAAAAAAAAAAACTATACTGACAGTAGACGATCATTTGTATAGCGTACCCTTAATTGGGGTATATTAAGTCTTATTTAGGGTGTTTGTTTTAGGGTATCTACACAATTTTGCTAATAGAGTATGTCGACATGTAACTCATGATACAAGGGAGAAATGTAGTTTACAAATTTCAAGTATGTCCCTGTCAAACAATAGTATAAACAATAGAAGGGCATTTTTGTAGTATCAAACATATATGTGGTTCATGATTGTGTATAATACACGAAATCTTTATAATTTATAAGGCTTGACTAAGACTAGTCAATAGTAATTTTGTGATTTCACAGTGTTTTTCAGTAACTATAACAACTTTAGCAGGGCAAGAACACGTCTCCCGACCTATAGCTGGCGTGATGACGTTGTAAAATGAAATAGAGAATATATCACTAGCAGTAATGTCCCTTTAGCATTAACTATAGAACGCCATCGCAGTAATGTCCCTTTAGCATTAACTGTATAGAACGCCTTCGCAGTAATGCCTATGTAAGCTCTCACTACTGGAAATGACAAATACCAGTTCTATATATGAATATATAAAATTAACGACAAGAGATGGCATTACATTCAGTATTAATCATAAGAGACGACCATCACAGGTGGTACGTCTGAGCAGAATTAACACAGAAACACCATTGCACTAGCAAGTCGACACGATGTTAGCTGAAATACCATCATAAAGGCGTGTCTGTAACAGTGGACAACAATAAACAAGGTCATCACTTTATTATGTTGCTGTACAGTGTAAGCCGTAGAAAAAGTCATCATACTTATTGAGTCTGAACAGTGTTAGCCACAAGAAACGTCATCACAGTGATGACGTTTCGTAAGGTGTTGGTGTATGAGATGATCCATTGATCGTCACAAAAAGTGATCAGTGTTTGAAGGAGGTGAACGTCACACAGTGTTAAGTGCTGGAGGCGATGAACGTCACACAGTGTTAAGTGTTGAAGGAGGTGAACATCACACCGTGTTCAGTGTTGAAGGAGGTGAACATCACACAGTGTTCAGTGTTTGAAGGAGGTGAACATCACACAGTGTTAAGTGTTTGAAGGAGGTGAACATCACACAGTATTCAGTGTTGAAGGAGGTGAACATCACACCGTGTTCAGTGTTGAAGGAGGTGAACATCACACAGTGTTCAGTGTTTGAAGGAGGTGAACATCACACAGTGTTAAGTGTTTGAAGGAGGTGAACATCACACAGTATTCAGTGTTGAAGGAGGTGAACATTACACAGTGTTAAGTGTTGAAGGAGATAAACGTCACACAGTGTTCAGTGTTGAAGGAGGTGAACATCACACAGTGTTAAGTGTTGAAGGAGATAAACGTCACACAGTATTCAGTGTTGAAGGAGGTGAACATCACACAGTGTTAAGTGTTGAAGGAGATAAACGTCACAGTGTTCAGTGTTGAAGGAGGTGAACGTCACACAGTGTTAAGTGTTGAAGGAGATAAACGTCACACAGTATTGACTACAAAGAGTCGACTTTGTAGTTCGATACTAATGCAGAGCAGTACACACTGAAAGGATGTTACACTGTAGAATTAATACTCCTGTCTTTTAAAACTATAGCCTCAAATGAAAAATTATATTTAAAAACTAATTGCATAACATTTGCACGCTGTTTATTTTTGTTGTTATTGTGCTGAATTTTACCTTGATGATGCACACATTTCTAGTTCGCTTTTATTTGTGTACACACAAACTAAAAATACCCATGCTTGTCGCTTCATGGTAATTTGGAGTTGATTTTTAATTTTGTCTTACAATTAAAATTAGCTATGTAAATTGTATATATAGGATTCTTTCATTATTTTATGTGACGTATATAGGAGCACAAGAGTAGTCGTCACGACATTTCGGTATTTGGGGTGGGGGTGGGGGGTGAAGAGAGGTTCATTTTCTTGTGTAAATATCTCTGTGTGTAATTACGGGTGCTTGTTTCATGATCGACTTTTAAGCAGGCACTTCTTAACAGTGTTAAAAACTACCACTGCTATTAAAAACTTTTGCCACGACCACACCCAAAGGAGTGTTTTACTGCAATCTTTATGAAAAAAGTCGACTTGTACTGGTATAGGACTATAGGTTATAGTGTATTGGTATAGGCTATAGTATAGTGGTGTAGGCTATAGTCTTCAAGTGATTTTCGTCGTGTTCTCAGCTTAAAAGTGACTTTTGCTGTGACCTCATTTAAAAGGTGATTTTGGTCGTGTCCTCAGTCAGCACGAAGACTTTTGCCGTGTCATCCATTATCGATTAAATGCTTGCTAATTCATTTGTCATTTACGTAGGGTTGCAACTCATTTCAACAAACATTCACGTCATCAATCGTGTCATGGCTTGAATGACAGTTCGCTGGGTCAGTCACCTAGCATAACAGCTCATTTCAACATTCACGTCATCAATCGCGTCATGGCTTTAATGTTTGTCAACTGGTCAGCCACTTACGACTGTTGATTAGGTTCCCCATCATTCATTCCGCAATTTAATAAAATTATTATTCACTTGAGTGGGTAATGAGCTTAATTAACCACCATATGCGCAGCCGACCATAACGCTCAAACCTTAATTACAATCACTACTAACCCCACCCATCCCTCCGCTGGTTAATGATCATTAATTTGCTCGAGTTTAAGTTGGATTTACAGAACTGCGCTATGGGCGTTTTCCTCTTTCTTACGTCACAAGACGTCCACGCAGTTCTATCGTAAATGATCAGCAGTCGTCAGAAATTGCCTCCCTTGAAAAAAAAAAAATTCTTAAGATCAAAATTACAGATAACAGACTGAACAAGTGCATGGCGTCAAAATAAGGTTTCACTGAGAGGTTCTGAGTGTGTGAACAATGTGTCTTTCTGTGAAATTTTGATTTAAGCAAGAGCCCTTCCCCCACAAGCCATTTGTTTGTTGTTAATTTTGACGTCAAGTTATAGACCTACCCGCCTATTTTCAAGACTTGTGTTTGGACCAGACTTAAGATAGCCTACCATCAAATTCATGTCCTGCTGTTAAGTTCCACTTATCACATATACAAGACTTGTAAGCAAACATCAAAGAAAATTTAGATATCTATTATACTATGTTTCTTGAACTCTAGACACAAGCTTTGTGCTGCAAGATATTGCGGGTGTGTTTATGTAAACGATTAGACGTTTGTGAAAGCTAGTAGATTTGTGCAATAGGGAGAGACGTTTTGTTACATTTAAATGTGCAATAGGGAGAGAGGTTTTGTTACATTTAAATGTGCAATATGGAGAGACGTTTTGTTACATTTAAATGTGCAATATGGAGAGACGTTTTGTTACATTTAAATGTGCAATAGGGAGAGACGTTTTGTAACATTTAAATGTGCAATAGGGAGAGACGTTTTGTTACATTTAAATGTGCAATAGGGAGAGACGTTTTGTAACATTTAAATGTGCAATAGGGAGAGACGTTTTGTTACATTTAAATGTGCAATAGGGAGAGACGTTTTGTAACATTTAAATGTGTAATAGGGAGAGACGTTTTGTTACATTTAAATGTGCAATAACTATACACATTTGATCATCTGGTCGGGTCAAAATTTATTCAATAGCTTTGCTGTGCATTGATTCAAGATTTGCGCAATGACAGATTTAAAGGCACAGTCGCCACGAAACGAACATGTTATTAAAAAAAAAAAAATTATTATCCACACTCCCAAACTGCCTCTATAGAAAATGTCGACACTGTTACTTGTCTACGCCGACACATCCAGAAAGCATTCTGAGACAAAGCGACAATTTTTTTCTGTCTGAAACGTCAGTAGAACTGTCATGATTGATCGGCAAGTCTGGAACATGGCATCGGTGAAATTGTCTTTAATATCCGAGCTTCAACATTTAGTCTGATGAATGGGTGACTCCCACTGAAATGTGGACTGTTTAGTGAGTTCTATAAATATACACTCAAACGAGTGGCCTATATTCAAGAGCATTACGCTTTTGTACGGCTCCTGCGTCAGTTTCAGATAAATATATTTATAAGAAATAAATGAAAACGAGACCACACCTTTTATTGTTAGATATACGACTTGGGCGGTGTTATACCTTTTTTGTTATTGCATTAATTGATGTTAATTAACTATGTAAGTGATGATAATACGTTATGTGTAGTAACTGCTTTAATATGCAAGTAATTCACGGCACAATGCTTTAATATAGATGTAATGAATGTTATTATAACATGCGTTTAAGTAAGGCTTTAATATACGTGTAATGAATGTTTTATACAATTTGTATATGAATATTTTATTTTTGTAATTTTTATTTTATTTTTATAGAGTTAAGGTAAAACTGTTCTTTTGAGCTTGTTATTAATATAATGAACACTTTATGTTGTTCTTCCACTTCACTCTTTTCTAGGAGAATATGTTTTACTGTGGAAGGCAACAGGAGTGACTTCCACTTGGTCTTTAGTCTTAGAAATGACGTCATAATTAGTTTTAGAAATGACGTCATAATTAAACAGACGAATGAGGTGAGTAGTTTCACCCCCTGTTGAACATTTAGGCCTTTCTTTTATCTTGCGGCTCTTTATAAATTAAACAAGTGTGCAAGTCTTTTTTTTTTTTTTAAAAAACATCTGTTTTTATGTGCAACACGTGTTTTATATCACAACTTTTTAAACGTCTGTCATTCGTGTACTGTTCACTAAATTATTATTACCAACACACAAACACATATACAAATTCCTAAACATATCGTGTTTAGCACTTTAGACCTTGCATTTTTGGATACACCACTTTCTTATCACAAGCCTGTCTCTAATTCATGTACTAAGGGATACTTCACTGGACACTACTGATACCCGTAAAACAATTTTACTTTCAAATAACAAACCGCATACATATTATAATATATATATATATATTAAATGTCAGGATAGTTTGACGGAGCCAGTTGTCTACAACCTTTATCAACAAACACAAAATGTATACCCTGTTGCATATATAACTATCAATACTCTATCTCATGCACAATTTCTGTTCGATTACAGACTTACGCGTCGCGTCGTTTGACTTCTCAACCACCGTAGAAATTGGACGTTCAGCAGAAATCAGGCAAATAAACGGTGGCATCCGATATTTTATTCCCTAAATAACATCCTTAAGCTCCCCACACCATCCGTTTTCTTTTGGTGTGTTTGTGCGTGCATGTGTACACAGTCGTGTCTCACTCACATACATTCGAGAACAAACCAAAATAATTACGGTTCAACATCTTGATTGTTTTAATGTCTTGTCTATGTTGCATACAACAAATTGATACAATCTTACATTAATAATAATAATAATATCAGCTGAGGACGAATCTCTATACTAAGTGATTATGGTGCTGATAATGAAAGTGTGCAGATACACATATGCAAAGCAAAACATAAAAGTAATAATAAATAAATCAAGAAATGTTTATTTTACATCAATTTCTTCTTGATCAATGCAAATCTTGTAACGCGCAAAACGTTTTAAATTCGATTTCGCTAAAACCTTAAATTTAGCGAACGCAGAATAACGTTGTGTTGAAGGCCACCGGATAATCTAATATCTTGCTCGAGAAATAAAACATCTTTAATTTATTTCGCAAAAAAAAACTGCGCACACAAGATGTGCAGGCCAAGGGATAATTAATCTAATCACTTGTTCGAGAAAGAAGGCATTTTAAAATATTTAATATTTCCTCGGGTGGAGGAAGAGGGGAGAGAAGACGTGAGGGAAAGCGGGGATTAATTATGTGAGAAAAGGTAACAGCAATCTTAGTAACAGAATGCTAAAGAGGAAGTAATTGCAAGAAAAGAAAGAAAAAAAATGCAGATTGAAAAGGTGTAGAGTCCATGCTAGTGGATGGTAACTACTCATTGGATTGAGGACACCCATCCCACCCCTAGTTATCAACGTCTGTCTACCTGTAGACGACAACGACAACAATGCTGCTTAAAAGCGATCACGCCTATCCCTTATTTACGTTAGTCACCATTTTTTACGCGCACAACCACCGACTTTGACGTAAAACCATATTCTCTAATACTACGTCACATGATACATTTTTGCTCTCTTGGCTATAAAAGGGACAACACTCCATCAGCGCTCCCTGAATACTCGTGAGGGGAGCATGTCCCACTGGAGCACCTCAGGTCAGAGAACGTCTGAAGATGGAATGACCCATGAAAGCTCCAGTGGAGACGTTAAAAATCTGCTAGCGTAACCACCACCACCTCAAACGGAATTGTCTTTTCTTGCTTCTCCTCAGTCTGTGACGTGTTTGGTCCGAGCAATAGTTAAAATGCCAAGCACGGTTTTTCACAAGAGACTAAATATTATTTTACAATCACAAAAAAAAAATTAGCGCAAAGCGACAAAAAAATTAGCTTTAATTAAAAAAAAAATTAGCAGCTTTAACAATTCTATCTATCTATTTATCCCTTAGTCTTGTCGACCGTTGGGCACCGCTAATGACCTGATAACCAGTTTCCTCCATTCCATTCTGTTCTCTGCTAATCTTACCGTATTGCTCAGTTTCAGTCCTATCCACTCTTGAGATACTGTCCTCCCATCTTTTCCTGTCTTCCTCAATAATTACACCCTTCGAAAATATCATATTTCTAATCTTCACAGAATGATAAAGAAATTTAAATATTTGTCACTGCTATTTTTTACCTTTAACAAAAAACAACAACAATAATTTGAAACACCAGACACTTGATGAAGTGGCTTCGTCTTATCTGTGGGTCTCGCGGCTTCAATGACAAGAGCGCGAAAGCCGGAAGCGCCCCCTACACTCAATCAATCAAATCAATGACAAAGCTTGTACTGAATGTTTTCTCTTAAGCCTCACATTCTGCAAGTTAACATCTTTGGAGGATGGTAAGAAAAGTTACTTTTCTGCATCAAAACAAATCGTCACGAGTGGATGCTGGTTTTAACTCTCCCCCCACCCACCCACCCCGTGCAATCAAAATACCAAACAGTTTGGGACTACTTTATATACAAGAGCAAGTACACAGATGTCATTCAACGTAGGCCACGCGTGTGGTATACAATCTCGTGCCCAAACAGGCTCACCGAGAGACTAAGTTAGGGATTGTAATTTATGCAGAATTCACAATAGCTAAATGATTTTGTACGAACAGTTGAGAAGACTGCTCTATGACACCTTGTGACGTCATCGACATTGCCCAATAGACCGGGCAAGTGCCCGCGCAGCTTTAGAGGCAGAGTAAGAATGGATTGATCTTGAGCAGAATTCTCTTAAAATAATATACTTTCGCAGGGAGCCTGCGTGCTCAGTTGATGGCCTTGAGCAACGATTTTCTTATAAACAATTGACCTTGAATAAAAGTATTATTGTATGTATTTTTTTTTTTTTTTAAATGAAACAAGGGAGATACCTTCTATTGGAAGCAAAAGAAAATTGCAAACGAGAAAATTATGTACTAGAGGAAGAAATGAAACAGTCTACTCAATCCACCAGTTGAATAGGCTACTAAGAAAACTTTTAACATAATGAATACAGACTAATATCGCTAATGATTATTTTTACACTTGATTAGTAATAATTGTCGAATTTTGTTTGACATAAAAAAAATAACAAAATTATCAATATAGAAAAAGTCAAACTTTAAAAACATTTCTTTTAAAGGATATAGTAGTTAAAATTTTAAAAAGTTTAAGTAAAAATTGCAAAAACACTTCATAATATTGTATATATATATGCACACATAAACATAATGTATAGGATATGTGTCAGACTTTGGTAAACAATCACATTAAAAAAAATTCTTTTTTAAAGAGCTGCCTTTTATGCACAGCAGATCTTTTCTTCATAAAAAAAAAAGAAATAAAAGAATATGCTAAACATCAACATCTTTTTTTTTGGCAGTTAATATTTATGTTTATGAAATGCTTATTTTTAAGCATATTTAAATTACACGTAACATTCATGTGAAAAATACTTTCTTGCCACCCATCCTTATATACCACAGACAGTAAATTTAAATGTAAAATTATACTAGTGTTTTCCTCTAGTCAAATAAGGATTGCCATGTCTGTTAAACTCTAAAAATGGCATGTAATTGCATTTAATATAATGCTGATTTTTTCATAATAATAAAGTTGTCATTTCTCTAGTCTCATTCTGGTAAGGGCTGGCTACGCCTTTTTTAGGAGTAAAAAAATTACAAATATATCCCACAAATCTTAACACTGAAAAGGCTGGTTAAAGTGCAAGTGCATTTAATGAACCAACGGCTCATGATTCATAGGGAGTCTTTGGAAACAATATCTAAGAATGCTAGAGGAAACCACTAAACTCTTTAAATTCTGGTACTGCAAAACTGCATGGATTAAAATTTGAGAAACAGGAATAATGCTCATGAAAATTTTAATGCTGAAACAGTTTTGTCAGTAACTTACAACTTCAAAGTTGGAGCTGTGGCAAATGATCCAACTCATCTGCACATCAATATCTGGATACAGAAATCTCTGAACCAGTACATCAAAAATCTAGATTTAAACTAAACAAATACACTTTGTACAAGAAGATTTTTAATGTGCATGACTAGAAAATATTTGCAAAGAAGTTCACCACTTAAAGACACACATATGCAAGGATACATATTTTGTTTATATTTTTATACATACTTACACAACACAAAATGTGTCATACCACATAAGCTTACTCACCTGCTTATTATGAAGATAATTATATTATAATTATTATAAACATAAAAGAATACAATAATTTTAAAAACGTTTTCAACTTTACTGTGTGTATTAAAAAAGAAACTACAAGCATTAAGCTTGAACCTTACAAATTAATTGCAAACGGAATACATTTTGTAACTTTCTTGACAAGTTTAAGTAGCTGGTAAGTGCCATAAAAGCTTGTATTACTGATACAACAGGCTGACCACTGCTACTACTTCTACTGCTGAAATATGCTAATTCTCCTAAGACCTAATTCTCCTAAGGCAATTTAGTTTAACAGTTATGAGCTGGGTGGAGAGTTGGTTGAGTGATTAAATAAAAATCACAATCATCTAGGACTCTCTGCCACTCAGCTCCTCTGAAGCTAAAAAGAATGTAATAGTGATAAACTTGTGTTACTAAAGTATTAATAATATATTACTGGTAAGAGGCACTCAGTTACACACTAAAGTTTAAATGTTTCTCAGTTCTGAGCTTGCTGTCGGGTCAGCAGACATTTGTAGATCAGATCTCTTGGACTATTTCCTTGGACAGCGGTGTGAACACCAGCATACAATTTACACTTCTAGGAATGAGGAAAGTGTCTGGGCAGTTGGCTACCATGTTCATGAAGCTCAGAGATTTGTGAATGAAGAAAAACTATTAAAACTACAAGAATTATTCATAAATGAAATGAACACTGTCCGGTTGGGACTCATAACTTGGGCGTCTGGTGAAAGAGGTAGTGATTTATTATGTTCCGAAAATATTTTGCCATTTTCAACATCAACAGTATCCAGAATTTCAAAAGTGGAAGACAAGAATACACAACCAAGTTTCAACACTGGAAAAACACACCAATAATTTTCAGCAGTGAAAAAACACATCCATCTTCAACAATGGAAAAAATATATCTGGAATTTTAACAGTGCAAATTACAAACTGCATATAAGACTATTTTTTTTTTCACGTGAACAACGTAAGTGAAAACAAAGACATGCAAATTACATACTGATTTAACAGCAAACTGGGTTTAGTTACATTTGTACAAGAGCATACAAAGGAGAATAATTTATGTTCAAAGTTTGAAAGTGTGCTGAAAAAAGTGAAAGAATCTATTATACAACGAGAAGAGTTAAAGTTTCTGACTACAATTATTTACAGATTTTTAAATGTTTATTGGAATGGTGAAGGTGTCATAGATATATAGTGCTTACAATGACACAGCAAACTGTTAAAACGGGAAACAAAGTTATGTACCTTACCCGTTTAATTTTCTTTGCAATCAATCAAATGTTATCGCAAAACAACTCGTTAAACCAGAAATTAACAGCACTCGTGGATCTCTAAAATTTTCTGATAAATAAAATAATGGTAGCCTTATTTACACATCCTAAAGTGTCAGCTTTGTAATTTTATGCAATTCTATTTATTTAAAGGTATTCACCCCAAACAAAGATGAAATGGCTAAGTGACAAACACTCAACAAAACTATAATAAATAAGCTTGGTTTGGTTGTCTCCTGAAATATCTTCCCTACATATTTAGGTCTATCAAATGTAGCTGTGGCACAGATTTCCCTTTTTAAAATGAGTATAGCAATTTCTTTTCATGTATTGTGTAAATCTTCACGGATTTAGTAAACTAAATATAAGATATGAGGGTAGATTATCAGCAAATGATAAACCCCATCACAAAAGTAGTCGTATACTCTACACAAGAAGAATGTGTTTTGCATTTCAATTAAGGACAGTTTTATTATGATACAAATCAACAACAGAGTAAACATTTAAGAATTCTTTCATAAATAAAATTTCACATGTTGCTTTAGAACTATGATTTCAAAGCTGATAACTTTAAATGCCCTCATCAACAGACAGTCAATTAAAGTGATATTTCTCTAAGACTATCGATACGTGGAGTGGTGTAGATCCAATTTGAACCTTCAAGGTTCTGAATAATAATTCAATTCAGTATTCTAAAAATAAATTTGATTTTATGTATAAAACATATTAATGAATAAAACAATTTGATTTTGTTCGTAATATATATTCATTTGATAACTTGTTCTCTAAGCAGATTGAAAATGACAAGATAATGATCAACATATATTGGTGTGCAAAACCAATAAGGAGTTAGTTTAACTAGCCCACTGAATGAGTAGCATGCTAAACAGCAATATTCTTTATGTTATAATGTAAATTTTAAAAATTATACATAAACAGGTGCAAGTGTCAATCATACCATGTAATATATATAAATATGCAACAGTCATTCATGAATGTAATCACTGGATTCAAAAATACTTTGGCAACATTCAAATTCTTTGGACTGTGGTGTATGGAAACATTTTCAGGTTCAGAGCACTCTGGAACATATTTAAGTAACATAAAATTTGTTTAAAACTTCAACAAAAAATTTCTTTAAGATGTTAATTTAATTTTCTTAATAATAAATGTTGCCTTTAAAAAAAAAAAATGCTGCTACCAGATACAGTTAAGAATTTCAATAATTTATCCTGTCGCTAGCTCATCTGAATTAATTATTGTGTTTTGTGACTAACGTATTATTAAATAACCTTACACTATCAATGCTTTCTTTTCTCTCTCTCTGTATGACTCAAAGACAACAGGTGAAGATGGACAAATATTCTATACTGTTACTAGTGTTAGTCCTCATAATGATAAATAATACTGCAGTAGATTCAAACAATTACATGTAATGTGAAAGGATATACGTGTTTCTTAAAAAGAAATTAAAAACCCACACACACAATACGATCTCTAAATGCCAGTCCAATAACTGTGAAAGAACCATGCAATTTTAAGTATATTCACATGGATACTAGGTCACCATTTGTGATTAGCTGTATAACACTACAACAGGAAATTTATATTCTTTCACACAGTGTATCCTTTCTTTCAGTTTGGTTATACATACCATTACTACTGGCAGATACAATGCTACTTTTACGATTTTATTATTTTTACATAGAAATACATCTTATTCAGTGACTTGTCATAGTTTAAACTACACAAGGACAGCATATGTAATTTGGAAACCTAACTACAATAATATAAAACTGAAACTGAGCTAAAAACAGTGCAAATTCACAACCTGTGAGCAGAGCCAACAGAACTAAACTCTATGACACTTGAAGGGCAAAACTGTTATTAACACATTCCATATGTATTTTCTTCAAACATTTTCAATTTAAAAAAATGGAATTTGATTAATATTCAAGAACATTCATTAAAAACATAAATAACCCTTAAATAACTTCACATTCAATGATGCTAGTGCCCAAAACTGAACATGAATGCATTTGTTGTTGAAATATAATTTTACAAAATTTTGCTCATAATATTCAATATGAGTCAGTGACATAAACTGAACATGAATGTATTTGCTGTTGAAATATAATTTTACAAAACTTTGCTCATAATCTCATATATTCAGTATGGGGTGGGTGGCAATACAAAATCATTTTGAACTGCACCATGTGCAGTTTAAAAAAAAATAATTATAATTGTGCAATGATATGATAAGCATCAAAACAAAAAGTTTCAGAAAACAGACAGACTATCTGGCAATGATAAACATTTATCAATTTTGATTTAATGTTCACATGCAGCACATAGAAAGTAACTAGTTTACTTAACATTATTTATAGTATGAACAAATTAAATTCTGACTTTTAATATCTTTAGTTCTAAACATTTCAGTGCATTAAAGTAAAGGCACCAGTTAAATAAAATTATTTTAAAAAAACAAATTCTTTGTACAGACAATAAGTCATGAACAAAATTTAAATATAAAATATTAAAAACGTGCGAAATTGTAACCAAAAAAGGGGGTAAAAATTCAACACTGCAGCACTATTAAAATAAAATCCAAATGATCATCTCCAAAAATAGTGTGTATGTCAAAAACTCTACACACAGCACAGATCCTGTGACAAAAGATGTGACAGCGGTCAGTAACACTGCTCTCAGGAGCACCAAATAAAACATAAAAATGTCAGATCCTGGACACAAAAGATGTGACAGCGGTCAGTAACACTGCTCTCAGCAGCACCAAATAAAACATAAAAATGTCAGATCCTAGAAAGGCCACATACTAGTAAACAAGCTTTCTGAAATTTCAATGCTGTACAAAAAAAAGCCAGTGCCTTCACTAAAAAAAAAAAGCCCAAAAGTTAAAAAAAAACAACCTACCCCTGCCCTCCCCCCTCTCAACAACCTATGCAGTGATAAAAAAGAACAAAAAGAAAGAGTATTTGACTTCAATGTTTAATTATGTTTTAATGACAACTGATGGCCAACTCATTCAATATGAAATGTCTACATGGGGCCAATAAATAGCTAACACAACAGAATTCAAATAACACCTCAACAGGGGCAAGTAGAGGGCAAAGGGAATGACTTAAGTTTGTCTACATGGGGCCAATAAATAGCTAACAAAACAGAATTTTCAAATAACACCTCAACAGGGGCAAGTAGAGGACAAAAAATAAAACAGATTTCAAATTACACCTCAACAGGGGCAAGTAGAGGACAAAGGGAATGACTTAAGTTTGGTACTTGATGTTATTAATAGGCAGGCATACTAAAACATACATACCCCATAAATGAGGAAGAAAAATAAGCAGGAGTGGAATATGAAAAGGGAGAAGAGAGAATAGCAGTAACACTACGTTATGATAAAATGATACAACCGCCTGTTCCAATTTTTTGTTTTAACAATAGCTTAACAAAAATTCATAGTCAAGAAATTATGCATTAATAAAAAATGTACACAAGCTACTTTTACCCTAGTTTAAGTCCCTTCACAATACTCTTAAGAAAACTAATCCCTGAACAGCAACATTCTTTGGCAGTATTGATTTCTGTAGGTTTGTTTCAGTTCAACAAGTTTACAAAATGATTCATAAAGTCTGAGTCAAGTAAAAAACAAAATAAACATAAAGAACATTTAAAAAGCCCTTCGGAAACTCCTCAATATTGCCTTTTAATATAGACAAATATTACAAATCAGATTTAACAAAGTTGCAAGTTCATGTTAAAAGACTTGCTAGAAAATCTCAAAGAAACATGGAAAGAGATACAAATTTGTTGTGGGTGAAAAAAACCACCATGTAACAATTCTTACATACAGATTTTAAAAATTAATCAACTCACATAACATACTTTCTGAAAATATTTTCAGATAATTATGGGTCTATAATTCACTGCAAGTCACATTTTCAAAAATATAATGCACTTTTTCTTTCAAGAGTGGTTTAAATAGAATGTATTTCACAATACAAAAGTCTGACCCAAATAAAAGAAAGTTGTAAAGAAAGTGTACACATTCCATAAGCACATGGTTAAAATTATAAAAGAGCTCTTTGGTCTTGTAAGAAAAAGGATTAAACAAAGCTAAAATGAAAACTGAAAAGTGCATACACAAATCTGAAGAGCAGCTTGAGAACTAAGCACCATTCAAGTTTTAAAATCTACCATTATTCAGGTTATTTTTTTTTACTAGTCTATTATCATCTAGACTCTTACTGACCTTGTAGGTCTGCCTGTTATCAGACTATTATCGGCTAATCTGTCATCAGATTAACACTGTGAACTTCCTGACTATTTCCGATGTAACTTTGGATGTAACTATTCTACATTTCACTAACCACACACACACACACACACAAATAATTTAACAAACTAACCCATAAAACTGTCAAAACATATACAATTAAAATAAGTAATTATATCAATGTTTACACATGGCAAAGATCAGGCACGAAGTGTAGATAAATGAAATGCAATTAGTGCTTAACTAATAACATAATAAAACTGGCGCTTTCTAGTTTTACAATTAGAAAAACCCCGTAATACAGGTTCACAAACACAAACATAAATGAATCAATGAGATTCATTGTGTAGAAACAAGATTTTGGCCACTAAACAAAAATAAATGACAATTTCTTACATTAATAAATCCAAATGAAAAATGCACACGAATGGGTTTAGGTAATTCAAAAGTGATCAACGAGAACAGACACACTGCTCTGACTAACCCGACCTTGAGTTACGCCTTCAGAACCAGCCAAGTTCATGTTCTGCCATTGTGTTGGCTGACCTAACAAATGAATAAATGAATGTGCATTAGAAACAGATGAATTTGCAATATATAAATGAATAAATAGAATTAAACTACCTGTATGAATTTCTTAATTTTTGCCATCCCTGGACAGTTAATGCAAGATAGCATGGAATATACATAATTAAACAAAAAATATAGTGAAACAACTTTTAATTATGCAGCAGAAATTTGTTTAAAATATATGACTTTTTAAAATTTAAATTACCAGATTTGAGATAATACTATGTACATAAAAAAGGGAAACTAAAAATGTGCGGTCAAATAAGACTTCTCACGCTTGACTGATAATTTTCTTGTATTCCACTGTTGTCAGATATCGTCACATTTGATTGGCTGGTCTAATTTCACAAACTGTTTTTGAGGGTGAAGTATGTAAATATGAAGTAACAAATATAGCTGTTATTTGTGCTGTAGAGGACTTCTGCAAGCATAACCAAGACAGGGAAATGCGTCTTTCATCATAGTGAATTCAACATGTAACTATCTTACTGGGCCAATTTTCCACCTCAGTATAGACCAGGGGTGCACAAACTTTTTTAGGCCAGAGGGCCAAATTTCCAATTGAAAGCACGTGGAGGGCTACAACATGGATGGCTCAGTAGAAAAAAACAACATAGATAATGAAATAATGTGCTTTACATTATGGTAATATATAATAATAATGGCACAATAATGGTAACATCCAAAAGCCCTCCTGGGGCTGCATTCAGCCCTATGCATTCCTAGTATAGACCAAAACAATGCTCATGAGATGAAATCTATACTTATCTAAAACTTAGAAAATTGTGTTTATCAGGACAACAGATCAAATAAAAATATGAAGATGTACAGGAAAATGACACATGATGAAGATTCTCTGCAAAAATGGATTTATTCAGCTCTAACTTTTAAGCACATAATAAATAAATGTGGCAAAAATGTCACATAATGAAGAAACAAGGCAAAAACTATATACAATGAAGATATGCTTATAAAAAGCAAAATGACACAAAAATTATAAAATAATAAATTAAGTAAAGGTACCTGAAGGGGAGTCACTAGATTTGAGTGCAAATGACCAGCTTTCTGGGTTGACAGAAGCAGAATGTGGAAGTTTCAGCTCCACAGGTTTCTTGAACCGTAGTCCATGTGGCCCGCACATAACCAAGGGACTCAGAAGTGTCTCTCCTTAAAAAAGATTATTCAATGAGGGTGGATAACTGTAAAGTCCATGCAGATGTATCAGTTCTGATTTGCTCAAAATGCAAACTCCAAACAGATTATAAGTCAAAATAGTTATGATTCACACAGTAAGAATAGTTCTGATTCTCTTGAATGTTAACTCCAAACAGATTATAAGTCAGAATGATTATAATTCACATCCAGATTTACACAGTAAGAATAGTTCTGATTTTCTTAAATGTAAACTCCAAACAGATTATAAGTCAGAATAGTTATAATTCAAATCCAGATTCACACAGTAAGAATAATTTGGAGTTTTTCTGTGATGCCTATGCCACACTGATTATGGTTTTGATTATTATTATTATTATTAATTAATCATCCATAACTAGTTACAAGTGATGAGAATCTTAATTTATGTTATTAATAATTTTCCAGAAGACATCATTCGTCTCTCTCACATGGCGGATATGCGGGAGTGGTAAACATTTTCTCTCTTCCACAACATTAAGGACAAACATTTACCGTTACACAATATTTCTGAAGGTAGTAAACTTCTTACTAAAGAAGACAAATCCATCTTTTAATCTATATTTAGTGATCCCACATCCACCCACCGTCTTTCCAACATATGGTCATCAATGTGTGTAAGTACACAACAAAAAGAGCTAAATTTGTAAGTACACAAAAAAAAAGGAGCTAAATTTGAAGTACATAATAATTAGAGTTAAACTTTTTAAGTACCAACAATAGGAATTCAACTATGTAAGTATACAACAATAAAAGCTAAGCTCTCTTAAGTATGCAGCAATGAAAGCTTTGCCCTGTAAAACAGACTGACACATATTTGAATAGCTTTGTATTCTTAATGATGGCTAGCAATTGCTGGTTAAAAATAGCTACGTGCCAGAAGAAAGAGAGCAAATGTGTTGGTAACCTACTGACCTCTATCCTCATCTAGGGGTGGCAAAATGCTGTTTCCAGAACAAACTTTGAAGTAAATCTCCTGCTCGGACCCTTCTGGCAGTGCTCCAGCAGGTATCACAATGCTAACACCTGTATGCAAACAATGCTGAAATTCTTCAATAAAACAGCCAAAGAAAATGATCTGGTCTTGATTCAACATTCAGTAAATAAATCTTATGTGCTCACCACATATTCTTGTATAATCAGTATAAATTACAAGCTCAATAAACTCCAACTCATCGAATACTTAAACGTTAAGAAGAACAGTTTATTAATTCTAACTTCAGCAAGATAAATTATATATAAAAATAATCAAAACACATTAAATAAAATCAGTAGAAAGTATGTGTATGCGTAAACTCTACTAGAATTTATTAAACAATTTATTTACATGTTCACATACACTTGTCAATCATTTTATATTCATGCAAGCATATCTCTGGATTTTATTATACATGTTTGTATGTTCTTGACATACAACTATCTCTAGATGATATTATACATTTGTCTATTTTCCTCAACTATCAACATCTTTCTAGGTGCTATTATTATTCATGTATGCATGACCTTTTTGACTAATCAACATTTTTCTAGAAGCTATTAATATTCATGTACACATGTCCTTTTTGACTAATCAACATTTCTCAAGAAGCTACTATATATGTTCAAATGTAATAGTTATCACACAAGTCATGTTTCTGACACCCTTTTAAATTTAACACTCAAAGGTCCTTGAATTTCACTAAAAAACTATTTAAAAATAAATTGTTTAAATGTCAAATTTTATTATGCAAATGCATGTATATACACACTGTAACACTTAACTTCACGTAAAGTCCAACAGAAACTTCTTCAAATTCAACCTAAATTCTAAAATATCCTTCACACTCATACCTAATTTCTGTAATAATAATAAAGAAAGCCTTATAAAGCATCTAATATAAAATTTCTAATTGCTTTACAATAATTATATATAAATAACATAAGACCTAATTATATATATAGACAACTTAAGCATATAAGAAAGCTAAAAGTAATATAACAAAAACAATAAATACACATGCAAAAATTACAATATAAACAAACAACTTTATTTATAAAAGATGAATGAACATAAAAATAAATTTATCAACAGCATAACAATATCTGTAATTACAAAACATAAATAACAATGAATCAGAACAAACAATAATGCAAAAGACACACAGCCGTTCTTGTTGATGTGTCTTGAGAGCATTGTAGAAAAGAACAAAGGAACACTGACCATATGACTTATACTTTCTTTTTGAAATGTTGAAAATGAGTAATTCTGATGATGAGAGCAGGCTTCTAGCAGGAGTGTGAATGCGTAAAACCAGACAGATGATTAGGGCTAGAACTAAGTGAAGCGTAAGAAACAGAAGAAGTTTTGTACATTCTGCTATGGACAGGTAGCCAGTCAAGAGTTCTTGGAGCTATGAGAATAATCAATCATAGCTGCAGTGTTTTGAACCTTTTCAAGGCTTCTTTACAAGACAAGAGAGAGAAGAGACTTAACAATAGTTAAGACAAGGGAATACCAATGAGAAACTTGCGAATGGCACTGATTTGTCTCCCTCCATGTGTTACTCAACATATACTGAAAGTGTGTCATTGTGGGAGACAGCACTGATATATCACTCTACTCATACTGAAAGTGTGTCATTGTGGGAGACAGCACTTATACACCACTCTGCTCATACTAAAGACATGTCTTTGGGAAAACAGCACTGAAAATATGCCACTAGACACTACTGTCATAAGGTACTCTCAGATTTATTGTATGCAATGGGAGTGTCAATTCTGCAGAGAAAAGGATCTAGGATAAACAAGCATGACTTCAGTTGTAACTTTATTACTCATCAACAAAGAATTAGCATCAGAAAGTCATCTCACCATTCTGCATGGTGGAAGCAATTTTATTACAGCAGCCTGATTTATGCAGGTGACTATCATCAGCATCCCTCCCTCCCTACCTCCCTCCATCCACATATAGTGAGAAAGAAAGACTAAGTGACTAGTTCACAAGCTTGTGAACACATACGCAAACATACCTGTCTCCTTGCTCTCTAGTACACCACCAGCACTAGTGAAGACACCCCGAGCAGTTGCTACCACTGTTTGTCCTTCCTCCTGGCCTTGACCTTGACCTGGCCTGTGAAATATAATGCAGTGTCCAGACTGAAGCAATCACACTGTCACTACTTCTAAGTCAGTAACCATAGTTCTGACGTTAAAAAGTGTAAGCATGCTCATGTGGCAAAGATTTATACCATGTAACAAGATTGGATCAGTCAAGTTACAAAATTCACCCAAAGAAAATGTGATATGTGAAACAAAGATAAGTTGTTCTAAAATATTTTCCAAACAAAACAGCTAGATTTAAAATCATATTAAGACACCGGCAGTATCTCATCTTAACTCCACTGCCTAGGTCATCATACAATATACATTCTCCAAATTTATTGGTTGATCAAGAGATAAAGTTCTGCTAAACTGGCCTAATATTTTCCCGTACATTTCCCTCCTTTCTCTCATTCCAATCTGGTTCTGAGCATTCTGAGGGTATAACAAAATTGACAAATCTCTGAGATTAGAATTACTAATGTTTAAAAACCCCAAAGAACTGGAAGAGGAGTTAAAATTAAAGAATCTAAATTGGATTTAGAAAAATTCAATAACATTAACAATCAGAATAAAGCATTTCAGGCATTATTAATCAAATATCCTTTGGCTACAAAAGTGACAGACCAAAAATTTAAAGGGTTAAAAAATTAATAAGGGTTATCATACAAGCCCAGATAACTAAGCTTCATTTATTGGTTGGTTTTAAAACAATGATAAATCTCTGGGAATGGAGTTTAAAATACTTCAATAACTCTACATGGTGGAGGTTAAGCATGGAGCTAAATGATGGTAATTACAAGTAAAAAAGATGAATTGTAGAATATTCTGCACTGACATCTGTTTATATGCACTTATCTAAATGTTTTTTCTCTAAGTCAGTCACAAAACAAATACCACTGCTTACATTAATATAGTGACCACTTTATGCATATTTATTAAAACATGTCCTAAATCAAGTAGGGATATTTTATATTAGCAAATAATTACAAAAATATATTCTAAAGTAGAAGGTATCTGCCATCCATTTCGCAAAATTCTTAACTGTTGACCATTCAAAATGTTTGTACATGTATTATCTCAGTGATTGCATGTGTGTGTGTGTGTGTGTCTGTGTGTGTGATCAAAGGAGAAAGATTCTAGCAGGAAATGTAAACAATATATAATGACTGTGAATGACAAGCAAATGAAAACAAAAAATAATTTAACGAAATTTTAAAATGCAAAAATGAGCTATGGCCAATAGTTTAACATAAAGACAAACTCAAACATGAACAAACACATCTGAACAAAATACAGCAGTGAAGGACTATAACCAATAACAAACTAAACTGTATCCAGCCTAGTGATCATGTATAAAACAAGATAAACATTCCCTAAACCCAATTCCAATACATTTCAGTCACAGTACTGTAATTTACAAACACACACACACATAAACACATTGATGCTAGTATCAGTCATTGCAAAAGTGCCAGTCATGTGTGTCCACATCAGTGTCAGTCACCATGAAAGTACCAGATATGTGTGTCTACACCAGTGTCAGTCATCATGAAAGTGCCAGTTATGTGTCCACACCAGTGTCAGTAACCATGAAAGTGCCAGTCATGTGTGTCCACACCAGTGTCAGTAACCATGAAAGTGCCAGTCAAAAACACATATGATACTGTCAGTAGTTACAAGAGCTTGCCATATCAATCAATACTACACTGATTCCATGCAATCATGCACCAGCCCCACCCATTAGTAAGTCATGCACATCTGGGGTAGAAGCACAATATCAGTGCTAATAATAGATACAATATCTTGTTGTGTGTGCGTTTTTTTTTATATATATATATATATAGGCAAAGATAAAATGATAAATGGGAAAGATACTGGCTGAAGAGAGCTTGCACAAGATGCATGATGCCAATCAGTTTAACACTGTATTTTTTTCACAATTTTACTTTTGAGGAAATTTACTAAATGCAACCTGTTTATGGAATTTTAAACACATAAATACAACAACAAAAACAAAAAAATGAAACACATTAATTAGCCTAAATTGACCCACTTCAAATGACTCCAGAGATCTGTGCTGTACACAAATTCTATATAGGCCCACTTCAAAATGACTCCTGAGATATGCAATGTGCACAAAAGCTATAGGCCCACTTTAAATTGTCTCCAGATATCTGTGCTTGCACAAATACTTCATCCAATTGAAATGTCTCCAAAGATCTGCACTGTGCACATAAGCTACAAGCCTATTTCAAATAAGTCTTTCCAAATATTAAGTCCCACTTCAAATATCTCCAAAGATCTATGCTGAACACAAATACTATAATGCCCACTTCAAATGTCTCTAGAGATCTGTGCTGTATATAGATACAGGTTTACTTCAAAGGTCCTTAAGATCTGTACTGTGAATTTGACTTTTTCGAAGGTCTAACAAGAATGCTGTGCTGTAAAGGCCCATTTTCACTCACAATTTTACTTTCAGGATCTCTAGAGATATGATACACAAGGAAAACAAACACATAAGTGGGAGTGCTTCAAAGTTGTTTAGAAACAATGTATGTGATACAGACACTCATGCCAGAGTATCTAAAAATGCTGTGCTTTGAACAGACATTAATGGACCATTCTAGGATATCTAAAATGCTGTCTTTGTACAGATGTTATTGGACAACTAGGGTAACTAAAATTATTGTGCTTGGTACAGGCATATTAGTGACCTATTCTAGGATATTCAAAAATGCTTTACTTTACAGACATTAAATGGAGCATTCTAGAGTATCTAAAAATGCTGTGTTTGCATAGACGTTATTGGACCATTCTAGGATATTTAAAAGTGCTGTGTTTGCATACACGTTATTGGACCATTCTAGGATATTGTGTGTTTGCATACACATTATTGAACCATTCTAGGATATTTAAAATGCTGTGTTTGGTACAGACATTCATTCTAGGGTTCTAAAAATATTGTGAATGTGCTTTACACAGACACTAGTGGGTCCAATTCCATGCTTTTAAAATGTTCTCACATGAATTAGCTGACTTCTTTTTATCAAAGGTGGTCTAAAAATGCCCCTCCCCCAACAACATACATGTATGCCCATTTCATTGGAGCCCAGAGATACTGTTTGGTGATCAGCCACAATACCAGGCCTAGAAGAAATCTTCACTCCATTCATTAAGTATTTTTGTCTTCTGTTTACTTTCATTCAATGCATTTGCTAGCTCACAGCTTCTATATTGATAGACTGATTTATACAATATTGCAAAACATAAATAATATTTTTAAAAAAAACTATAAGCAATGAATATAAATATAAATAGGTTATACTGAATAATGATTGAACAATTACAGGTGGAATCATGATCATAGAACCTCAATCCCACTTAGACTAAATTTAATGGTTAGTAAGCCACCAGAAGTAGGTTTTTTTTTTTTTATATACACTGTGCAATTCAACCATGTAACTACTGCTTTCTTTCTTTACATGCAAATCTGCTAGTGTGCACCTATGTAGCCATTACATTTAGCAATCTTATTTCCTGAGAACACTATCCTCACTTAGCACTGACTAAATAAATGTGCCGTGAAGTGATCATCAAACCCAGGTGAGTTCATCAGCACGAGCATATGCATACAGAAGCTCATTTCTCACCCAGGAACTACAGTTTCTGGAGTGGATACACTCTCAGATGTGGAGCTGTCACTGTCGTCATCTTCTGGAGCGCTTTTCTTCCTGTCACCAGACATTCTCCGTTGTCCAGTTGAAATGCCCCCACTGGACAAGTGATTGTCACCCTTTTGGCCCATATCTACTGGGGGAAGAGGGGTAACAATTAAGGGTGGAGGGGGTGGTGGGAATTTAAAGCTTTTCAATGGTGACTGGGACTTGTGGGTGTCAGGGGCTGATGTACAAGGTGGAGATGGGAGCAAGGAATGTTTTGTTGCCATAGAAATTGGTCCAGCAGTTACTGGTGGAAGGAGTGAGGACAGAAGTGGAGGTTGAGGCTGGCAAGGGTTAGAGTTTGAATCATATTTCTTACAGACAGAAATAGCAGGCTGCAGAGGAACAGGGGTGGGAGCAGAAGTGTCTGAGTCTGAAGAATGAGTGGCTGGCATCAGAGAAGGTGAAAGAGGGCTGACCACATTCATTGAAGGCAGCAAATCAGGGGTAGTAAAAACTGCTGCTTCTGCATGATTTTGTGTAAGAATGCTTTTACATGGAAGAGAATTTTGAACTTCTAAAGCCTGGAAGGAATTGTTTCTTCTGTGAGAAGAGGATGTAAAAATGGGAGATGGTGGAGAAGGTGGAGGTGGAAGGGGTGATAAGTTCTGTGAGGAATAAGATAAATGGCAATATGTGAGTGAAACTGGAGGAGGGGGTGGAGGGAAGGAAGGGGCTATGGAGATCAGTGGTTCACGAGAGAGGCTATACCATAAGAAAAGAAACAAAACAACAAAACTTGTAAAAAACATCTAGACCAAGCATGGCTAATGAATGAAATGAGTAATTGATTCCAACAGGAGAACTACTATAAATAAATATTATCCAAAAGCAGTATGTTAATGAAGATTACAGTCTATTTCAAAAGACTGTTAAATAAAAATCACTACACTAAAATACTTATCAGACTACTTTTCTTTTTACAAAAGAAAAATTAAATCTATTAAACAAAAACATAAAAAAATGAAAGAAAAAGTGATGCTGATATGTCTACAAAATTAAACAAAAACATATAAAATACAAAATAAAGACAACTATATATCTACCAAATAAAATTAAAAAAAATTAAGACATTTATCTACACATTTTTTTTAAAGATAAGAAAAACAAGGATTCTATATAGTTACATTAAATAATGCAAAATACAAATATCTACAAAATAAAACAAAGTAAAAATAAATTAAAGAAACTCTGAAAAAAACCCAGAAAAGACAAATAAAGAAAATAAAAACACCTTTAGATGTACACAATAGAGTTTAATAAAATAAATAAAATAAAGTTGAAAACTATTTGTCCAGAGACAATACTGTTACACCTGACTAAAAACCATTGTACATAAACAATGAACAAAGCCAGTGTACAAAAACAATATACAAAGCCACTGTTCACAAACAAGACACAAAGCCAGTGTACAAAACAATGTACAAAAGCATACACAACCAGTACACAAAACAATGTAAAAAAACTACTTTTGTATAAAAAACAATGTATGAAGCTACTGTATAACAACAGTGTATAGTGTAAAACTATAAAAAAGACACTGTACAAAAAATGCACACAAAGCCACCATATAAAAACAATATACAAAGCAACTGTACAAAAATAAAAAGCCTTGTATAAACACTGTATAAAAACTCCTGTACAAATACAAACTATCTGTACTTGCTGAACAGTGACTTTTGAACATAAACTCACACTTACTATAGAAAGAATGTCAGATTACTCAGACTGTAACAGACCAACCAGACTTTTAAGAAACAAACATAATTTTGCATAAAATAAAATTTAACAATCCAATAATTAATTTGGAAGAAAACCCAAATAATAAATTATAAAAAAAAAATTAAGGAAATCATACTTAAAAAATGTTTAATTAAAAAAAACCACAAACTGTTTGATTAAAGAGCAGCTAACTGCAGTAATATAGAAAGCCTGTAGTCATACAATTTGAGCGAAACAGTTGTAAGTAGATGTAAAATAAACTCTAGAGGGAATAAAAACAAGTAATAATAACCAACATGAATTAAACAAGGAAACACAGCAATGAGCGAGTATGTGTGTGTATATATATATTTTTTTTGCACAAAACCATCATTCATAAAACAGTTAAAATAAGTGACCTAAGATGGGATAACTTACTGGTGATCTTCAACCTTGCGAGCAGCTGATGTATTCTCTGCTGTTGATCTTTTTTTGTACGCTTCAAATGCACTGCTTCTCTCCCCATTGTGTGCAGATGTCGCACTAAGTGGCTGCATGTTTGCTGGCAGACTTTCCTCTCTTGGAATAATAATAATTATTTTTTAAAAAAATTATCAACCAATTATTAAAAATTAAGATAATTATCAAATTATCATCCAATTTGCAGGTCAAGAAAGAAAACAGTTAAGCAGCCTTTGCAAACTGGGCTGTCCCACTGATATTGTCCATTGTGTGGTATCAGGGTAGGTGTCATGACATCTCACAATAAAAGAATAATGCTACTTGACAATGTGTATTTCTTTAGTTTTGAAATGTCTGATGGTGACTGACATAATGATACACTTTACAAAACTGCATGTTCAATTTCATGCTTAGAAATATTCAAAGAGAAACATACCAAGACACTAAACTCATATGAAAAAGAGCAACCTTTACCAACAAATTCACATTACAAAAACTGGCAATCTTTATCAATAAAATCACATTAAAAAATTATAGTGTGTTAAAATAAGGAACAATGAAAAAAAATCTAATCTACGGTAGTTAAAACTCATACTTTCTGACATTACAGGCATAATAAATGTGACAAACATTTTGCATGCACATAATTAACATCTGCTTTAGCATTATAACAACACAAGAGACATTTCAAGATCACAAACATGAGATAAGACCAAATACTTTGCATTAACCCTTTAAGGGGCAGAGCGGCCCAAAATGTTTTTACTACCGAAAGGGCAAAACGTCCAAAAGCGTCTGTAACAACCAGTGCTTTTTTTTTCTCATATCGTTCGAGAAATCGTGAGACTTCCGGTGTCTACAGGAAGCATGACGTTTGTACAACGATTTCCGGGCCATTTTTAAGTGTTTTCATGTGGCAGCATTCATTTTTTCATAAAGTTTTCTTTGTTTTTCGCGTTTGGTGTTTCAAATGGATTTCTAGAATCGTCGAGCGATAATGAGGAGTTTAATGGATTCAATTTATCGGATAATGAGGTAAGAGAAGTTTATTTTGAATCGGATGATAGGATTAGAAGTGACATTAATGTCAGTAGCGTGCACATGTTGCATCTTTCAAATTTTAGAGGAGAGTTCATCAGATTCTGAGGATATCGAAGAGAAGTAGCGGGGAGGGGTATCTGGAGACGCATATGGTTGGAATAGTAGTACTTTAGCACTGAATATATCGGAATTTATAACAGAAATGGGGCCGAATGTGACTGGAATTAATGACAGTACTCAGCTGGCTAGTTTTTCAAAGTAGAAATGTTTGACAAGATATCAGAATAAATGAACGAGTATGCACGTCCGAAAATCGTGGAAAAACAAAATGGCGATTCAGGTTGGAAGGAAACTAATGCCACTGAAATTAAGGCTTATTTTGGGCTTATGATTTTGATAGGAATTTATAATCTGCCAAAAAAAGAAATGTATTGGGTGTCTGATGACAGATTAGTGTTCCCGGCATCAACAAAGTGTGTGTACATAGTGTTTGTAGTGGACAATAACTGGACAATATTTTTTTTGTGTAAATATATATTTTCATGCAAGGATTCAAATTTAACACCTGAAAGTATACTTCAATTAAGGATATTAATAAATCTGCTTTCATTTCCTTTCATTTTGCATTTTATTTCATTGAAATATATGCACTAATACCTAAGATATGATGTTTTTACTAACGTAACCCTAAATCTCACTGAAACTCTGAAAAATCTTGCCCCTTCAGAGTTAGAAAAAGGAAAAACGTCTGCCCCTTAAAGGGTTAATAATGGATTTAAAATGATTTTTCACACTTGCAATAAACACATTTTCTTTATGAAAGAGGCAAAGAAAATCATATCAAGAGGTTACTAATGAAAACATAAGATGATTATTGGTCAGTTAAGTTTCTAAATTGGTTGTTAGTTAATTGTAATTTATGTAATTGCCTGGATATCACAATGATCTTTAATCTAAAGACTTTTATTTCCATATGACATATTAACCTGAATTATAAACATAAGCAATAACAGTACAAGCATGTGACCAATAAGCAAAATTGTAAATCTAAGTGATTACATGCACATTGCAAATTAAGATGGGCTTGTTGAATGTAAGGGATTAGCACTATACATTTCAATCACAAATTAAACTTAATAAAAAAAAATGTATAGGATTGCTGAATGAATAATGAACTTTTTTGACTTTCCAGCTTGAGAACTGTCATTAAATCCACAGCTACTCTTACACCTAACTAAAAATAATTTAGACAGATTAAACACGCATGAAAATGTATAGAACAAGAAAACCACTGCAATTCTAATGAAGTTTCCAGTCTAAAATTTGAGTATTATCATAACATAACATAACATATCATATTGCATCTAACTGCAAACATCAATGAGCCGGGTCATTATGTTAACACTCCATCATCAATCATACAGTGAAGTCAGGGCCAGACAAAAATAATCTATGATACTAGAATACTGTATCATATGGGAAACAACTCAGTGAGATTTCTAATTCATATTTGCACAGTTTGGATAATTTCCCTTGAGTGGGATGTTGGACTTGCATTACTAAAAGTACTTCCAGCTGAAAAGGAGTTTATTTTCGTCCTGATTTCAGCACAGGATTTTAAACATGAATGGGTCTATAACAGGTACTGATGAAAGTGACCATATTATTTAACTCATGCCTCTAAAGCGGGTATCTTTATAATCATTTGTGCAACATTTAGTAATAAATGAATGAAATACACTTACAGAAAGTGGATGAGTACTCAGTAATGTGTTTTTATATGAAATGAAGATAGGAGTCAAGGTAGTATTAGTAAATACTATATTTTCATTCAAGTTTTGTTTTCACATGCATGTTAAATCAGGGGTGCACAAACATTTTAGGCCAGAGGGCCAAATTTCCAATTGAAAGTACGTGGAGGGCCACAAGTCAGATTGCACATCGATGGCTCAGTAGAAAAAAACAACACAAATAATGAAATAAAGTCCTCTGGAGACCACACAGAGCCCTGTCTTGGGCCACATGCAGCCTGTGATTTGTGCACCCCTGATGTAAATGAATAAATACCAGTGAAAAAAGTGCATACATAAGATCTTGAAATGATACTTGTTGCAGTACAGATTAATGGCATTCAAGAGCGTCATGAATGCAGACTTAGTACATCTTGAATGTAAAGTTAAAATGTTCATTAGTATTAAACTAGGTCTAGCATATTCTCATTTTTCAGGTTGTACAGACCAGTCCTAGCATACTGAGAATAACCAGACTGTATGCAAATAGTTTTAGGCATACTAGGCTGGGATGAATCAGATTACATAAACCAGTTCTACCTGTCTGGAATGAGTCAGATTACAGTTTCTAATCTTAGTTTGCTTTAAATGCAGAATTAGACTGTATATATGTACTTCTATACTGTATTCAAAGCAAAAGTAGATAATAAATATATTTATTATTCTGAATCTGGAGTTAAATTATTTATTAGAGTATTTAGCAATATTTGGTGAGAATAATCTCAGTGACCTATAGAGTGCTCACTTATGAACATACTGATAAAGGATAATTACTGAAGCAGCCAGAAATAAATGTGAATTAAATGAAAACAAAAGTGTATCATGATCCTAATAGTAAACTATTTATGTCAGTCTTGAAAACAGACTTGATCTTCCGACCTAAAGTTTGAATTGAGCAGATATGGTCTATGGCAGGGGTGGGCAACTTCTTCAGTCGGCGGGCCGGGTATGGGAAAATGAAGTCCTTGGCGGGCCGGATTACTAAATCAATACCTTAATCGCGTATTTATCCACCTATGCAAGGAATAAATCGTATTTAATGTAAACTTTAAACTTGTAAACATTAAAGCATTGAGACCAAAAACAGAATATAATGAATTTAACGTAATGTACCTCAATAGCTGCTGAAGTCAATGAGACATCTGTGGTCGATCAAAGTTTTCAACAAGTTGTTTGAACTCTGGCTGCATGTCGGACGTAGAAATTCTCAGTAAAGACTGCACGTAAACATCAGTTAGAATGGAACGCAGCTTTGTCTTGTTAAAGTTCATGGTCGAAAATGTTTGTTCACAAATGTATGTAGACCCGAACAGAACAAGTAGTTTCATGGCCGTCTTTCTCAGGTTGGCAAACTTGGATTCATTCAGTGACGCATAAAATTTGTCAATGCTTTCAGATTGGAATTTCTCTTTCAGGGTAGAGTCACACTGCAGATCAATCAGTTCCAGCTGTAGAGCATCCGGCGCCTTTTCAAAGTCAGTTGTAAACGGTGATGATAAGATATCAAACTCAGCAGAAAGTTTCTGGAAGTCCGCAAAACGACGAGCAAATTCATTGTCTAGTGCAGATATCATACTGGTGTACTTCTCAGTTGACATCATCTGGGGTGCCATAGTTTTGAATGTTGGAAAGTGTGTTGTGATATTCTGACTGAGCTGGCGAGAAAACAGTTTTAGCTTCACCTTGAATGCCTTCACTGTTGAGTACATTTCGTGAGCAAAAGTGCCCTTCCCTTGAAGTCTGGTGTTCAATTCATTCATATGTTCAAAGAGATCAACTGCAAACGCCAGATCTGAGAGCCATTCTGATTTTCTGAGTTGGGGATATTCTGTATCTTTCCCTTTCATCTCCAAAAACAGTAAGATTTCTGTTTTCAGGTCCCAGACACGTCTCAGAACTTTCCCCAAACTCAACCAGCGTACAGCGGTATGATACAAAACATCACTGTGATCAGAACCGCAATCTTCCAGAAGTGTGATAAACTGTCTGTGATTTAAACCTCTCGCCCTGATGAAATTAACAATTTTCACAACTGGATCCGCAACATGTTTCATGTCAAGCACACTTTTACACAGCACTTCCTGGTGTATTATGCAATGTAGAAATATCAATTCCCTGGTGCAATCGACCTCTGCAACATGGTCACCCATTCTCTTCAGTAGACCAACTTTCTTTCCTGTCAAAGATGGAGAACCATCCGTAGTAACACTTACCATTTTCTGCCATGGTAATTGCATTGTGTGCAAGGCATTTTCCACACATTCGAAAATATCTTCCCCGGTAGTAGTGTCTTTCATTGATTCCATTGACAGCAATTCTTCTGTGATTTCAAAGTTTTCTGAAATGCCTCGTACAAAGGTGAGCAACTGTGCAGTGTCATCGATGTCAGTGCTTTCATCCAATGCCAGGGAAAACAGCTGAAATGAAAGTACACGCCTTTTTAGTTGTGATGTCAGGTCTTCACCAATTGCTTCAATGCGGTGAGCCACAGTTCTTCTCGACAAACTGACTTCTTCAAACTTCTTTCTGTGTTCTGGACAGACTTGATCAGCTACATCGAGCATGCACTTTTTGACAAATTCACCATCACAGAACGATTTGCTGTGCTTAGCAATGTTGTGTGCGACCACAAAGCTGGCATGAGTAGCAGCTTTCTGGGCTACTTTGGCTTTTCCGAATACATTCTGCTGCTTTACAAGTTTTCTGTCCAGTTCTGTTGCTTTTGTTTGCCATTCCGCTGCTGATAAAGTACTGCCATAGCCTGCATGTTTCGTCGCATAATGGCGGCTAATGTTGTACTCTTTCAACATGGCAACACTTTCACTGCACAGCAAACATACTGCTTTCTTGCCGACTTCTGTGAAAAAGTACTTAGGCATCCAATCTTTGTTAAATGCACGCACTCCCTGTCAACTTTACGTTTCTTGGCAAAATCCATGATAAAAATTTGATTGTAAATTCTAAATCTAACCGAAAACAACCAAAGAATAACTAACAGTCACTATTACTGTGACACAGTAAGAAAGTAGTGGGAGATTGCAGCAGGATGTGGATGGGGCCACATTACCATGGTGCTAATGTTGTACTCTTTCAACATTGCAACACTTTCACTGCACATCAAACATACCGCTTTCTTGCCGACTTCTGTGAAAAAGTATTTAGGCATCCAATCTTTGTTAAATGGCTACACTCACTGTCAACTTTATGTTTCTTGGCAAAATCCGTGATAAAAAATTTATTGTAAATTCTAAATCTAACCGAAAACAATCAAAGAATAACTAACAGTCACTATTAACTGCGACGCAGCAGTAAGAAAGTAGTGTGAGATTTCGGGGGGGGGTGGGTGGGTGGGATGTGGACGCGGGCCACATTACCATGTACGGCCAGAAACAGTCAGCGGGCCGGTCAAAATCCCGTCGCGGGCCGGACCCGGCCCGCGGGCCGTATGTTGCCCGTCCCTGGTCTATGGGTTATTAATATTATACATACACTCTGTTAGGTATTGCCTAGTGCACAGTGATGTGGGGACTTCAGAATCAGTCAATGGAATGATGTATATGAGGGACAATAAGATATCGCATAAGGAAACTTAAATCAGATTTCAGTCAGGAAGAGCTGAGAATGGGCATCATTAGATGGTGTTGTCTTCACTTTTCCTATAGTTACAACAATAAAAACATGCGTTCTTAATTCACTGCTATACCCAGATCTTAAGTTACATACTCCCGAAGCAATCAGCTGAAGAGATTTGTGATCAACCCATTAAAACTGCCAGCAACAACAACAAAAATAACAAATACCATTTAACATTTCAGTACCTCAGTTCATCATGCGATTTTGACATTTGCCTCCTTGCACCATAAAATCCTGGGGTAATTAGTTTCTTGTAAGTATCAAACGTTCGCTGCCCTTCCTTCTCATTATCCCAGCTTTTGTATTTGTTCCATCGTGCATCACCTCGACTGTTTAACCGAGTCTCAGATTTTGTACGGTCCACCGGATGATGCTCTTGTTTTACCTTATTCCGACTCCTTTGCTGCAGTTCTCTAAGCTGCTCATCGTCAGTTCTGCATGATCAGATATGGGGGAGGCAGGCAGTGAGATAAGAAGGGAACATGCAAATGTGCAAGAAATTATACAATTGAACATATATATATATATCTGTGATAAAGTGTGCATGCATTTAAAATGTAACATTGATAACCAAAAATAATTTAATAAATCTGTCTGTGAAGGACAACAAGTGAACATGCATTTACACAGCAATGTGATTAATTGTAATAGACGAATATAGATACTGAAGTTAGTTTAACAAATTTATTGTGCAATTACCCACCCCGAAAGTAAATATTAATGTGACCCTGTGAAAATAATGTCATTTGTTAATAATCTATTGTGAATAATTGAGGTACTGATGCAATGGTGGGAAATGTGAAAGTATAGTGCCAACCAAGAGATATCCCATGACTGAAGGTGTGATAAGTCGGGGCTGTACTTTCATCTCCATTCATGCAGAAAGCAAAAATAGATCCCCCTCCCCTACCCTGAAGGAAACTGATCATGTAAGATAAACGAAATCTTGTCACAAACAACTCACATACTTCTCAATTCATTCAGATCGAAAGCAAACAGATTTCTCCTAAAATGGAAAATCACCATATAAAATTAAGGCTAAACCTTGTCATAACATGTATTTCTCATTTCATATTCTGTCTAGATTGAATTTTATTTCATATGACCAGCACTGGATCCCCTGTTAAATGAGAGGTATGTCTCCTCCACTCGAGAGGTCCACAAGCAATCATGACAAAGTTTCAATTGGTCAAGACTAGTAATATGTATTAATGGACTCTTTGAAAGTATGCACAAGACAATATTTTTGGCAACGAAGCACTGGATTGTTTTACTATAAGTGTATTTATAATGAAGAAAGAGTATGTGAATTTTTATTTTTACTAACAAAACTGCCACATGCGAAGACCTAGGGAATCAAGTGTGCATCTATTTACAACACTAAAAACAGTCATATATGAGGGGGCAAATTGCCAATGCTATTTATCTACTGAGACATTATCTGATGCCATTAATCTACTTGGACATTAACCATTGCCATTTACCTACAGGGACACTATCCAACACCATTAATCTTACTGGGACATTCTCCAATGTCATTAATCTACTGGGACATTTTATCCAATGCCATTTATCTATAGCAGGGGTGCACAAACATTTTAGGCAAGAGGGCCAAATTTCCCATTGATATTGCTTGGAGGGCCACAAGTCAGAACAAAACAACACAAATAATGAAATAATGTGTTCTACATTCGTAATAATGGTAACATCCTAAAGTCCTCCGGGGGCTGCACAGTGCCCTGTCTCGGGCCGCATGCAGCCCGCGGTTTGTGCACCCCTGATCTATAGGGACATTATCTAGTGCCAATAATCTACTGGGACATAATCCAATGCCATTTATCTACTGGGACATTATCCAATGCCTGGTTGTAATATTCTATACATACTGCAATGACAGTTTATCACTGCCACTTTCCAGGTACTGATGGAATGATTCATAATCCAATGCTGTTTAGGTCTCAATTTTCAAGGTCAAATGTGATTTCATTGAATATAAAATTATCTAAAATGTTTTTGACCTTAATGCTCATAATTAATAAAAGAAACAGTGAGAACAAAGTGAAAATCCAAATTAAAAGAAACTAAATTCAAAAGCAGGTTACGCGTGTGTGTGTGTTTGAGAGAGAGAGAGAGAGAGAGAGAGAGAGAAAGAGAGAGAGAGAGATCTGAATGAATGCATACAGTGAAAATAGAAAGTCACACATACAATGACCACTGATTTAATCAATGGTTCAGTTTAAACAAATTCACAAGTGCTGCACTCATTCAAACACTAATTTAGAAGAATGACTTGATAAATGTCTTTTAAAGTCACACTTAAAATAGACTGAACAAGAAGACACAGTTACAGCAAAGCTGATGTATGTGTGTCTGAGTGTGTGCATGTATCTACATCTGTATATGCACTTGTGTGAACTAAATAAGCATACAGACAGTCTCTGCCTAACAGGACAGATATGTTCTTGAATAAGTTTGCACAAGATGTAATTGTTCAAGTCAATTTAGAAATTCCATTTAAAAAAAAAAAAAAAAAGCAAAATGAGAGGGAGGGGCCAAATGGATTTGATGAATAATGTAAATTATGAATACATTATGCAAGAAACTCATCAGTAGCAACCTAGCATTATCATTCACATTTAAGGAAAAAAACAGTAAGACATAATAAGAATGAGCCAGGCAAATAAATCTGATGCTGAACAAGAGATAAGTGAAGCTGGGTGCTGCACTTTAAAGGAAAATGGGAAGCTGCATTTGTGCAGTATAATTGAAATATTCCAGGGTCTTGTAGGTCAAACTGAACTTAGTGGGTTAGCTACGGAGCTGACTATAAATTAAAAAATCATGTTAAAATTAATTTATGCTGTCTGAGCTTGCATCAAATCAAAAGACTACTTGTAAATTTTAACCAGTTTTTAGAAATTAATTGTACTAAAACCTACAGAAATACTAGCCTTCAATATATATACACATACATACATACAGATTACTTTAAACGTTCTGTCATAGCGAACCCCTTTTCTTAATATTTCACATTGTATATTGTATATCATATCATATGTACTGATCATGTACATATTAATCTCTCAACTTTATTCATCTCCGGATCAGTCCATCCTCTATCCTATGATTTGCTGAGCAAATGCTGTTTCAAAAAACAAAAACCTAGTAATTATTATTTTTTTTTAAAAGGCAGGAAAATTTACATTTAAAGAAAACAACTAATTCACATAATTATAATACAATCTTCCTATTTAGCATTTTTGGTTCCATGCTCGTGCTGAAACTGACGATGAAGGATTATACTCTTTATAAAAATAGGTAAATTAAACATCTTAATTTAGAAAATATTTTTCTTGGTTTGTGTTTGTCTATATGCAAACAAGTTCTAAAAATGGAGGTGTTCATTAACCAAAACATGCAATACATGTTATCAGACTCAGAGGCTGATCTGTCCTGGAGCATTTATTAAAGGGGGACATGAAAGAATACTTAGAAAAGCGAAGTAAAAGATAACTCTGCAGTGAGCCGCTAAAGCAAGCAAGAAGGGATATAAATAATAGAGCAGTGATACAGTCCTGTCAAGCCACACAGACAAAAATAACCCAAAAGTGCGTGGTGCTCATTGAAGCATGTTTATTTATCTTTCACACATAAATGCTTCAAGGTTAAAATGAACAGTGATAATATCTATATTTGCTAAGCATGCAAGTATTTATTTCACATACATTCTTTCCTTTCTTTTGCTTGATACAGTATAACTTGAATGAGTAACATATTAAATTTGAAATATTAATATATACATAAAATAACTAAGAAAATAAAAATATATTTATTAAACTTTTCAAAGCTAACATTACAGGCAACTCAAACAAACCTGATTAGCCAGATTAGAAGGTAAGATGTGTTCTTGGATTAAAGTTTATTTCAAAATAATTAGTATAGATACTCTCAAAATTCATAAAATCGTACTGAATTGGAGTTTTAATAATTTATCTATATTTATTTACTATTTCACTTTTCAGTTATACATATATATTTGTGGGGAAGCTTAATGCAAATATGAGTTACAGTTAGAATTATAATGAATGGAATGATATTAAAAGAAAAGATAATACATAAATCACAACCCTTAGTTTTGTTTCATTTTTATAATTAAAAGATACCTTATACTCAGTGTAACTTGATAATACAATAATAGTAGAGCACTTTAACACAAACAATTTAAACAATATTTAGAGAAACCACAACTTTAAAAGGTCAATTAGGTTTACAAAGGTCTGGGTCTTAACACTTAACAGTCTGCACTGTTATAAACTATGGAGTCAAGTGAGATAAACATAAAATGGACATAGTCAATGCAGTAATTTGCTTTACTAAATACACACAGTCTTCAGTATACAAAACTCTTTTCATTTCCTGACAACTGATCATTAGCAACGTTTATTAAATGAAAAATAATTTCCATTAATTTACTGGCATTTGTCTAAAATATGTTTCAGTGATAACGAAATGATATACAAGAATGAAAAAAAAAATAAATAGCATGTACACACACATACACACAATGTAGTGCACTATAGTGGAATAAAACAAAGCCCTGCAAAATGTGATCTATTTTTCAAGGTCCATTAATCTGATATATTTCGTTACTTCAAAAAACAGTACAGATGAAAGTCATTACTAATATGATGGTGGCTTCCAATGCAGTAATAAAAAATAATTCATTATGCAAAGCAAAGGAAAGCAGTTTTGATTTATCTACGATGTAACCAGTACATTCCTAAACAAAGACACATTTACTTTTAGTGATTGTGACCCAAAAGAAAAGTAAGAGTTGCTCAAATATTGAGCAGAAATTAATTAAAACAACAGAAAGAAATTTTACAATTCTGAAAATTCAGCAACTGTTGAAAATAAGACAGATCAGCCTCTCAATCAATATTTTGCATACATGCTTTTTTGAAATTATGAATGATTATGATGCAATATATATATATAGTCTAAAATGTATATACAACTTGCCTGTAAGGATGTTAAAAATTGTGAGGCAATGGAGCATGCATAAGTGAGAAGAGAGAGGCACAAAATTATAAAAAGTAATAGCTACAAACATATCTGATATGCTTAAAAATTTCTCAAATTAGAGAAAAATGTCATACTGAGCAGATCAACTATGGCTGCCTTGTTTACTAGCAATTCCAAATTAAAAATACAGCATTCTAAACACAGAGCCAAAAAGAAGTTTAGAACATTTCTGTGGAAGGAGGAATACAAGAAGTGGAAAGAAACAGTGGAAATTTTCCTTACATGCTAACAAGATTTTTTTCCTTGTTTGGTCCAGGAATTTTTTATGGATGAAGAGCTACATTTTCTTACTTTATAGCACCACTGTGAATATAAAGTATCTCTGTGAATATTAACATTTATAAACTCCAAGCAGTGAACCACGATAGCCACTGTGTATTTATTGCTTTTCATTATTGGTATAGTATGATGAAACTAAAAAAAAATACCACTACATCCTATGGAAATTTTTTATGATTAATAGGAAAAGAATTTGAAGCAAATCATTTATCAGAATGATACATCAATCTTTTGCAAATTAATCTCCTCTTATTTATAAATAAACCACCTTACTCTCTAATAAAATATATGGCTCAATCAAATACCTTTTAACATATGAGATTCCAACGATGTTGATATTTTCTATTCAAGTCACCACAGCACCCCATCCCGACATACATAAATCCTTGCCCAGGGGAACTAATCTCATGTTCATGGAAAGTTGTTCCACTAAAGCACAAATTATAGTAAAGTGTGTATCTATAAGAGATCTGTGCACAGAGTGCCAGATGCATGCATATTCAAAATGCATACAGGCTAGATATTTTACCATATCTACAAAATAGATATTTTACCTATGTCATTTCTGATATGTTTACAGAATTATAATTTAAATATTTCTTTTTAAAAACAACTACAATTCCCCAAACAAACAGCAGAGCTCCAGCAATACTTTGCTAAGAAAAGTAAATAAATAATTATAAGACTTCAAAACGTAAAAGAAAAGGAATTATAGCAATGCTTAAAATGATAATATGGTGTGTGTGTGTGTGTGTATAAGAAATACAAGTACACACAAAAATAGTTGTAACAGAAAGGCAACATTAACTGTAAAAGGTAAGAATAATGAAACAAAGGATACACAGATTTAAATATACAATCATGCACAAAGGAAATCATTAATTTGGTTGAAAATGAATATTAAAGTAAGTTTTAGTAATGAAAATCATGCTCCATCCTTAAAACTCTAGAAAAAAATAGCATTAGCTTTTACAATTAATTACTAATAGGCAGTTTTCCCAATATGACTCTAAAATTGAACTCTATACTTATATTAGTTATAACATTAATGGAAACAAAGTGAGATTAGGAATAATCTGAATTTCTTCTAAACACAACTTTACCAACAGTAAAGAAATTATAATTTTAAAAGTTTTTATCGGTTTTCTTTTTATTTCAAACAACCCCTCTCTCTTAGATTATAAGAGAAAATATTTAAACTAATTAAAGTCAAATTTCTTTCATTGTTTGAAAAGAAATCTTTTGTATTTGTAAGCCCTGATTTGCAGTCAAAGTGGTATTTTATTATGCACTTGCAAGACACACATAAAGATATATAATACCACAAAATAATATTTTAAAAACATCTTAAACCATGTCTATAAATTTCAGAAAGATAAATATTAATTTTATCATATTAAATCAATTACATTTAATACATACACATATATAGACAATCATGCATACCAAATAAATCATTTATAATTCTCATACAAGCAAGTGACTGAATCAAATATATCATAATTTCATATTAAAAAATATTTCACATAAAATATTGTTCGTTGTATTTTGTTCCTGTGTATTTTGTTCATATCTTTTAATTTAAAAAGTAGATATATTTTTTAAAAGACTAAACATATCTTTAAACATAACCCGTGTGAATAAAATTCAAGATACACACAAACAGCTATTAAAGAAAAAAATTACTGAAATACAATAAATATACATCTTAGCATAGAAAATTATTAAACGTTAAGATGCGAAATCAATTGATAGATAAATACCTGTAAGCAAAATAATAATATTCCTTAAAATTTTAAGTACTCATCATTTTAGTCTTAAAAAGTAAAAATAATATAAGGAAACATTAAAAAATCAACTTTAATATAAAAATATATAAAAGTAAAAATAAGCATAGCAAAAACAAAACTATAAGTAGTTAGTTATAAGACTCAAGAAAGAATAAAAGATATGTTATCCTGGTAACAGTGACCTAAATTAATTGCTAGTTATGATACTTAGTAATTAATTAACATTGAAAAAAATTAATATTTTAAAAAAAAGTACACTCTCCCCTGCTGAACTCATGAAGCATTTTAACTCCCTTCCCAGACAACGTCAATGTTCTATCTATTCCCAAACATTTTATAAGAAGTCAGCACAGAAAAAGCCTAAAGCACTGAATAAAGTATTAGAGGCCGCATTTATGCAAACTAAAAATAACAAACCGAAAAGAGTGAACATACAAGATACTGTTTGAAACATACTTTGACGTGCATTAGTTATATTCACTTGTTCACTGGTGGAAGTTTACTCAGTCATTATATTGGTGTCAGTGAACAGTAAAGTACAAGTTAGAATATTAATGTTGGTGTCAGTGAACAGTAAAGTACAAGTTAGAATATTAATGTTGGTGTCAGTGAACAGTAAAGTACAAGTTAGAATATTAATGTTGGTGTCAGTGAACATATCCCATGTTCAATAGAGGACAAGGGGACACCATTCTGATTGACCTATATTAAATATAGGACAAGGGGAAACCATTCTAGTTGACCTATATTAAATATAGAACGAGACCATTCCAGTTGACCTATATTAATATAGGACAAGGGGACACCATTCTGGTTGACCTATATTAAATATAGGACAAGGGGACACCACTCTTGATGTCTCAGAATGAACACTGTACTGTGAGAAACATTACTAATCAATGATTACTCTTGAACTAGGGAATTTAATAAAATTTGTTAAGGTATTAGTGATATAACATTGACAGTTTAGAAAGGAGAAATGGACCGAATTTCGCTACAAATATATACACAAATATGAAACACACAAAAAATCTTTCCCAAAAAAAATAGCATTTGGGTTTTCTTCTTTGTTTAAAATAACTGAGTGTAAACCTCATTTGTTTAAATACAAAATGAAAGTAATGGCCATGGTTTTCATTTATTTTGATTGTATTAATAAGCAAAAAATATGAAGAAAAATTTGTGAAAAATATACTTTACTATAAAAAAAAATGTATAAACTCTGCATCTATTCAATTACATTCCATTTTATCACTTTTAAAATGAAGACGATCACTCCTCTAAGACTTTTAATATTGATTATTTACATTCATAATCACTTTTCTAAATGTGCAAACATAATTAGCAAACATAATTATACAATTTACTTGTTACTTTCTAATATAGATATTTAAAACTGCTGCTTAATTCTTTGAATAGTCAATAAAAATAGATAAGTGGAAAATAAGCAATTACACAGATGATGAATGCCACCCATTCAAACTTTTAACATTACCTGAGTGTACAAATCTGGTGGCAAGTGTCCAGAATGAGTAAAGAATATAAATCTACCAAACATTACTGTGTATTCATTCCATAAGTTTTAATGTGTTTTCAAAAAGGTTATTTAAAGACCAAGTGAAATGGAATCTAGGTCAAACATACTTTGTGAATGAGATATGCCCCTTTATAAAGATACACAATCCCTCAATCCACAAGCCCTTGGGGTAAAGCACACAGAAGTGACGTCAGGCAGGGGGTCAAATGGCTGCCAGCGTAATTTTCTATGGTGAACTGTATGATTTAGATCCAATTCGTCTGATGAGAGCAAAAGTTCATCTGATAATTGTTCGCATACCATTTCTAATGATGTTGGAGATATCGAGGAAACAATGACTGACGATGACTGTGTCTGGTAAGATATTTTTCTGATAATATAAAGTCATCGTACTACATGCCATATGTTTGTAGTCATCGTTAAGCACATAGACATATTTTTAACTATTATTAAAGTGAGTTATGTATGATTTTTATATGAATGATAAAAGTTCTTTAAGTACAATTTTGTAATTGTCATCACATATATATAGATATATATATTACATTTACTACTGGTATTTATTACTATTAGTGATATTATTAAAGATCTGTACTAACATTTAGAGAATGGCAGTATAGTTATGTTTTAAAAATCATTCTGCATATAATTTAAAATTATTTTCTAACAATGAAGAATATAGAGAATAGCAATATAGTCTTATCTTGTTTTTAATTGTGATTATTATTCATATTATAAATATATAAAATTTTTAATTACTTTACTATAAGTACAGTAGTTTCTTTTATATTTCTCTATATATATTTGCATGTTTGTGCATGAATGTATAAGTATTATATGTGTGTGTGTGTGTTTTTTTTTTTGTGTACTCTTTTATTTATTTAGTATTGTAAATCAAAAGCTTTTACATTTAACAACTAATGGCCAATGTTGTGTTAATTCAGTAGTTGGATAGTCTTATAAACCTTAAATATATGCATTTCTTCTTATTAATATTACAATTATTATTATACTATTTATATATGATCTAAACTAACACTCAAGTACAGCTACAAAAATTGGTTAGAATTCTAGGGGAAAAAATCCCAGTTTTTGCCACCTTACCAGTGGTGGTATAATTTGTGCAACAAAATTCTATAACTTCGCTAATATGCAGTATTATGAAACCATAAACTGTAAAGTAAAATATTTAATTATGATCAAGTTACTTCAACTATTCATTTGTATACAAGTAGTTTTGGCAGATGCATAAAATAATGATCAAATTCTAATGGATTTACCAACTAAAGTTAACAGCAGAAAATAAAGACTTGGAAATGCTAGCTACACACTACTGTATATGCTGTCGGATGAAAGTTTTCAACTTTGTAATCCACTTTTTTCATAATTTGTGATCTTTGGCAAATGTTAAAAAAATGAACATTTTTAGTTTGTCCACTGTTTGTGCAGCCATGTGCACTGCAATATTTAAACATGTTTTAATTTTTCAAACCAGACATTGAATGAAAGACAATATGTCAGACAGCGCATGCAGATTGTAGTTCCACATCATGATGTCAAATGTTATGTTGTTAATCAGTTTCGCAAATGAACGAGAGCTCTGATTTCTTTCAGAAATATTGACTTTCAATACCAAAAGAAATGCATTCATACAAATCTCTGAAAGTTTAAATTTTGCAATCTTGATTCTAAGAATGGGAATTACTCATTTCAGATGGATTTATTCTCATCTGTGACTGACCTAGATTCTGTTTCACTTGGTCTTTATGAAAATTATTAGTAATGATACTAATGAGAATTAGTTTAATAAAATCATCTGTTACAGAGTATGTACTGCAATTCATCATTAAAACTGTCAAGTAACGAGTTTTCACTGCAGTGCATCATTAAAAGTATCCAGTTATGAGTTTTCACTGCAGTGCATCATTAAAAGTATCAAGTTATGAGTTTTCACTGCAGTGTATCTTTAAAACTGTTCAGGCTTAAAATATCCTTTCATGAATTCCTTGTTATAAGGAACAATTTGTCATCAGTGACTACAATCTTTTATTAATCTCACCAAATAAAAGTACTGACAATAATTTAAACTAGCAAATGCAATATATATATATCAGAACATATTTGGAAGGTGAAAAAGTTGAGATAAATCAATGTTTAGTTTTCTTCTTTTTTTAGTAAAGAGCAAAGTAAGTCATCTGGGAATGTTACTGGTTTCCAGATTGTAAACAAAATATGACAGCTAATTAATTTGTGCATTTTGATCAAAATATACAATAATGAGAAATTATACCTACTTCTGTTAAAACAAACAATATAGGATAATTCCATTTATCACTTTAAAAAGATGATATATTTTTTTGAATAGTCTGATACTGAAAGTATAATTAATAGAAATAATTACTGATTCCTCAGGGTTTAATTTGTATAAATGCAATGTTCAAAAATTTCGGTCATTATCTTTAAATAGGTATCAAGTGGCGACAACTACAAATTAGTTCCGAAAGTGGCTGAGTTATGTTTTGATTGTTATCAATTTATTTAATTTAATTTAAAGATACAAATTGGAAATACATTAACTCACTTCTTTAATCTACATGTACTTCAGCCATATTTTCTCATGCACACTCGCATTTAATTCACTTTAGAAAATAAAAAAATAACAAAGGGAAATAACTGTCCATGGTCATCAGAAGTAAAAGGGAAAAATGGTTGCAGCAGTGCCCTAGGATAAGGATAATAATTCTCCCAAAAAAAAAATAAAATAAAAAACCACAAAGGGAAACTAACCATGCTTGAAACAAAAGTGGGATCATGCAAAAACACACATCATCAAAATTATCATGGCCACTGCCTCACCTGGGTCGTGTGTAAGCAGTTTGATCATGTCTATGCATTTCTCGCTCTGCACCACTGTTTCTACTGCGCAATCGATCCACTTCCTGATGGTCCATGTACTCATTATTAGAGAAAGCCCGGGGGGAAACTTCATCGAAACTGCCACGGTCACCGATCAAATTGTCTCTGTAATTTTCTGAAGGAAGGGGGGGCAATGGAGGGGGGACATCTTGAAGTCTCATATCACGAGATGAAGCACTGGCCTTGCTGCGAGAAGAAATGTATTCGTAAGGTGACTCTGCAGATATCTGGTGTGAAAACTGTAGTTGCTGGTCTTGCAGAAGGCGTGAATCTTCGGCATATGGTTGCTGCTGCCGTGAGAAATTTATTTCACTGTAGTTGTAAGATCTGAAAACAAAATTGATTTTAAAAAAAAAAATTTGTCCCCAACTGTATTGTCACACTAGATTTTTTTAAAAGTCTGCATTTGTTACAACAGACCATTAACAGGAGTGGAATATTTTGCAATTCATTCCCACCAATGACGAGTTTACATAATCATAAAGCCTGAATTTCAAATGAAAACTAAAACAAACAGGCTCTGACAAAATAAAAGCATTCATGTTGTTTAAAAATAAAATGGACCAAAAAATAGTTAAAGAGATTAATGAAAGGAATCCTGGCCTGATAGTGTTTCACTACCAAGAGAAAATTAAAAAATATTTTAGCCTGACATACTTAAAATGGTAGTAGACTTACAGTGGAAACAAATGGACACTCCAAATAATGAGATCAATGTGCATGAAAAACAAACCATTTTTCACCTATTGGAATTTTCATAGTTCCTGGCCTTCACATGGTCCATATCAATTTCTTTTAGTGAGTAAGTCTTTACTGGGACTGGTGGGGGGTCCCGCTTTCTCGCTGTTGGTCGTTCACCTGACCCTCTATCAGAGGAGTGTGATGTGGGACCACTGGGCTTGGCTATAGAGGATCTCTGCTTTTCGTCTTTCCTACATACAATACATATTATAATCCAAAGTGATGCATTAATTATCAAGAATACACCATCTTCAGTTTTGTTACCCAACACACATCATAATCCCAAGTAATAAATTAATTATCAAGAATTCGTATCTTCAGTTTTGTTACCCAATACACATCATAATCCCAAGTAATAAATTAATTATCAAGAATTCGTATCTTCAGTTTTGTTACCCAATACACAATATAATCAAAAGAAATACATTGTTCATAAAGAATTCACCATCTTCAGTTTTGTTACCCAGAACAAGTTATAAACTAAGGCAACATGTTAATTATTAAGAATTTGTTACCTTTAGTTTTATTACCCAACACATATTATAAACCACAATTCATGTAACTGGCTCCACTGATCCACCATTTATTACTAGAGGTAAATATAAAATGAGTTTCTGAACTGACATGGAAAAAAAAAGAACAAACATTTTTTTTTGTTTTTTAAATGCTAATTTATAATCAAGAAGCAGCCTTCACAGCAACAAATACGTATGAACCTATTACTAAGTATTATTAACTTATTAGGCCAGCAGAACAATAAAAGCTACACCGAAACCACATTATTTAATATCCCCCCCCACCCCCCCTCAAAAAAAAAAATTCCTTTATCTATCCAAGATCGTGTCTCTCCTTTCAAAAAAGCTACACATTTCTCTCTAGGTGTTCATGGCCAAAGGTTGCATGCAATGTGAATCCCTAACAATAACATCTTAAATTGCAATAAAAAAAACAAAAACATGTTACTGCATACAAACATTTACATTTCTCCACATTATCAAGGAACTTAAAAGATGACACAACAAGATGAATCAACTGCAGTTAACACATATGAGTGGTTATCATTTCTTTTTTAATATAAAGTAACGATTCAGTGAGAACACTTTCAACTTACCTGTATTTTGCAGTCAAGTCTGACAATTTGGCCCGATCAATCTGAGCATTTGAAACAGGATTAGCTGTACTGCGGGTGAAACGGTATGGGTCATGGCCACCTGAGCTTCGGTCTGTGCGACCTCCAACCTGCAGTGCACCAAATTTATCTCTCAGTTTTGAGTCATCATGCTTGTTTGATGGGTTGCTAACATAACGGCTGTAGGAGTCACTGTCATGAGATGACGAGTCATTGTAGCCCTGTGAAAAACCCGACAAAATGTTTTTTTCAAGGCCAGAAGCTTTGCTGATAGATGCTTTAAATGCTTCTGTGGCAAAACTTTAAATCATTTTCAATTCCAATCCTAGAGAATTCTTTTTCTGCAGCAACACTTAAAACTGCTCAAAGCCAGAATGAAGTAGGAGAACCAGAGGCGATATCAGCAAATTTGGCAGTATCTTCCCCTGAATATATTCCTCATCTATTGTTCCGTTATTAAAAGTTGATAGAACATGAACAACTGGGAAAATTTTAAATGGTGGGATTATGGTTATTATTAAAAAAAAATAAACGAACACAACCTCTTTAAATTATTCTATCCAATGTCCTGAAACACCTTTTGCATAGCTATGTACTGTGGTAAAATACCTAAGTGATAACGAGGCATTTTGATTTAATTCTTAAACAATAGCAGTACAAAAGAACAGTTATTTTCTATCATTATATAGATAAAATATTAATACTCTTTCAAAGTTCATAATTATACTAAAGTATAGTGTCATGAAGTTACAGCAATGTGACTAATGTCAGTAATGTGTCCAATAATATTTTTCTTCCCAAGACCAGTGTTATCTATTGGAGAATTGGTAGTGTCAGACAAATAAGCCACAACCAAAAGGGGCTAAATTAGCTCACTGCAGTGATAAAAACACAATACACCCCTTGCCCACAGAGGTCTCTATGAACACCCAGAACGGGTTATGGCTGAAAGGACTGTGGGGAGGCTAGCAGGGTATGTGTGCTTGCATGATAAATGTCTAGGATGTAAAGAATTTCTTTTTCCATCATGGAACCAGATGCGTACAAATCAGAAGAAGAATCATAAAGAGGGCAAGCAATTTTCCACTGCAATTTAACAACAATTGGTTTTTGGTATGCAGAAAAACAAACCTTCCAAGTAAAAACAAAACTTCAGCAACCACTCAAAGGTCAGAGGTCAGTGTAGACATGTCTGTAAGATAAAATCTGCAGAAGGTAGAATAGGATTTACAGCCAAACCCTTTCATATCTCTAAAGGTTACACTTCTATAAGCAGTCAAACTGCATGAAATTGTTCTCTCTCCTGGGCTCCAACAGAATCTGGAAAAGACTAATGTTCATGTTCACGTCTCCAACTGTTTGCTTAAGATGAGGATGCCTGACTGCAAATATCTTTGTGGGTAGATTAGCAGATTTGACTTGATTTTTTTCAATCTATAGAATTCTGATTTCTGTAGGTCAACTTTAAAGGCTCAAAACTGGGTCTTGCACAATGGAGACATTATCATTCTGAATGAAGAGGAGATAACAAAAATAGAAGACTAGTCAGAAAGTCTATTTCTTTATCATGAAGAAGAAAAGATGTGTAGGTGAGTTACCACCACTGAATACAGTAATATTTTGTAGATCTCCAGACAAAGCAGGAATTTCACTGACCTTGCCTGATGATACTAAGGCCACTAGGAAAAATGGTTTTAAAAGAAACGGTTTTATATTATTTTTGATTCCAGAGCTAGAATTTAAATAATTCAGTACTATCCCCAAATCCCAGGCTGGGATAACTGCCACGGCTCAGATTTTTCTCTTCCATTTTAGACAACAGATCTGATATGTCTTTGCCTGAGATTATATCTAGTATATTAAAATATTTGAATGTATCAGTAACCACTGACTTCTAATCTTTGATCACAGAAACTGTTATCTCCCCATTTTAAAACTGATAAAAAAAATCAGCTAAAGCTGTTACTGGCATATTTAAGGGGTCAAACCCCTCCTCCAATTTCACATTGTGTTTTTGTGAATCTATCAATGATCATCTGGAAAGTTTTAACTAGCTACTCTTTCTGTGATATGAGTGAATGCCCATGATGACAGAATGAACTCTGCACTGAAATACCCTTCCCAGAATGTAAACTAGAGATTTCTTTGAGATCTTTTGAATATAGAAAAGGTGAAAGAAAGCATCTTTGAGATCAGACAAAAAGAATGATCTAGCAAGCTTGACAGGCTTTGATTTATCAGGCTGACTCAAAAGAACATGTCTTGAAAAATCAATGAACAAGACAGTAGAGTGCTTAAATCTAGAAGGAAACTGTTTAGGACTACCCAAATACAATACTAAAAAATAAATGTCACTTGATCAGTTCTGGTACAAATATACCCAGACTCTATCTGAATACTGTGTCTTTAAGGCATACATGAGCTCTTAAGGTGCTACATATACCATAATTTCTCTTTGCTGTGAATGTACAATAGCAGCAAAAGGGCTCTAAAATTCATTCTGTATAAAGTGATTTCTCCTCAAAATTATTTTTAAAAGGCATTGTTTCAAGGGTGCCTTAATACAGAGATACATGAATTAGTTTTTATGTGTTGCCTTAGTTACAATTGTCACATAACACTGATCTCCATGTGTGTGATTAAACAAGTCTATTACTAGATTTGTCTTCTGTAACTAATCAAATCTATCAGTATACATGTCTCTGTCAATAACTAAATCTATAATTAGAAACATCTATAAATGACCCAGCCTATCACTATATTTGTCTGCAAATAACTAATCAATCTATGACTAGATGTGCCCATGTCTATAGCTAATCAATTTAACCCTGACCTGACAAAATTTATTTAAATTTAATCCTGTCTTAACTAACCGAGTCTGTCACTAGATTTGCTAATGTCTAGCATTACCTATAAATAACCAAGTTTATAATTTGTCCTTGCCTAACCCTGTAACTAAGACTATGGCTAGATCTGATCATGGCAAGACTTGCATATAACTATGCAAGCCCATATCTAGATTTGTCAATGCTTAGTTTACAATGCCTTTAAATAACGAGTCTACAATTTATCCTAGCCTAACCCTGTAACTAAGACTATGGCTAGATCTGATCATGGCAAGACTTGCACATAACTATGCAAGCCCATAACTAGATTTGTCAATGTTTAGTTTACAATGCCTTTAAATAACAAGTCTACAATTTATCCTAGCCTAATCCTGCTTATAACCAAGTCTATGGCTAGATTTGTTCATGCCTACAAGTCATAACTAGATATGACCCTGACAAACCTTCTGATCTGGATTTGCAGACTGAGTTGACCCTCCATGAACTTCCTGAGGTAAATGAATTTTTTTGGCAACATGGGTGCGAAAACCTTCATCTGATGATATCCTGTCGCGGGGAAGACTGTAATCATCATAACTGCCTATGTAGTACTCTAAGGAAAAATGCAAAAAAGAAACTGTGCATATCATTGGCAGAAAGATATTTAATATATACATAAAATAACAAAACAAAATTCGCTTAATTAATTTTTATACATATTTTTATACAAATACTAGTACAATTATACTTAAAACAATAATGAAATTTTAATCATCTCTGTGCATATTTGTCATGTATAGAGGATAAGTCAATGAACTTGTCCCTCATCATAAATATTCTTAGTCAACAAAATCTTGTCTGCATGACCTGTTCTCAAAGGTAAAATATTTATTCCTTGACAGCTGTTATTTTACTCATCTAAAGAAATGAAGTGATTGTTCATTAATTTAAGTATGAGACTGCCTGTTTTCATTTTAGATCTGAATTTTATAGTGGGTAGATAAGAAGAAAATAATTTTTAAAAAGCATAAAAATATATTTAAAAAAGCAGAAGGATAGGCAATCTCTGATCCATTAACATTTCTGACAGTGGCACTTATGGAGAAAGCAACTGTAACAGTTGCTGAGCTGACAACATGACAAGAACTAATTGCTACATTTCCAGAGCTGTCAATGTGACATGCATACCTCCAGGAACTCGATTTCGTAAGCGTTCACTAGGTGTCATGGTAGCATACACATCTATGGCAGATCGATTATGATGAGTGAAGGGTGGCTGTTGTTGTGGTAAATGTGTAGGCCTAGTAGAATCTGTGAGGTGATGAGAGTGTGGATAAAAACGGTCATCAGGGTTCATTTGCCAGTCACCTGCACAGGTGTATGTGATGTAAATTTTAAAATAAATAAAAGAAAGAAAAAACATTTTGCTACACACACAGTTCAAGGAAAGTGAACCTCAGATCCAAGCATTTCTGATGTAACAATAGTAAGTAAAAACAAAAATCAAAATAATATATAATTAGATATATTTTCATCTTAATCATCTCAATAGACTAATATTTTGAATTTAAACCACTCTTATTTGTAGCTGAGGCTTAAGAATGAATGCAAGAATGGTACTGAGAAATTTCAAGTGTAATGCATGCCTGTATATATGTATAAAATGCAAAATGGAAAATCTATCAGTCCTATGTAAAATGTGCATTCTGACTTTTGTCAGTCGCCTACTCTATAGGTCAGTGTCATTCACACTTCTGCATTAGAATGCCTGCATTAGACTGACCCTTTCCTCTTAACACATGTATTGGAATGGGAGTCTTCAGCTGGTATTTAGGGTACTGACATATGTATAGGATGGGGAGCCTTAAGCTAGAATTCAGGATAATGACAAATGTACTTGATGGAACCGTAAGCTGGTATTTTAGGGTACTGATTTATTTACTGGTATTTCTTGATTTCTTCGTGGTATTTATCAGTCAAGCAAATTTAAAAAGAAAATATGAGTTTTTGAATGAGTTAACTGATGAAAATCGTTTTGAACACTTGTCAAATGTGGTCAGGTACTATTCTTAATAATGTAATTTAAAAAAAAAGGATTTACTTAAAATATACTGTCCAACTCAACTGGTTCTACATGATTAACTGTACTGTATATGAAATGTGTAGCATTTTATTGCATTTATAAATTCAGTTGCTTGTATATCACAATTATATATAGAATACTGCAAAACTATTTAATTTTAATGATAGCCTGATTTAGTGTATTCTGAGATCTTCAGTCATAATCTACTATTGCAGAACTGCCAAAATATAACTTTACCATAACATCTCAAGTGTAACATGAATTAAAAATTCTTTATAAAAGTTTGGAAGTGCCTTAAAAAATACTCTGACAATTATTTTATTTGATACATATATTTCTACTCTAATATAATTTAATTTGATACATATATTTCTACTCTAATATAATTTAATTTGATATATAAATCTCTACTCTAATAATTATTTGATTTTATACATATAAAAATAAAAAGATGATCACAAATGTTGAAGCTAATTACTCACCTGCAACAATGACAAATGCAAGCAAACTTTTAATTCATTCAAGTGGAGACAATCACAAATACAAAAGAAAGACCAGTGCAAAAAAGATAGAAGACGTTAATTTCACACAAGAATTACCAATACCGTCTCTATCTGGTGGTTTTTGATTGCGAGGCAGGCGATAATCATCCCAGTATGACTCTTCCCTACTTCTGTGTGGTGGGCTCTGTAAGAATATAGGCATCTTTTAAAAGTCAAAATATAATGATCCATCACTAAACATGGTAACTAGATTCTTGGAAAAAGTGTCATGGTGGATAAAAGGTTACCTTATAACCTTACCAAAAAAATAAAAGAAAAAAAAGCAGAGAATATGAGGGACCAAGGCTATCAATAAACCTACTAAAAGCTCTTTCAAATTTTATATTCATTAAATTAAATAGTAAAAAAGAATGACTTTCAAAAGTTCAATGTCTTTTTATGAATCCCCAACAGCAATATTGCTTTCACCTTCAGCAAAACTATTAAGATATTGTCTTAAAATCATTATAGCTCTGCCCTTCTTAGTAACACAAGAGGTGTCTTTTTTACACTTTACTCCAAATCTCATCCCACCTTGCAAGAATTAGCGATTATAAAATTGGTAAAGCTCTGTGCCAATCCTGATTTGTTGATTCAACTGCTAGGAACATAGAGATCAAAGGGCTACACAGATATCAATGGACATTAAGAGAGAGATCAAGGGTATTAACATAGGGGACATCAGAAGGTATTAGTGTAGATTGAAGTGCAATAGCAAAGAGATCTGAAGGTATTAATGGAGTAATCAAAGTGTAATAAAAGTCAGATCAAGTATATATAAATGTAGAGGTCAAAGTGTAATAACATACAGGAGACCAGAAAGTATTAACGTAGAGACCAATGTGTAATAACAAAGAGATCAGTAAGTATTAATTAATGTAGAGATCAAGTGTAATAACACAAAGATCACTATATATTAGGATCAAACAATAATAACAAAGAGATCAGAAAGTATTAATGTAGAGATCAAGTGTAATAACACAAAGATCACTATATATTAGGATCAAAGAATAATAACATAGAGATCAGTAGGTATTAATGTAGAGATCAAAAGGTACTAATACAGGGATCAAAGGTTACTAACAAGGCAATCAATGGGAGTAACACAGACTCAAATCAGGTGTCATGAAGTCAAGAAAATGACAAAGGTAAATCATCCTATATGCTTACACCCAAATTCAACAGTAGGTGAACTCATGGTTAGTAATGGATTAATATACTCATTTATGTTTTCACGTACTTTTCAAAAAAACAAGTATTCTCTTTACAATGAGACCTTACTCTTATATATAAATATGCCCTCTTTTATGCTCTCAGTAGTATTATTTTTCAGATATTTAAAATGAAACAAACAAAAGAACAGCTACAAAAGACAAAAATAAATATATACAAACAATTAAAAGTTAAATAAATATTAAAAAAATAATATGGACAAAGATTTATAAATAATTAGGCCACATTCGCTTAATGCCTTACATATGATAAAAATATCTGTCATACCAGGAACCTTAAGCCTGAGCAACTCTCAATCATTTGCATCTTACCATGGGAGAAAGTTGTCTTAGTTTTACTTCAGAAACCAAGCTCCCACAATGCTTTGCAACTTGCCAAGCTATTTCCTGTCTGACCTTTCTATTCATGACAGAACAGCTTTTGAATTCCAAAATATATATTCAAGCTTCCTAGCTCAGAGACTTTTTCACACTTCTGTTCAGTAGCATTTCTTCATGAGAGCGATCTTGAATGAACACACTTATATAGTCATAAATGGTCTACTTAAAAATAATAATTCATTTTTCCCATCATGATCATATCCTGAGTAATTTTATGACTCAAATTAAAAACTGTTGATCAATAAATGAGTGGAGCATGAAGACAAGTGCTTAAATGCATAACTATTAATATTTTTTTTCAGCTAATATAATTATTACCCAAATATTTTAATTTTGTTAAATACTTTTACTGCTGATTAGAAGAGAAAGCTTCTTGTTTGTTTAATATAAATTCACATTTGTTGTATGAAATAATGCTACTGAAGCTAGTATCTAGGCAAAAGATGTGTCTCAGTCATTTTATCTAATAACACTGTCAACAAACCTGGATTATGTTTCAAATACGATCTAAACACATTTATTTTTTCACAAATGTGTCTGCTATAGTTTATAATATGCTTTACATTTATTTCTGACCAAAAAAAAAAATAATGTCTCAATTATTTATAATACATAAATTCATGTTCTGATATTAATTATAATTAATTATATAGCAATTTTGGCTAAATTTATTGTAAAGAACATTCTTATTCTGATGTGTTGAGAAAATCTTAAATTGAAAGTTCAACTTTATTCAAAAAAGTTTTAACCCAAGCTGATGTCAACTTAATTTGCCTACAGTTTTGCCTAAATCACAACAGTGCAGAACAATAATTTTGACTATGATTGGCTTTTAGACATAAAGAGTTAAATAGTTAGAAGAATGTGGCCTCTAGACTTTTAACTTCTTTCCATAAGAAACATCGCCCCCCAAAAAACAAAAAAAAACTAAACAAAAACATGAGAGCAAACTCTAAGCAATACACCAGCTCCTAAACTTCCTGAGTGATTTCTTGCAAGCTTACTTTGGCATCATGGTAACGAGGAGGTGCTGGGTAAGGAGGGATGCCCGGAATTCTGTCCATTGTGTTAATGCTTGGATCTGATGATGACCTCATCAGTCTTTTCTTGTGAATTGGCGATGCGTCAAGATCATCGGAAGAACGTACAAATTCAGGCTCATTTTCTGTGCCACCAGCAAGGCTGAGACGATTAGGCATGGGAAACATGAAGTCATCATTCATATCTTCCTCAGGCTGTAATGGAATCAGAATAAAATCAGATTTGGAGGTTTGACATAAGCAGGATTAAATGCAAGGAGGCAAGGCATGGCCAGAATAAAGAGTGTGGGAGAAGATATGACTAGGGTAAAACTCAAGTGAAACATACCAGAGTAAAATGTATGAAAGTTACAAAAGCATTGCAAAATACATGGAGATTACTGAATCAGTGCAAAATACATGAAGATGACAGAACCATGGCAAAATACATGCTGATGAAAGAACTAGGGCAAAATACATGCAGATGACAGAACCATGGCCAAAATACATGGAGATGATCAAACCAGAGTAAAATGTAAAGGGATAAGACCTGGGTAAAATGCAAGATAAAATGCAGGACCAGGGGAAGAAAACAAGATATGAGGGATTGGGGTAAAATGTAAGGAGATTTGAGAAAAAATCCAGGATAAAATGAAAGATTTAATAAGACCACGACCAAATGTAAGACTAGACAGGACCAGTGTAAATGTAAAGAGAATTGACAGGGACAGTATAAATGTAAAGAGAATTGACAGGGACAAATGTAATGTATTTGATTGAATATGAATAAAATATAATATTTGACCTGGGTGAAGTGAATAAAGAGTAGGCAGACTAGAGTAAATTGTAACAAGATTTGACAGAAACAGGCAGGACCAAGGAATGTAAGATCTGACAGGAGATTAGAGTAAACTGTAATGAGTTTTGACAGAATCTGAGCAAAATGTAATTAAATTAGACAGGATCTGTTAAAATGTAAGAAGATTTGACATGACCAGGGTAAAATACAAGTTGTGACAATCTGAAACTTAACTTTCCAATTAAAAATCTTTACAGTCAAAACATGAACATGAGCAAGAAAGTGGGAGTGGTAATTGTGGGGAAGACAGAGGAAACAGCAAAGAAACAATTTTCAAGGAATACAAATACTTTAAAAATAAAAATCAACAAATTCAAGTGAACTGAAGGGTCATGTATAGTAAACATAAAATTAATGGTTATTTCTTAAATCTATTACAGGCTCATAAGAGTAGAAGATACAAATTAAAATGCTTTTAAATAATTTACAGAGATGAAAATCTCCAAGTATATTCACATGATCGCTCTCATGTTCTTCTGACATTAACGAATATTGTTATGACATCATCACCAGTAACTGTGGAAACAAAACCCATTTATTTAGTGTTAAATATGGCAGGGTATTATGGAAATGAGGGTAAGAGTTCTTTATCAGATACAAAAAGTTAGCAAAATTCTTTCCTTTTAATCTGTGGTTCTCTGAATATATGTATCATACAAGAATATTTCTATAATACAGTCTTCTCTCCTTTCTACTTATTTATTTGATTACCAGTACAAATATTATTTTAAGGGCATTTACCTGTTGCATAGGGCCAAATGAAAATGATTTTTAAATAAGTTTGTATTCAGTAACAACTTTTAAAATTGAAATTGTAAACTGCAGTTTATGAAAAAAGAAAACAACCAAGGTCATTCAAAATAAACTGAGCCTAGTCTAGAACCAAAATTGTATTTCGAAGCAATCTTAAAAAAATATCAAAAACAGTAGAGTGCTTTTGTCAAATGTCAGTTTACGATAAGCTTTAAGATTCAGGTGCTGGCCTCATATGCTGGTGATGGGACCATTATGGTAGACAGTTTTATTCAATCCACATCCTATCTCAGGATTGTAAAGGAAAACAATGAGATATGTGAATAATATAGAGCCTAATGAAAACAAATATCCACTATATTTATTTTAATAGTTCAGAGCTCTGATGTAGAGCAACTATGTCAAGGGACTACTTTATAGAGCATTTTGACAATTCCTCACTTCTCATAGAGTAATGATTATAAATTACATTGCTTTGTGCCTACTAGAAACTGTTAATTTTGTTTTTGCCACAACAAGAAACATACCCCCCAACAGCAACAACAAAATTGATATACCTTTTTTTCTGACATCCAGACAGGGCGTCGTTGCTGTGATTCAATCATCTCCATAAGTTTTGGAAACCAAATATCTGTGTTATTGTGTATGATGGTACCTGTTTAAAATTGAATATAGGTTGAATATAAACCATTTGGAAAAAACAAAGGCAGCAGTTTTCATATCAAGTTAACACACAAATGATTTTTTTTTAAGGAAGGGCAATGGGCAAGTTAATATATATGACCAACTGTCCAAACATCACATTTACCTGTGATTAGGTGTGAGTAGAGACTTGCAATCCTTTCATTGTGTTCTTGGAGTTTCTTTGGATTTTTACTGGTGCTGCTACCCCCACGTGACCGAGATCGCACTTCTTTTATTGCTTGCTTACTTTCACTTCGCAGAAAGATGACAATGGGGTAGTACTGAGCATAATTTAGCCGATCAACATGGTAAGGTGTCACATCAAGCACACAGTGCTTTTGCTGAAATAGATCATGATCATTTTCTTTGGAATGGGAAGGAGTTGATTTTGCAAAACGATTTTTACTTATTCTCAGTATTGCCTATGAATATTCCTAATATATAATGTACACAATTTTATTTATTCTTTCATTATTGCATTTGAATATTCCTAACATATATTATTTATAATTTTATTTATTCTTATACTACTGCATATGAATATTCCTAACATATATTGTTGTTTATAATTTTATTCATTCTTACACTACTGACTGAATATTCCTAATATATATTGTTTATAATTTTATTCATTCTTACACTACTGACTGAATATTCCTAATATATATTGTTCATATTTTTATCTACACTTATGCTACTGCCTATGTATATTCCTAATATACATTGCTCATACTAAACTTTACCTCTCAGACATTTCTCAAGTTTTCCAGTTAAGAAAGAAAATCAAATTGCTACACTCTTTTTGAACAAATATTGAAAAAGTTTGGTAACTAGACAAAGGCACTAGTTTTACATAGGTATGTCATGATCTGAACCCAGCCTTGGTGACTGGGACTTTTCTTGACTGATCCTCACCCATTCTCCAGTTCATGATCACCGAGCTTTTGGCCCAGTTCTTAGAACTCTTTGGAAAATTAGTCCCAATTTATTATTGTTATTATTACATAACTTAATCAGGATTCTAAAGCTGCATTTCTTAGTGTACCTATCATTTTTCATGAAGTCAGTTCAACACTTCTGAGTGTTTTATGTTTTAATGCAACATTTCTGCATGTACCCAACATCAATGCAAAACTTGTGGATGTACTTAATATTTATGCATCAGTTCTAAGTGTGGATAGTTCCAATGTCACAGTCTTGCAGAAGTAAATTTTTGTGCACAAATAGGTGGGTTTTTTTTTTCTTTTTGAGGTTTTAATAAAATTATTTGTTGATTAACTTGTGTAACAATTTCTATGCAAAGCTGTTTTGTTTTATAAGAAAAAACGTTTTGAAGAAAAATAATTAAGTTACTAAGTTTTAGATATGCTTTTACTAAGGATGGGGCCACAAGGCCATATTACCACTCTGATTGAAAAATTTACTCTGGTCTGGATTTCTTTTAGTGCATGATTGCACTACATTTTCTTATACACATACAGTCAAGTCCGGATATGTCGAGGGCCTAGGGGTTTGCCAAAAAGTGTCGAGATAACTAAAGATCGAGATTACAGAAAACCAATATGGCGGCAATATATTACAGTACTATAACATGCGCTTGACATTTCTTTATGTACATGATGTGCGTTAATGAATGAGAATGTACATGCACGAGTTTGGTGATTTTTTACACAACAGCGTTGCCGCAATTTGTTTGATGACGCGATCGGCATGCTATAAAAATGTACATACATGTACGTGTTTGCTAACAACAAAAGGTTTATGTACACGCGGTAAATATGGTTTCTATACAAAGTCTAAACTGCTTTGTTGCTTTTTGCCTTTAACATTCTACTTGAAAACAAATGCTTCAATATTACATATAACGTGCTTGAAATTTCTTTATGTACATGATGTGCGTTAATGAATGAGAATGTACAATGTACATGCACGTGTTTGGTGATTTTTTACACAACAGCGTTGCCGCAATTTGTTTGATGACGCGATCGGCATGCAAAAAAAAAACAAAGAGGGAAGTTGGTCCACCGTCGATTCTCGATACATGTATGTACCGTACATTGCAAACACAAAGATTGCTCACAAAATAAAAAAAATCTGTGTGGTGTACGTGTAGTTCGTTTTTTTTTTACAAAAAGCTAACCAAGTATCAAAATTAAAGTTGCGAGTCATTTTGTGTGCGTGTGTGCGTCTAAGGTGGAGGGCAGGAGGAAGGGGGGTGTCGAATCGTACAAGCGGTTACTTTAAAGGTAACTTTAAGAGGTGTAAGCCAGTTGAAGAGCAACAGTGTGCCTAGTTTGCCCTTTATTGTTAGCGAGATGGCGAAGTGGCATCGGTAACTAACATTTTCAAAAGCCGACGAAGAACTGATTTTAAGTGGTGATTCGGGTCCTCTTTTGTGCTAGACAGTACATTACAAAGAAAGAAAGAAACAAACAAACAGACATTGTATTAGTGTTCGGCAACATAAAAGAATCGCCATTACTGATAAGAAAATGTTAACAAAGAGGGAAGTTGGTCCACCGTCCATTCTCGATACATGTATTCTCCAACATTGCAAACACAAAGATTGCTCACAAAATCAAAAAAATCTGCAGGGTGTCAAAGTTCGTTTTTACAAAAAGCTAACCAGTATCAAAATTAAATTCGCGAGTCATTTTGTATGTGTGTGTGTGTCTGTCTGTGTGTGTGTGTGTGTGTGTGTTTCACTCACACACATCAAAAGCCGCAATAGACCTTTCATCTTCATGATGTTCTCGTCTTGATTTGCTTCTTGCCTCCCGGTGCGTCTAAGGTGGAGGGCAGGAGGAAGGGGGTAAAACAGATCGCACCTATTAGGCTCACACCCTCAACAGCTCTCCGTCAGTGGGGGGGGGAGGGGGCCGAAGCCGCCTCTGAAAATATCCTACAAGCGGACAAGCGGTTACTTCAAAAGTGGGCTAACATAAGTTCTGAACCAGTTGAAGGGCAACAGTGTGCCTATTTTGCCCGTGGCAAACACCGCGCCCAATTGAGAAAACAATGCCCTTCTTAAGTTTAAGCTGCAGTTTTTAACAAGACATGGTCATTTATTGTTAGTGATTAGTCAGCAGTAGGGTCGAGATAACCAACTTAAGTGGCGATTTTGGCACTCTTTTGTGCCCGAGATACTAGGGTTCGGCAACATAAAAGAATCGACGTAACCGATGAGAAAATGCTAAGACAAAGAGGGAATTTGGCGGTTCCACTTCAAAAATGTCGACTTACTAGGGTTGGCAAGTTAACCGAGGCCGAAATAAGTGGACTCGACTGTATTAACAAAAATTAAGAATGTGATAATTAATATCATGCTTTGAGAATTATTTGAAATAACTACTTATCTTTGAGAATTATTTGAAATAATTGCTGTGACCGCATTTGATTAATATTTTCTCATTAAATGTTGAGCAGACAAGAGTATTCATTTTGTCTACCAAACTTTTATTTAAAACTGCACATAGCTTTAGCTGCAGTTTTGCATAAAGCATTCCCATTAACCAAGCTAGATTTGATGGAGAGTTATAACAATGGCTGTCGCACGTCTTGGAAAATTCTGAGGTGCAGCAAAGTTCTAAACTGATTAATCCTGATGCTTATCATACTTTGCTTATTAGGTCAGTTAGTATTTTTTCGCTGAATATTGCTTTTTATTTGCTTATAAATTTATCATCTTTATAATTGCAGGAACAATTGTATGATTACCAGTTGTATAATTTCCAATTATTTCTTTATGAAGACCCTACTCTATTTCAAATCAATTTTAAATAATACTTTGGCATTTTCTTTGTAATTGTATTTATTATTACTTATATTTTTAGAGACAGTGTTATTGGATTACTAATATCTTATTCTAAAGTTAAATTTTTTCTTAGATTGCAAATATTTTTTTAAACACACAAAATTATTTTCTTTCTCTTTATTAATTTTTCCGAAGAATAGCACTATGCATTTAACATACTAATGACAGTCAAGCTAATGTCTTGTGCTCCTTATTTACATACAAAAATTTCTCATGCACTCATTTCATCTGGTGATAAATCTTAAAACCAGCAATTATATTGTCAAAAACTTGGCTATGAAAATAAAATATATGAAAAATATGATGCTTTTAATAATTATTTAATACTAATTTATATTATTATTGTTAAAGTACATAAACATACAAATTTCATTACTAATACTAATTAAACACTAAATAGTACTGTTATCTAAAAGTGCTGCTTTGTTTTGATTGATTGATATTTTTAGAAGACTTTTTTTTTTAATCAGTATACTTTTTCTTTCGTGAAGTTCATAAGTCTATAGATTTTTTCTCGTTTACATTTCTGTTAATGCTAAATTCGATGCATAGTGTTTTAATTTTATAAATACTAAATTATTATTATTTTTTTTTTTACAAATAAAAGCTGCATATAAGCTTTTGAACTAAAAGTGTGTAAAAATTACATTTTACAATTGATTTACAAAATATGAATAATTAAGTAATATTTTAAAAATTTATAACCACTCTCTGCTATTTAGTAATTCAAGGTTATTTGAAAATATAAAGACCTAGGGCAAGAATATTGCAAGTACTCACTCTGCTATTTAGTAATTCAAGGTTATCTGAAAATATAAGGGCAAGAATGTTGCAAGTACTCACTCTGCTCATTGCTTCACGAATAGCACCAAATCGTATAATTCCAGACTTTTTCTTCGGGTCACTTTCAGTTCCCTTATCAACTTCTGCACAATACAAATACACGTAAATATATAAATATAATAAAACAACACACAAAAAAACTGATAAAATATTGACAACACTGATTCATTCCAGTATAAAGCAAAGGGGTTGTACTTCATAAAAATATATGTTTTATGCTTTGACAACAAATACAAACCAGAAACTCACCCCACTGTCTTTAACTCATGATTTACAGTAAGAGTTTATTCTTATCATCCTGTGTAGCATAAAAGTTTGGCAACAAATGCATATATTAAAAAAATATAAATCAATCAATACATATGGTGAGAGATATTTTCGTTTTGTTTAGTAACACTAATGTGTTTTACTTAACTTTTTCTAAAACATTTTTAATTCACTGAATTATTTTGAAGTGAATAAAAAGGAATATATAAAATTATAAATTTTAATAAGTATAATTATGAATAAAATCAATTACTTTCATTAGAATATATAGACAGAAGTTTAATTTTTCTCAACATATTTAATTACAGTGATGTACAATAATAAAAGTTAACTACAATAATAAAAGTTTAACTACATACTATAGCCTAAAGAAAAATCATAAATCCCGACAATGCTTAAGAATGATACTTTGCAGTAAGTGAAATATATATCATTGATGAACAAAGCTGTCAATACAATCAAAACTACATGTTACTGCTAAAAGAACTTCTCAGTCCAATAAAATTTTTAAAAAGTGATTGAAAATGAAATACCATACAGGAGATGGTAAAATAAAAAATAAAAATAAAAGTAAAAATAATACAGATCTGAAAGTTATCATGCACAATAACCAATTACATCCCAGGCTGCTGCTGAAAATAGCCAATACCTTCAGACTCATACTCTGAAGTGAAAGACAAAAGAACTAGCATAATCAAAGAAAGAACTTCAGCCACACAAGATACTAAATGAACATTTTGCCACAAAAACCACAAAGCAAGAAGAGACCATGCAGCTAGGTCTATGGGGTAAAATGTAAAAGAGAAAAATCCAATTTTAAATAAAATTAACACTACTAGAAATCAGATCAATAAATAATCATTAAAATGGCTTACACTAAGCATCAAATTATAACAAAGCAAAGACCATAAAATGTAAGTCACCTCTTCCTCAAATCGAGCTCCTTGCAAATAGGAAAGCAGAAGCTCATAGATGCATTGTAGGACTAATTAAAAAGATTTTTAAATAAGACAATTTTTTTTTATGCATACACTTTTATTAGATAGTCCCAATCAATTTTTCAAATTTGATTCAGAGTAAATGAATGTGTGCATAATAGTATTAGAAGATATAAGGTTTGAGTGCAAAATTCTAAGAGAAAACCTCAAATAGTTATGAAATATCATCAAGTGAATATACAAGTTAGTCAGCATTGCTTTGTGAGATGAACAAATGCTTGTTTTTGATACACTGTAAAAATTAAAAATTTTTAGTTATGAAATGGCAAAGTTAAAACTATAACAGAAGTATATATTCTAAATGATAAAATTGCAGTTCTTTTCAGAGAATGTATTATATTTTACAAACTATGTAAAAGTATGCCGCTTTTAGTTCTGAAAGAAAATACAAATTTTAATTCAATAAAATTAACATGCCATGCAACTAAATAATAAAAAAGAAAAATAATTTTGAAGGGGTGGAGAAAACAATATAATGATTAAAAAGTAAGTAATCTAAAATCAAGATATAAATTAAAAAAATAAACTTTTACTTAGATAATAGTACTATATGTATTTAGATATTATTTTAGTATTAGCAATATTTTTAATGTTTAAGAGAACAGTTGTAAATTCCATGTACTTAGACTAATTATATACATGTACAAGTAAATCATTAAACAGATACTAATTAATATTATGTTTATAATATATATTAAACATAATATTTTAAAACAAAGACTGAAAGTGATGCTGGGACTACCTACATTTATAGAAAGAACACTTATCATAAAAAATATTGATTGAAAAAATATCAAGATAGGGTGAAACTCAATGTACAAAAATCAAAGTGTGTGGCTCCATTTTACAACATATACTTATTATGAAACACTGGATGCATATATACATTTCTTTTTGTGTTGGGTAAGTGAATTGACATTTTGCAATTGCATATGCATACACAGACCATTAGCAAACCACCTCTCTGATGGTCTATACCAGCAAATATCCCATGCTTTGAATGTCAGCTAGAGACAAGAGAAGTATGAAATGAATGTTTGTCACTGAAAAGCTGTGCTTCTCCAGCCACAAATGGTGCAGAGAGACCAATTACCTCTTTGATTTGAAAGAACATATATACATATATGCATACGAACACACACATTTAAATTTATGTCTAAAGCTTAATCTGTTCTAGAATAAATAACACTTACGAGGAGATTCAAACTTGTCTGGAAATTCAGACAGCAGTCGTTCTCTGGCTATGTCATCTATTGCACCAAAGAGGACCACAGGTCTCACGAAAGCAGCTGAAAGTGAATTCAACAAAGTCAAAATGTAATTTTCGATTTGCCAGTGCTTTTACTGACAAGCATAAAATGCAACCTCAGCATTTGCAATTCTCTGATGTCACTTCTTGCTAGCTCTTTAGCCAAATAAATATATATCTGAATAATGTCTTTAAAATTATTTTCTCTAAAGGTATTCTACCAAGACAGCCTAAAGATTTCATTTATGTAAAGATTTAATGATCTGGAAAGAACTATGCTAGGCTATCAAACCCATAAAACTTATGATTATTATGAATTTACCACAGCAGCCACAGGGATGGATAACCAAAAGGGTTCACTCTAACATGTACAAATATTCATTTGTGAATGCAAAAGTGTACTGACAATTCCTACCAGCAATAAAAATGTTGCTTTTTGCAATAAACTCAACATCTCAGGTAATAAGTTTTGTATTTTATTACAAATGCACCAAACTAATGCAAGCTCAAGTGCTTGTGTCTCAAGGTTTATTATTAATACGATTTATTTCCTAAGAATAGCTCCTGTGAAAAATATGCATAGCACTTGTAATTTTGTTAAATCAATATATAGTAATTTAGCACAAGCTGCACATCCTCTGCATTCCCAAGAGTGATTTCTAATATGATTTCATGAAAGAACTACTAAACATGATGATTGGGAATGCCCAGATTATGAATACTTACGATCTCTCAAAACCACGCGCTCATATGGAGGAAATTTTGTAGCTGGTGCAGCTGCAAATGAAATACAAAGAATTAAAAAATAAGTTAAAATAAAAAATCATGAAAAACAAAACTTACAAGAATATGCTTGTTTAAAAGAACGAATGGCAAATCATTACAAAAAACAAAAACATACTAAACAAAATAAAAACATACTACATATATCCTGCTATCCATTTTGAAAGAATTTGTGCATTTTGTCAAGTCTGAAATGCTCCTATCTCATAAATTTACAAATGACAGCTTGCTTGATTAGAACTATCTCATAAATCTACAAATGAACAGCTTGATTGATTAGATCTCATAAATTTACAAATGACAGCTTGCTTGATTAGAACTGCACTAATAAACTTCCATGTACTAGTACACACTATACTTGAAGTGAAAAAGAAATATCCCGTTTATATACACAAAGGGTTTCCGATTGCATATATTAATCTTGGCAGTTTAGAAATTATTATTTTTAAACAGTTATAAATCAGTAATAAGGATTTCTAAACACAATATGTATTTGTTGTAAAATTAGTATATAAAATTAATTAATATTACTTTATGTGATGGGATATGTGTGCATTTGAGAGGGAGGAGGGTAGAGAGAGAGAGGTTTACGAAAAATGGGTTACTATTAAAATGGCATTTATTTTGTTAGTAGTTTTTGAAAAAAATGAATTTTGAAACCACACTTAATCTATCTATAAAGACAAAATTATGATACTGAGAAAAATGGTTATAAATATTAAAAGAAAAGACATCAAAATTGCAATCAAAGAAACTGAAAATATTAATAAAATAAATGATGCACATTTCTTCCTAAAAAGCAAAACTAAGATACAAAACAAAAGAAACAATACATTAATCAAGGAAGACATAGTCATTATGTCATTGCAATATTAAAGAAATTAAACAAATAAAACTATTTAATTAAAGAAATTTAAAAACAAGGTAATTTACATTTAGAAAGTATAAAGCAAAATTTTAAAAGCACTGTCAGCCTAAAGTTAAAAAGAAAATTAAAATAAATTCAAGCAATCAGCCAAAGAAAATAATTAAGCTAAAAATAAACCTTACTGTTACTGTACAACATACACATTATAACAGTAACTGACTTTTTAAACTGTCTCAAAATTAAGACATAGTGCCATATCTAGAAATAACGCATCAGAATGACTACAACAACATCCAAATCCCAGTAAATGTATGACAGAGGCTATACCTCGTTTCCTCTAAATTTACACAAGCAATATTATCAAATCCAAGGTATGCATACGATATTTATTATACAAAATGGCAAATTCACACGCGTAGGGAAAGACATAATAGGGACGTGCAAACCACACAAAACAACCTGAGTGACCTCTCCCAATGATGTCAAACATTCTTTCGAAGCATTCTATGATGGATGAAAAGTGCATACGTTTTAGCAAACACAAAGGCAGATCAAGATATTTTCTTCCTTTTAAAAAATGAGCCATGGAAACAATGCATTTACAATCTGCCACAGATTTCATCCAACTAATATCAATAACTAAAAGTAATGCTTACGAATGATGAAGAAGGCATTACTAAATTAAGATGACAACTTGCACATAAAAATGTATAATTCTAGTGAATGTTAAACATGTCACACAAACTAAGGAACAACAGCTGCTTGATGAGCCTCACACAGGGCAAGAGTACGAATGTTTTGAATAAATGAAGTGCATCCATGAAAGGCTTGATCATGATTCTAGCTAGGGTAGTGAAGTTTAAAAATGCAACGAGCTTAAAGTTAAAGGAAAACACAAAGCTACAGTCAAGCTGCTTATATGGTATGTGCAGGGTTAGTTCCTTACCACTTCCTTCCTCAGCTAAAAGTAACCAATACAAAACCAAAATATTAGTTTCTGAGGATGTTCCAAAATGACGATGGGATGAAATCCATTTAGTAATAAACATGATTAGATGGCAGAATATACTGTGTATATTTAAAATAAATACATAAAATTTCTGTTGTTAAATGTTTGAAACTGTTCTGTTGTTAAATGTCTGGTAACTTAATAATAGTGGATAATAACAACATAGTAATTCTTTTGAATTTATTAAATCTGTTTTACATACATTCAAACATTCATATTACTTGTGCAAAACAATAAATTTCTCATAAACTCAAGAAAAAATTAAGAAGAAAAAAAGATAATATACCAATATACATTTAACATTAAAATACTTTAAAAATCATAAGACATCTGATGCTTTGGCTAAATATTCTTCATTGGATGCAAGAACCACAAACCAAATGTAGTTAGTAACGTTTTAATAAAATTACAAACAAACTTATCTCAGAAGTATAATTTTAAATTACTTGTATCAGGACTAATATGGACAAACAAGTGAAATACTCAGAAGTGTAATTTTAAATTATTTTATTTGGACTACAACTATGATATACAAGTAATCGATAAAAAACATGCCAGAGAAGGTAAAGACATAAATAATAAACATTTTGTTCTGACCTACCTCACTAAATTGTAAGTATAACATTGCAATATTTGTAATTTTGTTTGCTTTTAAATTAATTTAATAAGTTTGAGATTGTGAACAGATAACTCAGGGCCAGTGAACACTTACAAAATATCACTTCTTCCCAGTGGTCTTTTCCTAAAGACTTTGTTCGGCGAGTAGATTTCCTTTTAAAGAGACTGCCCTTTCCTTTATTTGGAAATGCTTCTTTCTCAGCTGCATTTAGTTGTTGGCTTTCAACAATCAGCTCTGCTCTAAAAAAAAGGGAAAAAAAAATTATATGAAGTTTATCTTAATAGTTACCAAATGTACACACAAAATGGCACATATAATGCTCATAAAGGCTCACCAAGAAACATGAGTCTCTATGCAGACACTTAGAATGAAGTTTAAAGCTGATCTATGCTCACAGCTATCTACCTCAATGGAAGTCATGTGCCTCCAAACCCACTAGCAAGGTTAAGTTGGAAAATAGCAGGGAGGTAAAAAAGACCTATGTGTGTGTGTGTGTACATTCATTAAGTATGCAGGAAAAAAATATTTTACTTAAAAGGCAACAATTTTCATTATACAAGACACACATACACTAAAAGAATCATTAATAGTAGAAGTAAAAAATACTTATGCATGGAACACATTCATGCAAGGATTTTTCATTCAAATTGTGTCAAATGAATGTGGTAGGGCACCCCCCCCCCCAAAAAAAAAAAAAAAAAAAAAAGTCTGACACTAAAATGGATGCATATCTAAGACAAAATCTGGAGTAATGAAAGGGACCTTCTTACGCAGCACTGGTCTTTCCAAACCACATTCCTGTAACAAGCGGGATACAACTGCTTTAATCTCATGGGCAAATACACTGAGCAGTTTTTAGGCATAACTAATAAAATCTTTAAGGCAGCCAAATTAATTCTTGACTGCAATAGTTCGAACTCAAGGGGATATTGGTGCAGAAAGTTAAGAATTGTTTAACATATGTGGTCTGGATTTCTGCAGGCCCATTCGCGGACATTACCAAGGAAGTAAGTGAGAACCAATCAGTATCTGTCATTCTTTCTATGCTGAAAATGCTCTGAGCATGAAGCGAATCAAGCACAATACACATGATATGTTGACATCATTGAACACATGCTTTGCTGATGTTGCCAGCAACAAGAAGTTTGTCTTGGCCACCATCTTGGATCCATGATTCAAACATCACCCATTCAGCGAAGAATTACTAGTAACCAGAGCAGAATGCATCATAGTTGCATCAACTGACAAGCAGGAGGAACCCATGACCAAAAGAAAGAAAAACTGAAACTAAAACAAATGCCACTAGACCATAAATGGTATGTCTCGGGATTTGTTTTCTGCAGCCTGTGACGAACCTGTCCACAACATCAATGAAACAATCCACATCTTTGACTTGTGTAAGTAGAACTAGAGATGTCACTTTTTTAAATGAACCACGTTTTTGGAGAAAATGGTCATCAAAAATTGCCAAATCTTATTAGTAGAGAAATAAAAGGTATTCTAACAAGAATAATTTTTGGTGAGTTTCAATCTAATTAACAGTCTGTTTTGTGTTGAAATCTGTTTAATATGTTTTTCAACTCTTCATCATATTTAAAAATATTTATATTTCCTTGGTAAAAAGGACAAAAAGTTGTCAATTTAAAAAAAGTAACAACTGCTATAGATATTTACAGAAACAAAATAAATTATATTTAAAAAAAGATGCTGAAGCATTTCCATAAAACTCTACTGAAAAATAAATTATTCCACCCTTAGGAAAGTTTAATTTTTATATGCTGGGTAGCTGGGTAAGACCTACAAATTGTGTCTGAAAATTTGTTTAAAGTATACTAAATATAAAGAAATAAGAAAAAGTCTGTAATTCTCTAAAACCAATGCTGATTATAATAAAATAAAAAGTATGAGGTTAGCATAAGTAGAACAAGAGATATTGCTGTCAGAAATGAACCACAAGTAACAAAAAAAAAGTATTTTTTGAGAAAACGGTCATCAAAGATTTCCAAATCTTTATTACTAGAAAAATAAAAGATATTCTAACAAGAATTTTTGTTGTTTTTTTTGGGGGTTGTTTCAATGTGATTAATTGCCTAGAGGTTGTTTCAACATGATTAATTACCTATTTTATGTTATCAAAGCTACAACTTCTACAATTATTTACAGAAGCAAATAAAATAAATTGCATTATATTCGCTGGAATTTTACTAAAAAAGTTGCAGTTGTATTTTCATGTAACTCTACTATAAAATAAACTAATTCACCCCACAAAAGATTAATTTTTATATGTTGGGTAAGACCTATTATAAATTGTCTGAAAATTTGTTGAATGTATTAAATACAAAGAATAAAGAAAAAGACTCTGTAATCCCCCCACACACAATATTAATACTGATTATAATACAAAGCATGAGGCTAGCTAGCATAAGCAGAACCAAAGATATTGATTTCAGAAATGAACCAGCAGTACCAAAAACAGACTTTTTGAGAGGTAAATGGTTGTAAAAAAATTGCAAAATATTATAAAGAGATGGTGTTTTAACAAGAAGCAACAACTTCTATACTTATTTACAGAAACTTTGGCACAGCGCTCAAAGAAAGATGGCTGACCTCTGTATTCAATACTCACTTTTTTTTGTTAGGAATGGTGCCCTTCTTTAACTCTTCACCTGTTGGTCCAACACGGATGGCTAGCCAAGACCCTCCCACCCCTCGAAACAGTGTGTCCTTCACATGGAATATGTCGCCCACTTTGAATGTATGATCACCGCTGGCTTCATTTGCATCATAATTAAAGTGAGTCCTAATTTGAACATAATGAAACAAAATAAACTAAAATGACTATCAAACAATACAGAGAAGAGAATAGGATATATATCTGGTTATGTGATGTTAGTTTCTGAGAATTTATATTAATAATAAATCTATTATCAGTTTTGTTTATTTGTAAATGTAAACTTTTAAAGTTTTTCAAAATTCATATAAATATATTTTTTGTTTGAAATGAGTTTTTGCAACACATATGGTATGAGACCTGCCACCATGAAATGAGTCACAAGTCACTAAGTGGACATTTTAAGTATTTATATTACTATATGCTAAATGAAAAAGAAATGCTTTTCAATAGTGCTAGTTGCAAGAAAATTGGATAATTAACCAGTCAGCAATGGTCAAGACAAGATGTGCACCTCTTGGGTCTTCATTTTAATAAAAAGATGAAAAATGATTGAGTAATCTAGCACAATAAACAAATTTCAAAGTTTTAGTGCAATATCCCAAAGTGAAGTATGCTTCTGAAGATTTAAGAAAAGGAAAACTCATCCCTAAGACACAATATTTACATCCTGTACCAAATTGTATGAGATTTATTTTAAGGTCATCCAATGAAATGTATGCAAATATCAACAGCAGTCTGAATTTTTCCACTGATAATAATAGCCAAATCTATCTGAAGCAAAGGGGAAAGTAAGTTCTCAAAGTGGAGCATTTTGCCTCCTTTAGGAAAAAAACACATGGTTGTATGTTCCAAGAGGCTTTTATTTCAATATTTAGAGATTGAATATAGCTAAAATGTTACAAATTCTTACAGTCTAGGAATTAAACTTTTCAAATCAAGTGCAAACTCAAAATCCACTTTGTCACTGCTAGCTGGAATTGAGATCTGGTGCAAAATGACTCATTTTAGGGTGGTGGGTCATATACATGATTAAATTATACAAATCCATATTTAAATTTTTGGTAAATTATATAAAATTCTATAAACATATATGGCAAGAAATAGTTCACTAATGATGGATGCATTAACATATTTAAAAATATATGATGAAATGAAAAATAACTATCATTTGATTTTTTGCTTGCATAATATAAATTTTAATAAATGAATCTTACTTTTAGAGATTATATTTAGTAATCTTGTATTCTGAGTGAAAACACCCAAAATGCATTAAACCTAAAGACTATTAATTATTTAATTTAAAAATACTTGATTGTAAGCAGTTTGCAAAATTCATGTTGAGTACAGGTGAGAACTGCATATCTTGGGGAGTAAAAAAATATATCACACACATTTCTGTTAGATCTCTTACTGGTTGTATTCCTGGTGATAAATTCCTTAATAAGTATGACAGATTCAATTAAAAATCTGCACAACAATTACCTTATGTAGAATGAGTCACCAGCTTCATGGCTTGCCATAATGCCATCATAGTCTGAAATAAACAGTAAAACATGTCATACACAGAAAAAAAGAAAACATGATGGCATTAAATTTGTTTTTACAGTGAAATGGGATTTAGATATATTCTTGATTAACACTGTTAACTTGGGGGAAGTAATACTGTTTTGCCCCTATATGTAAAGGTTTGGGTCATTTTGAACAAAAAGTGGAACTTGAAAGTGCTAAAACATCCGAACAATGAACATAGGAAATGCAATTCTTTTTATAAAAATGTAATGTATACTATAATCCTTAGGCAGCTTCTCATCTACCAAATGCTTTTAATAATGCAAAAATAAGATTTTATGCAAAGTGCCCATCCCATGCTAAGTTGAATGTAGTGCTGCAAAGCACTATCCAAGCAACAAGCTTCTCCTAAAGGGAGAGAATATTAGTGTAGACTGGACAAGTCTGTACACGAGATAACTCTTGGTGTTGTGGAAATGGAAAAAAAATATACAGTAAGAGATAAGAGAATAAATTGTGTGAAAATTAGTTTTAAGCTTATCCAAACATTTCCTATTTTATTATAAAAAAAAATAAATAAAAGCTGGATATTTTTTATTAGCACTTTCTCCTATTTACAATCTCTAAGCACTTTTAGTCAACAACTGAGAGCCAGAGTAGGTGTGGGTGTGCTGGATAAAAAAATCTCCAAAGACTGGTTGAACTTTAATCACCAAATCAAAAAACAACAATTATATGCTCATATAAAAACAAGAATCAATTATCTTCTCAAATGAAAAAATATAAATTTTTACCTTCTTCAAAGTAAAGGTATATCAATTACCTTCTCTAATTAAGAACAAAAATCAATTATTACCTTCTCAAATGGAAAAAAGAATCAATTACCTTCTTTTTTGTACTGTACCACCAGAGTAACTTGCCCTTCAAGACTGGTTAAGTGAGCAACAGCATCTTCCCTAGTCAACCCTACAATGTCGAGGCCATTTGCCTGTTTAGCATAAAACAAGTCATTTATGATAAGAAAAAGGAAGAACAGTTAGCAGACAGCTGTATATTGTGTTGTTTAATTATTCCCCCTTTCAATTTCATAAACTATTTATGGTCAGTTGTACTTGTGGGAAAGTTTACAACAATTCGCATTTATTAAATCTAAATCTGCAATTTAAAATAATTTGTGAAGGTATATCTTACTTTTGTTGAACTTATCTTTATTTTTCTTTCTAACTTTGAAACATTTCATTTATGAACATTTACTAATAGAAATTTAATCTGGAGAATGTTAAAAGACTAATCAAACCTGAAGTATTTGATCTCCTTCAACAAGCCCCTCAGCCTCTGCAGAGCTTCCTGGCTGAACAGATGCAATGAAGATGCCTGTGGCATTGCCTCCTGCCAGTCTGAGTCCAAGACCCTTTTGCTTGTCCTTCTGAAATACCACTCGTCTGATCTCTCCTCTGCAAAATGCCCAAATTTAGGATTTTTATATCCAACAGATTTCTTCAGTCTCAACCTCAAAAACACTAATTAAACAAAATACTGTAAATTTTATATTCATTACAAATTAACAAAAAATAAGTAAATTTTATACTCAAACATACACTAATTAAGCAAAATACCCTAAATGTTATACTAACAGCTTCTGAGACACAAATTCATACTTGTTTTGCATTGCTGATGATAAAATAATAACACTTGTATTTATCAATAAATAATTTTTATCAAGTCTAATTTAAAATAAAATCTACATTAGTGAGAGACTTTGTAGTACTAAAAGTATAACTAAAATCTTAAAATCATAAAGACTAATTTAAAATAAAATCTACATTAGTGAGACACTTTGTAAAACTACAAGTATGACTAAAATCTTAAAGATCATAAAGTCTAATTTAAAATGAACTCTACATTAGTGAGACACTTTGTAAAACTACAAGTATGACTAAAATCTTAAAGATCATAAAGTCTAATTTAAAATAAAATCTACATTAGTGAGACACTTTGTAAAACTACAAGTATGACTAAAATCTTAAAGATCATAAAGTCTAATTTAAAATAAAATCTACATTAGTGAGACACTTTGTAAAACTACAAGTATGACTAAAATCTTAAAGATCATAAAGTCTTTTAAAATAAATTCTACATTAGTGAGACATATTTTGTATATTACTACAAGTATGACTAAAATCTAAAAATCATTCTCAGTAAATGGTAATTTACCAGGGATTCTCATTGAATGATATTCCCATTTCATTAATGGATTAAATTAATTTCTGCACTACTTTCAACATCTACTTGCTACAAAGAGAGACAACTTTCTATTAGTATTAGTTTTGGGGTGATAATGTAATATTTTAAATGCTGAGCATTTACCTTATTTTGTAAGTGGCATGATTATTTTAAAGAAAATTAAGCTACAGATCAAAATCCTAAAATTCTCTTTAAGTTTATATATCAATATTAAAACCCACAACCTTTTCTTAAATTAAAAAAAATAAATAAATATAAAAACTGTGAATTCATTCTGAGATTTATGAATAAACTGTTTGTGCTCTTTACATACACAGCTAATCAAGTAAGGAATGAAGTGTTTGATTCCTTATAAATTATAACATTAAATAGTTCAAGTGCAGTACAATTTAAACAAAACATCAAATACTTCCTGGGTCCAGAGCTCTGCCAGGGAATAAAATTCAGAGAGGTAAGGTTTTATTATTATTTATTTGTAAAAATAAAAGACTAACAAAATGCTTGGTACTTTTAACCTTTTCAGTGCAGATGCCTTGAGGCTTAGTCTCACCATATGTTATGAAGCACTGAAGAGGTTAAGGTATATTTATAACTCAAACGACAACTTCAATCAATCATTTAATGAGATTCGAGTTGTGGTTATCTTCTAGTATTAGTCCATGCAGATTATTACTCTACCTTCAAACAATGTGACCAACAGCACAAGTGGGCAAATTCTGTGCACTGGGGTTTCGGATTAGCTTTTGTTATTATTAGTTACTCTTGCACACATAACAAACGAACAAGTCACACACTATAATAGGAAGGGTGGGTGAGTAGGGTTACTGGAAGAAATGCACCCCAAAATTCATGTTCAGCTGATGTTCTAATAATCTGACGAGCAACCTTCCTTGCTTTTGTGTTAGATTTATAATTATTACACAATAATTTTAAGATTCTTGCAAATAATGCATGCAAATTTGTAAAATTTTCATGATGTAAACATCCAGCAGTGGCATACATTTCTGTCAACAGTCACAAGCAAGTGTCAAAGGTCAACATGCATGATGACTGACAAATAAAATGATCGTGAACAAGTACAATTTCATTTTTACCATTCATCAATTACCATTCTGTTCATTATGCATAATCAAAGAATATTTTATATTTAAATATGAGTAAATTACTTCCTATGAACTTGGGCACAGTTAATAGAGGAAGTTTTCATTATGATAAAATCTTACATTCCAAAAGAGTAAAATAAAAACAATTTTCATTTTTTTTTCTCTCTAAAAAATAAAATTTTCAAAATTATTTTGTAATTTCACGTATGTTTAAAATTTTTACCATTCATAACCAAGAAGCATAACAAGAGTTTCCAGCAAAATAAACTCATTGCATTTAAACATTTGGTTGACATACTGAGTTTTCAGACAGAACTGTGACGACTTCAAACATTTGGTTGACATACTGAGTTTTCAGAGAGAGAACTGTGACGACTTCAAACATTTGGTTGACATACTGAGTTTTCAGAGAGAGAACTGTGACGACTTCAAACATTTGGTTGACATACTGAGTTTTCAGAGAGAGAACTGTGATGACTTCAAGCATTTGGTTATGTAAATTTATTATTAGGGAGCAAACTTTTATATTTCTCAAACTCTAAAGTCTTTATTTACCAAAAAGATAGTTGTGCTAAACAACCCAAACTTACAGGTTTTTGTGTTTTTTATAAAATGACCGAGTGTTGATAAAAACACATCATGATGATGAAAACTAGATTTCCAGATTTTGTGTGATTAAAGTTTAGCTTTGTACTAATTCTTATCACTAAAATTCCAAATCATGTATCAAAATTTAGCTTCATTCTCATGATGTTACTAGGTAGGAGGAATCTGTTGAAAGGGAGTATGAATCAATGTGCATGGCATTTCACGGCTATCTACTTTCCATTGTCTTAAATAACCCTGTACCATCATGCTTCAGATACAGATAAATTTACATGTTCTGAAATTTCAGAACTTGTTTCTTTGTCAATAAAAATTACTTAAAAAAAAAACACTTTCTAAAATCATTTTTATTAGATTCTAAATTATTCATGACAATATTTGAACAAATGCCTGTTAAGAAAGAAAAGAAGAAGAAAGTGAAAAGAAATATTAAGCTGTTTAAAGAATGAGCAAATTGTGAAAATGAGAAATGTTACAATATTATATTAATGCTATATTACATCATACCACATAATCAGTAATGCTATAATTTAATATTTCCTATGATTTAATAATCCATCGATCAATGCTATAAGTCAGCCTAAAATTTATTAATCCATATACTGTGGATTATGCCACATAATTAGTAATGCTACACTTTAATAATCATCCTATAATTTATTAATCCAGCTACCATAAATAATAACACATAATAATGCTATGATTAATAATCTTTCTATAGTTTACCAATCCATCTACCATGAATAATACCAGATAATTAGTAATTCTATAATGATCTTTCTATAATTTATTCATCCATCTACCAAGAATAATAACACATAATTAGTAATGCTATAACAATCTTCGTAGAGTTTATTAATTCATCTACTGTGAATAATGTGACATAACCAGTAATGCTATAATTTAACAATCTTCCTATAACCTGTTAATCCATTTACATTGATTATAATTAGAATTGCTTTAATTTAACAACACTGTTCCAATTTATTTATGCATTTACTGAGTAATAAATAATTTATACATGCACACTAGTTCAAGATAAATGATACTAATATATAGGCAATGATAAATGACATGCAGCCAGTCCACACTAATACAGTTCCACATGAGACCTATTGAACGCAAAACTCTGAGAGCAACTTGTAATTTTTATCAAGTATTTGGGATGAAAGGGAAAGAAAAAAATATTTGAAGGAAAAGGGGGGGTAGGATTTTTACACTGAAGAATTAAGAGAATGCAATGTTCTCCCAGATAAACAGTTTCTGCTAATAATTCTATACAGCTAGGTTGGAATTAGAGTGAAGAATTGTTTTTCACTCTAATTTACAGAAACTGATTTCTCTGTTTAAAGATGCTTTCAATGAATATTTTCTGAAAAGAGAAGCGATGGACTGACTATATATACACATATACTGTCTTGTGGGTCAGTGATACACACACACACATACATAAATATATATATTATTATATATATATACATGCAAATACAGAAATATAGGTGAATACATCCATTTTGGGCTTACCTGACATTGGAAGGCATCCCAATATAACGCCTGTTTAAAAATGATAAGAAAAGAAATGGAAAAATCTAGAGCCAGGAAAAACCTATTTCACGTGAGCTGTATGAAGCAGTTGATATGATACAGATCATTACATAAACAAATTTTTTAAAAGTATAAAAGAATAAGAAGAAAGATTAAGAAAAAAAGAAAATGTGGATATTTTTTGCTAAAAGGAGGAAGGGGTTGCATTTTATCGTTAAAAACAAACTGCGAAGGTTAATGTACCCCAAGACTAATAACCCTCGAAAATTGTAGCCATGAGTAACTTACAATTTGCTATGACAACTTGCTAGCAAAAGAATCGAGCAACGGAGAGGCAGATGATGACAACTAAATCAATAATACTCTATTAATTTAGGTTCAGGTAAACAAAAGGTCTATATATATTTGTCTTTGTCATAAAATAAGAACTATTCAGTTTTATTATTTTTTCTTACAAAATAATTGCAGTTTTTATAAAAACATTTTACCCAACCTATAACTTAGCCACTTCCACCTTGCTTTTTGATTTGTATTTGAAGAGTTTACTTCTGCACAACACTCCATGTCTACTGATGTGCTGGGCAATGATTATTCCACTAAATTGGTTTCAGTATCACTTTTTTACTAGCTATAGAGCAGGGGTCACCAACACGGTGCCCGCGGGCACCAGGTCACCCGCAAAGACCACATGAGTTGCCCACAGACCTTTTCTAAGTCTTCACATTATTAATAATGTATAAAGGTAAACCAGAAGAGTGTATGAAACTGGTAGCTCTTTGTATGACTCAGTACCCATGAAGTAGCTCTCAGTATCAAAAAGGTTGGTGACCCCTGCTATAGAGGATAACGAATAAAAGATTTAAAAGAATACAAAATAAAAAAGAATGAACCAAAGCAAGGCCCGCAGAAAATAACACACAACATGTGATACCCGTGTTGGCCACATGATGTCTGACAGGGACAGGTATTTGTTGCTGATGCAATCAACTCTTCTGAACAGGGTTTTGGAGCCAGTCATAAAATTTCTATATTTATAAGGTAAAGATGTAAATAATGAAGTGGCTTTCACAGATTTTAAAGTATTTTTCAATCGTACACTAATATAAAACAAAAAGTCTTCAAGATACATGAAATGAATTGGTTCTTTAACAGATTGCTAATAACAGGTCTAGCTTCATTGCTGCTTTCAAATCAGATTTGATGATTCAGAGGGCAGAAAAAATGTTCCACACTGACTTGAGTCGGTGGTAATGCTGTGACAGTCAAAGTGATATCTTGAATAATTTCAGGTAGCAGGATTTTGCATATTTTGTGATTAATTCAGAAGTTCGGTCAAATATCTTAATCTCTTTCAGTGCTTGGTAAAAATTTATTTTGAATTTAGTTAGACATGATGGAGTTTCTCTTTCTCCAAAATTTTCCAAAATTAAGCACTGATGTTTGGATCAATCCTGTATATCTAGATATTTTTCAGAATCTTCATGACTAATGTTGATAAAGATGAAGGTGACTGAATGCTATCGCCTCTTCTTCCTCTTGTATACCTTGCACACAAACTTCTAATTCATACAGTAGAATTCTCTTTGTTTTTAGACCACTATTTCAATAAGTCCACAAAGTATTTTTTACTTCCGTTGCTTAAAATGTAATAATAAACAACTGTCTTGAGATGTTATTTCAATTTTTCTTCAAGGTTTTATATTTTTTTAGCTCCTCATGTTCAAATATGGATATGCCTTAGCCTCAAATCTTGTAAAATTTGGAGTCAGAGTCTGAACCTTTTAATGTTTTATCGACTTCAACTCCACAAAAAAAAAAAAAAAGAAAAAAAAAAAGAACAAAAAACCCCCCACCCACACACTCCACAACTCCAACTCTAGAGCTGTACTTCTGAATCTGAACAGATCCGAATATTTCTGAGTTATTTCGGTATAGATAGACAATATGCCAAAATGGGTGGGGTATCTATGTGCCGAATATGCTCCCATCTGTGCTTGGTCCACATATAAGACATTATACGTTATTATTGTCATCCTAATTCTAAGTTCTCAGTAATTGCAATTTGCATCTAACTTGAAAAATTTAGTCAAATTGACTGCCAGTAATGAAATTATTTTTTTAAACTGTAGACACAAAATCATTACTTTTTTTGTGAAAAAATATTGCTTTATGATAGCCTTCTTATTATATTCTGAGCTTGCAAAAAACATTTTTCCACTTGCAAATTGCGAGCTTGTGAGAAGGATTTTTGAGGGTTGTTATTATAAAACAACTAAACTTTCAATGTGCTGCTAACAGTATTTCGACTCGACTAAAGCAATAAACGGTTTGCAGCTAAACAATAATATAAACAATCATAAATAATATAGTTAAATGCCATATTTATGTTATCCTGCATAGCGTAGTAAAGAAACTGACCATACTCCAAGAAATGGCTTGTAAAATGCCAAAATCAAGGGTAAACATTTTTGCAAGAATGCTGGAGAATTGCTTTTCAAGCCAAGAGAACTCAAGCAATTTGTGCTATAAAGATGGAGTGGGTTAAAATCAATCCTATCACTGCACAATCATTCAAAGAATGCATTTACTTTTCATTCTTTTCAATTATTATACTATATCCAGTGTCAAACCCAAACCATGAGTTAAAAAGAAGAAAGAAACAAGACAATGTGGAGAAAAACCACACCAAAACAATGAATATATGCATAGTTTCTCTATGCAAAGATATAAAATAACTAAAACTAAACTAGAGTAACAATAGTGTTATTTCTTGCAACACGTACTCATCATGAAATTGGCGGGTGAAATTATCATCATCTTCTCTCTGAACACGACCATCAATTTCATGATCACTGAAGTAGCCATCTCGATCTAATCGGGTTGGTGGATAAAAGTCATCACCTCTTGGTGGTTCTCTATTTGGGCTATGGGGTCCATCTGAAAATAAATGCCCAAAGTTGAACACCAAGAAAAACAGGAACATATACACAATGAGGGTCTTGGAATTACAATGAACTAAGTCATACAGGGACAGTTTGCTAAGTGAATTGATATAACCACATGTTAAAGTAAAAGCGTCGTCAATGGGAATAATGTGGTGGGAATGCTGACAGAACAAGAATGTGATTGTTTAGCAGGGTTGCTTTTGTTGAAAAAAAAAAACCAATCTTGACAGGTATTGTTTCTTGTTTTGAATTTATAAAAAGAAACTGTCCAAAAGAACATGCCTAATATAGAATAATGTCTTCTTTTTCTTAAATTCTAACATTTCCATCTTGGACTGTTGTCGAGATCACTTGATTTTCAAATATTCATTGCAGGATTCTGTGTCCAATGCTGGCAGTGTTTCACATGCTTACCATCTTTCTAATTACTGATATAATTTACAGATCTTTTATAAAGAAAAGGAGTTAGTTTTATAAGTAAGTACATCAAACATTCTTTAAGTTAAATACAAATTTGAAACTTTCAATTTCCTAATCATTTATAAAAAGTCTTATTATTATAGGTTTTATGCTTTCCCAACCCATATTGTTTTAAATACAATTTTTGAAAAAAAGTATTTTTTTCCAAAACAAACAATACACATTTAGATTTAAAATAACACACCATTCAGAGCTAATATGAGAAGCTGTAAAAATGAACACATATCTAAACTAATAACTTTTAAAAATAGATTTCCAAGACAATGCACAGCATGAATGCTAGCTGCCATATAAATAATCCACATGATACTGCAATCTGACTAGCTATCCTAACCACTGTAATGCAGACAGGTGCTTTAAAGCATCATATAACAGTAACTGTTATAAAAAAGGATAAATGTAAGAAGGATTTCATAAAGTGAGATCCTAATTAAAATCATTTATTTAAAAATTTTGCAGAGCCAAGCCAAAACATAATGAACCTTTGAACCCTATAAGAGATGTTAACAAGCAACAAGCAAAATAGACAATAGGCCCTAAATCCCCAAACTCACCATTAAAGTGATTTTGTTGTAGCTAGCATTAATTGCTATTTGTATGATTTCATTTTGTTATGCACACATTCTTCTCTCTTCCACACCACAATAGGCAGCTTGGACACAGAGAATGACAGAGCTAAACTATTTCTTATTACTTTGCTGGCTCAAAATTCACTATAACAACCCAACCTTTCAAATGAAAAGTCTCAACAAAAAAAAAAGCCCAAAATATGTTCAGATTTGTAATGTCTCACCTCGATCAAAGCCTGACGGAAGAGGTGGTCGAGGCGGAGCCTCATGCTCATATATATATCTGCCACTGTACCCCGGTTGGCCAGAGACTGGATATGCTCCAACAGGTGGCAGTTCATTAGGGTACAAATCTTCCTCTGATCGAACACTTGGTCGGTAAACATTCACATCATTCTTATCAGGTGGCTGACTGCGAAATGTTGCATATCCTGTAAAGGTAGGACACCAAAGGAAAAATTCACCAAGGTTTGACTATTTTTTAAATAAAGAAACAAAAAACATAACAACAAAAATTCCTACTTTATACAGAGCAAGATTCCTGGCTGGCTGTCAGAAGAAGACGGGCAGATATCAATGTTCAATTGGGTTTACTCCATTTGTAAGTGCTACTCAAGATCCACCACTCTGAATATATCATTGTTTAATTGGATTTAATGAATCAATATTCACTAAAAATGTGGTTTACAAAGAAATATATTCCATGGAAGTACATGAGAAAGTTAATCTGACAAGGATTTAATTAAATCCAACAAATAAAAAATTAAAATAAAACACATGGCAATTGAACCTGTCAAACAACTGACTTTTTTCCTAGTAAAATCATAAATGAAATATATAGTGTTACTATCAACTGTCAAGTGTGTTAGTCTGAGTGATTTCTGCAATATTTGCTTTTTGATCATTATATATTTGTTGCCTCTTACGTTTGTTGTTTGTATGTTTGTTTTACATTTGTTTTTGTTAGTTGCTTGTTTGTTATACATTTAATAAATGTTTGTTATATATTTGTTATTTATTTATTTGTTATGTTTGTTAGACATTTAACATTTTTATTTGTTATATATTTGTTTGTTATATAGTAGATGCTTTGTTTGCTTGTTGTCTAGTGAATTATGTTTGTTAAATGTTTGCTGTTTATTATATGTTGGATGGTTGTTTGTTGCTACTGATAGCTGGTAGTCAATTCCAAATGATTATTCCAAATTCCAAATGGCTAGTCAGAAATGTTGAAATCTGAAATATTTCCTTATTACCTTCATCTACTTGCTGTGCATTTTGATGCTGCCGACCATGTTCCCTTATCTGAGCTTTCGACACAATCAACTGAAGACGATCTTTGGATTTTTCTAATAATTTCTTCACATCTATTAATGACAGGCCTTCTAAAGGTGTGTTGTTAATCTGTAATTAGAGAATAAACAGGAAATCAGTGTGTTGTGAACTGACAATAAAAAATCTACATACACGAAGTGGCACTATAATAAGAAATATTTATGAAGAAACAAATACAACTTTTTACACATCATTTTACCTTTCACTTCCAGTGTTACTTAAATGAAGATTAATTCTCAAATAGTTTTAGAAAAATGAAGAATGATTAATAATCAGATGCATTACCAAATTTATAAATATATTACCACAGATTAAAAAATATAAAAATGGAAAAAGAAATTGAGATATTTCCTTTGAGTTAAGATATAATGATCATGATAACTTCTGATAGCAGGTTTTGTAGCAATAGCTAGATAAACACTAAAACAGAGAACACAATGTAGGTAGTTCATCTCTATTAACCTGCTTAGTGCCCTGCATGCAGAAATGTATGCATATAAAAAGATCGTTCATTTGTTTATTTCAATTTACAGGGGACATTTTTGCCAATGTAAATTGTTTAAGATAATGGAATCGTTTTTCAAGTAAAAAGAGACCAAGGACCTCTCTCTTCAGATCAATGTTTGCAAACCAATTTGTCCTTGACCTTGGAGGGACTGATTTAAATAAAGCAGTCCTTCTTCTGTGCCAACACCAATAGTAGCAAACAGCAAAACAATAAACTATTCTATTAATAAACTAATTAACTCTCTTCAAACGGCAACATAGAAAAGTCGATCAGGTGATCAACACCTAAACTTATTTACAAAATATTACTTTTTTAAACATTTTATTTAAAAACCAGGCACATCAGAATTAGACATTAATTTATATACCTAAACTTTTCAAAAAGTTATACTTTATTATTTCATGCTCATAAATCTCACATTAAAAATTGTAAACAAAGGATGCATCCTTGACTGCCATCTTGAATTTTTCATGAATTAAGGAATTACACTTCCTTCACGAAAACTGTTCAAATTAATTCTGATTATGAGCCTGATACTGAGCTGGATTGGATTCAGGTGGTAGTGATGCCTTCTTGATGGAGGAAACCTGACGAGTCTGGAGAAGATATTATTGCTCCAAATTTGATCAGGAAAGTTCCAAATGGAGAAAGGTTTGTTCATTTTTTAAATTTTCTAAAGCATTGGTCAAAGGTCGATTTGTATTAAGTTTTTATTCCTTGCAGTTAGATTTTATACTTCCATTTGCAAAATTACTTACTTAAAGTTAGAATAATATAGGTTTCTGAGAAGAAATTTTCACATAAAGTGCAAAAGTTTTGTTTCTTCATTTCGTAACAATGCTTGCTAAGGAGCTAGTGATGGTCTTTTGTTGTTTGTTTACCTGCTTACTTGTAATGCTATTTGGTGTAAAGACGTTTTCTTTGTGACTTAATGTTAGACTGCTTCTTTTACTTGCGATTTTCCTATTAATTTTTTAAGGAGATAGATGTAGATTTCAGAAGGTTGTTATACAACTTATATTTTAAAGTCTATGGTTAATATCCCTACCCCAATACCCACTTTTCTAACCTGAACATTATTATATCCACAAACTGAAGACTCACAGGATAAACTTTGTAAAGTGAGAATGTTACATACTCATATTAATATGAAATGTAAAAAAAAAGAAATGCTTCAGCCAAGTCAGAATGTTTCAAATGATGAACACATGGAGAGATAACAAAACTATATCACTTATGTCAACCATTAATAGTGGTAGTGGACACATGCTTATGATAAAAAAAACAAACAAACAAACTAAAGTTAATTGAAATGTCAGAGAACCACATGTAAAGCGCCAGTTTGTTAAGGACTATAATCAGTACATGGGAGGGGTGGATAAAAGTGAGCAGTTAATAAATAATTTTGAGAAAAACAAATAAGTACTGAAAGACATTATTTCTTTATTTTTTAGATATTGCACAGTTAATGCTTATAAATTTAATTTGAGATTGGAGGGAACAAATCCAGATATAGAAGAACTGAAAAGACCAGCTAGATATGGGCGAATTGATTTTACAGAAGAGTTAATTAGGGAGCTGGGGATTATAGGTTTGCATGACAATGTACCTGTTCCTAGTCACCACTTATTTCTCATAGTCCATGGATCCTAAGTTTACTGATGTTCACTGAAATTGTAATTGTGATTTCAAACTATGCAAATTGGGAGAAAAATAGGTGTTAGGTGTACAGTTTGTTACATTTTTTATGCTGTCAGAAAAACATAAACTTGACTTTCTGCTTTTCATTTCATAAACAGCCACCCCATTAAGTTTGCATAGTACAGCATGATTAGACATTAATTTGTTCAATGAAAAAATTGACTATATAGTACATATAATAAATACATATCTAAATTGTAATTTTTATCTGTAAGTCAGTTTATAAACAATTTTAAAGACTATACACATGCAAACATGAATTATGAAATAATCATGAATGATAGTCAACACCAATTGTTAGTAATCCCTTAGCGTAACTTTGTATTATTTACTTGCTTCTATCAAAGGGAAAAAAGTAGATCTGTTTATTCTCACTTCACTGGTATGACACAACCAGTGAGTGCACTCATTGACCTAAGTGGGTCACGCATAGTCTGTTAACCAGAAGGGAGATCATGCATCGTTATAAGGAAAGAAAAGGAAAAAAAATGATTCGGCTATTTACTTCCTTTCCATGTGACCACACATATATAATCTACATTTTAATGAGGCAGCGGTACTGATATCAATTTGCAAACCTTCAAGACTGTGTCTCCAACTTTCAATCCTCCATCTTGTGCCCCGAGCGAATCTGGAGTAAGGTCACGAATATAGAAACGACAGCCAAGCACGACACCGAATTCTGAATTAAAAATTAAAAAAATGTTAATATAATTAAAAAGTGAAAAGTGTACATAAGTTTTAACTGGTACATAGCTATCGTTGTACATAAATAGTTTTGTTTCCATGTCAAACATTTACCACATGCTACTGTTAACAAAAATCTAAAATTAAAAGTAACAAGAAAGATATAAACCTCTACTCCTTTTTAATTAGTAGTTAAATACATTTTGTTCTTGTATTGTTGAGAAAAATCTGACAATCACATATACACCATTCTTTTCCTCTATTACCTTACCACCAGTCTACATCCCATGGAATAAAGGGGATAAAAAAAATCATGACTATTGAAATATCAGTTATATTTAACTACAGTTGTGCCAAAATATTGAAATATTCACGCACCATCTTTCTTGTTTTTCTTAGAAAGGGTGACCTTAAGAGGTGGGCTTTCTTTCTCTACCACTGCAGGCATGACTACACGTCTTCTCACAACCTGAAAATAACATTGTAATATTTAAAGAAGCATTGAATGGCAAGTGTATTGCAATGTTTATTTTTTCGCAATGTTAAAAATAGGACTCAATTAAGATGTAGTTCTTTGCAGACTCTTTTCTCACTTCCTATGCGAAAATTTTTATAAATAATACATGATAGCCCATCCAGCATAAAGTGAGGTTAGCATGCAACTTTAAAGCTTCCAGTCTCATCATCTATTCACCAAGATATTCACCATTACATATCAAAATACCCACCATTACATATCAAACTACCCACCTTTACACATCAAACTGGCCATAATTTACATCAAATTGCTCACTCTTACACATCAAACTGCCTACTATTTACAATTATCTGCCCACCAGTTTACGTAAATTGCCCACTTGCACACGCCAACTTGCCAATGCTTTTATAAGAACTTGCCAATGCCACACAAATGAATGTCTTTCATGCTTTATCCCCACTTTGTCAACCCCATACAGATAATACTTTCTCTAACACACACACACACTCCCACAAAAAAAACCAAGCAACCAGAATACTATATCTTAGCACATTAAGGTGGGGTTTATATTAGAATAATTGTATAATAATATATATTTTTAAAATAACATATTATTTAAAGTGATGAAAGATTACAATGAAACAATGAGGATAATAGAAAAATGAAAACTAAAAGTAAAAGACTAAGCAAGTAAATAAAATTTAAAAAATAAACTGATTAAAATACGAGAAAATCTTAACAACAAAGGAAGTACCATTTTGCTGAATAGCAGATTTGCACACAGAGAATCACAAAGAAAACTACACTTAAATTGTAATATTGAAGCAACATCCTGTATTACCCCCCAAAACAAAACAAAACTTAAAATAAATTAAATGCTTTTATTTTATTTTGCATAAAAGAATATATGGGGTTAAAATGAAAAAAAAAATTGAGAAAAAAAAATAATGGATCATCATATAGTAATGGAATACTTATATATGAAAATGTATAATTTTCTTTTGCAACTACAACTAATGATTTGGCATTCTAAATGATTATTAGAATATCATTTTCCACCAAATAGACATATTTTCTCCTTCTAAAAATACTTCAGATATGCTTCTTGAACTGCCTAAAAAAATTTCCATTTTCTGCAAAATGAAAAAATTGAGACAAACTAAACAAATCTTCAAAAAACAAAATTAATTTCTTTGTTTTCTTTGTGACTTAATGAAAAAAAAAATGCATGCATGTGATAGTACAACTTTTTCTTCACTCAAAAATGCCTTAATTCTTTCAGAGAGAGATACTGTTTCTGTCAGCAACCCAAATATTGACATCAACATTATACTTTCAACCTGTGGCTGAAAGAAAAGGATATCACTTCTTCATTACCGCTATACTCCACAAACATTCTCAAAAATCTCATCTTCCACCCTCAGCAGTTTATTTACTTTGTATGCAGAATTTTTAATTCATTGTCAGTCTTTCCTGAACCAAATCATTTTGAGGAAAATGCAATTACCTAGTTCTGACTATAAATCAAAACATGCCTCTACAAAATATCATGAATCTTTATATATTAACTCATTACTGAACCATTAAATGATATTTTTTGGGGGGTGTGTGTCATGAGATAATGTAGGCCATGCAAAATTTTCTCTTATGACCAGTCCTTCTGACTCACCCATCGCCGCTATATACTCTCCCCCATCACAACCCCAATAACTGCCAGCCAGCGCTTAGTAGTGAAATGCCTCAGTTTGGCTGTGGTGAAACAAAGTTAATTAGGTAAAATTTCTAGCCCGACCCCAAAAGGTATGTAACTCGTGATTTGGTACTAGACGTGCCAGAAACAGCACAAGCCACACTGTTCTCCCAGGAAAGAAAGGGCCAATAATTAGCAGACCTAGTCATCTTATATGCATTTATAGCGCATATCCTTGCCGATTGAGGTGAATATGAATTGGTCTAATTACATATGTTAAAACTTGCTTGTTATTATAGTAAGCAGTGATTGTTTAAAGATGTATATGTGTATAAATGATCAGAGTGCATCACTTAAAGTTAAAACCATGATGTCTGAAAACTATCTAACCTGTTGAACAGACAATCTGTTATCAACAAGGTTTATGACTACCACAAACAAATGTGGAATTTATATAGACACAAGCGAGAAAATATACTGATTTCGAGAGCATTTATCATCAAATACAAGTCTCTTACCAGCTGTACATTTTCTCCACAGTTTTTTAGCACCTGGATTGCAGTTGCATGGCTGACATTTTCCAGAGAAATTCCATTGACACTGATGATGCGATCATTTAGTCTGCAAATCAAAGCAAGCAAGTAAGCAATTGTAGCAACACATTCCTGAGCAGATCAATCTTTCGGGTAACACCATCCGCACAGTGATCACTCAAAGTTCATCACATTCACCAAAACTGATGACTGAATTTTAACAGAATACATTTTTTCTGTTGCAAAGCTTAACTTTCAAAATGGAATCAGACTTTCAAAAAGATTTCGGTCCATTTTGAAATGTCAAATAGAAGAGAAATTGAATAAATAAGCCTAGCATTTATATCTGGCAGACAAAATTAAAGTAAACAAAGTGTCTTTATGAAAGTAATTAAAGTATCCGTATAATATTTAATTTAGTGCATGTTTTTATACATGTATCTTTTAAATATCTTTGCCCCAATTTGTTTTGAATTTGAATAAAATGTTTTCCTCTTAATTTTTAAAATTTATGTTTAGTTTCTGCCTTTTTCTTTGGTTTCACAATCTTTTAATTTTTTTGGTGGTATGTATATAAATGAAGAGTAAGCATGAGAATTTTTTTAATATTACATTATTTAGTTATTAAAGACAGCAGCTTCATTAAGTTGTACAGTTATTCTATTTAATGTTTTGAATTTGAGCAAACAATAATTCTTTTATATTTTCTTTAAAAAATTAAAACTGGCTGATGAACAGTGATTAGTTTTGTCTTCACATTATTTAATTATTAATAGCAGTAGGTTAATTAAGGTGTGCAGTTCTCTACTAAAGTTTTTGGATTTTTTTATTTTTAGTAAACTGAATATTTCTTGTATATTTTAATTTTAAGAGAAGAAGAAAAGGTCTCTTTTTTGCCTAAGACTAGCTTGATGTCATCAAGTTTTTACTTGTAATAAACTTGAAAATCATTCATTCATTACATCTGAAAAAAAGATGACCATAAATGATGACACTTAATTAATTATATCTCAAAAAGTATTACAGCTATCATCATAATTTTTTTGTATACAAATTTATATCTTCAGAACACACATTTTGAGCATAAAAGATTTGTACAAAATGAACTAGAATTAGAAAAAATGAGTGGAGACTACCTAATTATATAAAAGAATCTTACACAATTAAGGTTAACAAGCCTAAATCACAAGTAACTAAAGTGCTTGTATAACTGTATAATAAATATAATAAAGATTATACTAGCACTGAGATTTGATAAGACAAAATTTGAAGTTAATACAGTGTCTGTATAATTATATAATAAAAAATCTTCTGAGCATTAAGAAGCTGACGAGACCCCACAATTTGAAGTAATGAAAAGGTCTGTTTAATTACATAATAAAATATTTTCTATACCTGTTGAGACAAAATTTAAAGTAATTAGAATTCATCCATCCAAACTTATAAAATAATATGAAATTAAAGTTTATCATATGAGAATGAACTGGGAACAGAGAATCTACTTGACATTGAATTCTGGAATATGAAGTGGATAATGTACATATATCTACCTGACAAAGTTAAAATGTGGATATAATCCATATTGAATAATGTACATTTTAAATAAAGGATAAAATTTGGACCAGATAATGTACATATATCTATTTGACACCTTTTCCAGAGGAATGAAATGCAACATGATAAAATATTCCAATGAAATACAATATCTAGTCATTAGCAGTTTCAGTTAACTGATGGGACCAAATCTGAGCTGGATAAGGTTTTGTTTATATCAACCTGACACTACTTCCAAGAAGAAAATTCAACTCGAAAAAGTACCTACCTGATCCATAGTTAATCTGATAGAAAAAGAATTTAGAGAAGAAATAGCATTTAACTGTTAATACAGCAATCTTTTCAAATGCCTAAAGAGAAGATAAGTAATCCTTTTTCTCAGTCTCAGTGAAAGAAATAAACATTAAGCGTAAATGATTAATGAGGATATATTTGTTTCATACCAGTTGTTTTGAAATTGCTAACAGGTAGAGCTAATTTATTACTGACCCTTTAACAAAAAAAGCCATGTCTCCACTTCTCATTTGTCATTGTATTTTGTAATGTATTTAAAAAAAAATTATTGTGATAAAGTTTGAAAGGGGCATATTAGATATTTGGGAAGGAAAATTAAAGTGGAGAATGATGTTTTAAAGAATGCAAAAATGTTATAGTTTGAATTATGTGACAATGCACGAGTGAAAGATGGTTAGCATCAAAATGTGGTACTTAAAGAAAGATAAACTCCCACCACCACCACACACACTTCTTCTATTTCTGGTACGAGTGGTCTCACCACAGCACTTAAACTGCTAAATTGATAAATAAATAAAAATGATACATACTGGAGTTTTCCTTCTGCTGGGCCAGCTTTAAGAACATCAGAGACTGCAATGGAGGGATCACCACTAGCAAAATGTGGGCTATCATGCCCGCCACTCACGGCAATACCAAATCCGTAATTCGCCACCTAGCACAGAGTGTAAAATGATATTCATTATTCATTTATTGATATAATTAAAATCAATAATGTATTGAACAACAAAACAAAACAAATATTTGTCGTTAGTTGTGGTAAATGAACAATAGAACTATGTGGACTTGATATGTGACAACAATGTTCCTAGTCAAATGAGAAATGTTGATAGGAAAAATTAATACACCGCTCTTCTAAATGCCAATATCCTCAGCTGTTGCTTGAACATGATAAAGATATACAAATATATATATATTAATTATTATTCATGGATAGAAAGCTAGTCAGACATTATACAGTACAACAAATTGAGAGATAGTCAGAGAGACAGATAAAAACATAAATATACACAGCTGTTGTCTAAATTTGATAAACCAAACAGAAGCGATACACACATATATTAATTATTCAATGCCAAACAGAGTCTCACACACACTTTAAAAAATCAATCTTTACTCGTATCCTGTTCAAATCACAGCTCTATGAAAAAGTGTAAGAACCATACATAATACATAAAAAATGTAATAATATATATATATAACATTTTTAATTTCCAAAATATATGTGCATGATTATAAGGCATATACAAAAATCAAACTGAAACCAAAATTCCTCATGTTTGTTTAGAATTCACATTAAACATAAAAATGTATATATGAGCTTCAGGCTTCAGCATTTCTTCAAACCTTTGTCACACTGTGCTGTCCTTGTTTGTTGCCATAGTTTTGTTACAATTATGTCTGACATTTAAACTTGGGTACTTGAGACAAGATAAAAAAAATACAACTTGTGTGGTTCATTCCATCAGAATGACATCTATTGCAATTTGCTCCATTTATCTAAACTTGCTGGAGAACTAATTTTAAAGTGACCCCCTTCAAAAACCCTAGTGACACATAGTCCCTCAGGGATGGATAAGAATATGTATAATATATTAACCTCTGTGCGTGTGTGTGTGTGTGTGTGTGTGTGTGTGTGTAACAAATATGGTTATGTATGTATGTCAATAAGAGCTACTATGTGTATGTGTGCATATATGTTAATTATACTATAGCCAACAACAAGAACATAACCTTAGACAAAATAATGAACATATAAACTGGACAATTACAATAGCTTAAAACCTTTAAGAAAAAAATCCTAACGCCCATCCACCCTCAATAATGTCTATTTAACTGTATACTGACATAACCACAACCACATGCGCCACAATAACATTTCTTAGTTATACTTACCCTTTGCAACGAGACTCTATGAATGTGCCATACAACGTTGTCACCACTCTGGAAAGAAGTACAATAATTTACAATATGTTGTTCATCTAGCTCTCTGCAAGCAAAAGGCTTTACATTTAAAAAAAAAAAAAAAATCAGGAAGCATTCCAATGTAAAATTTCAGATTGTTTCAGTTAGTGGACTAAATGATTCAGTTTATTCACAATTATAGGCAAGAGAAAGAAAGTGTTGTTAGTTCAGTATCCATATTACAAGAGAAACAAAATCAATATCATTAATTTAAATCAATTACATGTATTTGAAATAAACATGTCAAAAGTAGTAAACTTGAAAACATAAAAAATAGCCACAAAACAAACAACCCACTCTTTACAATATCAAACTTACTAAGACATAAAATGTGATTATCAAAATGAGTGGACATTTACTTAAACATAATACAATCATGGTTTTGGTTATTGTGGCCTTAACTTCTGGCAATCCACAACTAGATAAAGCCCATAAATCTCTTTTAAAAAACTATCTGATATACTTATTGACATCTGTTCCTTATGAAATGGGGTGGACTAATTGTAACACTAATGAAATGATACATACACAGCTCAGCATCACAAAGGTGCAGGAATCAAGCTTTATTTTAATTCATCACATTCTAATTAACTATTCAAAAATATTGGGCTAGCATACATATTTTATTTACATACAAATTCTAACTTGTGTGCAAAATCAGGTTACAAACATACTTAAGAATGGTACTGTTTGTGTAACCCAACACCTGACCGTACAGAACCACAGAAATGTAACTGTACTAATACTTCCTCTCTGAAGATAAAAAGAGTTAATTATAAAGAAATGTATATTAACTCTTTATAGAAGTTTTCTAAAATAGGAACAATAATCAATGCATGAAGTATACACAGTGCCATTAATTCTGGCACCAGAAACAATAATAGTAGTCATCTCATGTGGTTGGATACAACATATTTTTATTCAAAAGCACAAGAAAATATATGTGCATTACTAATACTAGTAAAGTAGTATGGAAGAGAAAGAGGGAATGAGACAGACAGATAATGGGGGAGACAGAGAGAAACAGAAAGTTAGATTGGGGGGGGGGATGAAAGATAAAGGAAGGGTGTGAGGGGGAAAAAGAGACAAAGAGGGTGAGAGGAGAGAGGGAAAGAGACAAGTGAGAATGAGGAGGGGAGGAATGCAATCAATAGGAGAAGGAAAGGAGAGAGAAAGGAAAAGAGAACAGAGATAGCAAGGATGAAGAATGGAAAAGAGGTAGAGAAGAAAGGGAGAGAATGAGAGCAAAGACGGTGAAAGTGACAGAGAGAGGGGAGACTGAGGAAACAAACAAAAGAAAAAGAAGTAGAAAGCCAGAAATAGATGGAGGGCGGGGGGGGGGGGGGGCAGAATGCCTTGGATGCAAAGCATTCCAGGAAATTCTGACTGTATCTTGTTAACTAAGCTCACACAAAGGACCCCTATATCAAGTTCTAAATTTACCATCCCTGAAAGCAGCTACAGTGGGAAGCAAATTATAAACCTCAATTAAACAATCAACCTGTACCGATGTTAAACCTCAAACAATCAATCGACATGTACAGATTCATGCAGGTAGGCACTAATCACAGGTCAAAACACTGACGACAAATATTACTGCTCTATAACCAATGGCAGAAATCCCTCCCCTCCCCTCCAAGGTATGACGAGTAACACCACTTCTCCGGCAGAGGGGCGCTTTACTATAGGGGTCGGTCAGTTAACTCTGGAACTAAAAATTCCACCCACCCCCCAAGCTCACCCTGTATACAAGAGGTTTGTTGGTACGTGACAGCGAACGTGACGAAGTACGTGACTTGCTGGATCGCGCCGACTTTCTGGACCGTTCCGAGTGACGATGTTTCTCTTCTCTTGCGACCGGCATGATGCGAGTTTGCCTTACCTTTTTCTTTTGTTTATTTTTGTTTTTGTTATTGCTTCGTATCAGTTTTTAATGTCAAGTGCCTACTTTACCCCCACCCCCCTACGGCGAAAGCTACTGAAGAAGCGGCCTTGATAGCTGCCTACTGCAAATACAAAAGTTTGACTGTAAATGATGGCCAGGGTCGCAAAGAGGATAAAGACAAATAATAAACAAAGAACAACGTTCCCCGCACTAGTTTATTTTAAGATAAGAACTAAAGTTATAGGAGCAGCCTACGTCATGGGGTGTCTACGACGTCACAATTTCGACTGGCGCGCACACGTTCCTGACGACACAAGTTTAATTCTGTAACAACGTTGCATAACATCAAAATTCTCGTGTAACACGATCTTGAAACGTGATATTTGGTCTTAATTTCCAAAGACTCATGGGCAAAAAAAAAGTGCACACGTCATGAAAATATCAATTTACGTTTTAATTCCAAATGGTATTGCGAACGAGAAAGGGGGTAATTCTAAACACAATTCTTTGTCATAGTTAAAAGACATTAAACTAGTGCGACTTTCGCGCATAAAGACAGAAAAGGAGTTTCCAGTGAAATGTAGAACTCCTACTAAACATTAAAAGAGTATGTATGCTTATCAGTGTTATGGCTCCTTTTTTTAAATTTTTAAATCTCTTCCTTTTTTAAAATGTTATGTTACAAAATGCTATAGAAGATATGGAGAATACAGTTCCGAAATTTGATTATCCTGTTGCCGGCAAGAACGAATACTTAACATTTAGGCCAGTAAGTTCTCGTGGTAAGGCTCAATTAACCCCTTGTCTGCTAATTCTCAAACTACGGTGCTAAATTGGTGAGCCGGACGCTGTCCGTTTCCAATAGATACAGGAGCAATCTAATTCTCTTTCTTGTTGATCGAGACCTTGTCGCTAATTAAAGGCTTGCAAAGAGATTATGCAAAGTAATAACCTTTAATCCAAAACACCCTAAAGACAAACAATATTTATCTAATTTCTGATAGGTATTTTAATCCGTCTAACAAAGCGCATCCTGTATATGAATCCAATTCTATTGCACAATAGTAGTCATAAAAGTATTGCCATAATTTATTTTTAAATAGCACGTTACTTTTTAATTAAAAGAACATAAACGTTTATCGTCAATACAATATAATCTTTTTACATACAATTTCTTTTCTGTCAGAATCTAACTCATTAATCATCGAACATTTTTCAGTCAGAATGTATTTTTAGTCAAACTGAAACTGTTGACTTTAAAATGCACAGATGCAGCCGGAAAGAAGTGATGAATAAAACAGTGAATCAAATGTCTGTACAGATAATCAGATTCAACAGGAAAAAAAAAATCAGCCTGGAATAAAGAGGCACAGTAAAGAAAGTTGAACCGACTCACACCCAAGTGGCCATGATCAAAACGAGATGCGAAATAGCATAAAAACTATTAGTTGGTCGATTTATTTGAAATTTAGCTAAAAAGAACTGGGGGGGGGGGGGGATAGCCATCAAATGGTAGAGCAACAATCCAAATTTTGGTTGAGCTAACATTCAAATTTAACTGTTTTGTGGACAAAAGATAAGTCTCTATAGGCAATACATTTTTCACTTTATTGCCAGATGTCAAGACTCCAACTCTTAGCACTCAGCACTAAAGAATGAAACAGTCACAATGGAATCCTGGTACTTTCAGAAATCCACACCACCGCGAAAGGTCAAAGGTTCCTCGCACAAAGAAAGAGCAAACCAAGTTCAAGTTCCGGTGACCTTCTACGTCCTGGAAGGAAAAACAGAACTGCCCACATGTCCTCCCTGTGTGGATCGTTGTACACTAGTGCTAGTCCCCTCCGGAAACGGTCAAAGTGAAGCAGGCATCCCCACCCACACGCACGCATAAAGAGTGGCTCTTTCCAGCACTTCACTATACAGCCAACTCAGTTCTGCGACCGGGGAAGAATACTGAGGAAATATTTGATACCTCCTGAACAAGAAAGGAGCGTCAAGCTGGACACCCCACCTTCACGCCCATCAAGTGACATCCAGCTGATAAGGCAGGCACCGAAGCCAATGGTCTGGAACAGCGCGACCCTGACGTAGTGCTCAGCTGTTGGAGATAAAAGTTGCCAGTCACCAAAATTGGGTGATCAGTGCTGGATGGGAAAATTGCCGGCCAAATTAGATGAGAAAATTGCCGGCCAAATTGGATGAGAAAATGCCAGCCAAATTGAGTGAGAAAATTGCTACTCCACTAGTTGTTCTGACTCTTCAGCATCCCCCCCACCCCCACACACATTATTTTGAAATCTAAAAGAAATTCATACTTTTAAACACACTCATAATTTCTCTTGCGAATTCTTAGCATATATTTGCACATTCCTAATATATTTTAAACTCCCGTAAAAAACCGAATCAAGAAATTTCAAGAGTTTAAGTCTCCATACTAAAAGTTATAACTGTTGTCAATTGTTGTTTTCATGAAAGGGTAAACAAACGGAGACCAAATAGTCAGTTTTCCACTCTGAAAATGACACGTTTGCACCCGATAAAGCAAGTTTGTTTTGTTTTTTTTTACCCGAAACAACACGAGAAACATTAATGAAAAAAAATCCGACATTTAAAACACAAACAGGGTTTGGGGCATTCTAACTCAATACCCAACACTGTCTCGAAAGGAATTCATTTAATTTTTGTCCGCTGTTGCTTTGAAAGTGATTACGTTCGTACTTATGAAGGATATCAAGAAATTTTCTAACATTATGCTTCCAAATCCTGCTATATGTAATATTTTATGCAGAAATGTGTTTGAACCCGGCCGGTTAAAATAAATGCCACACACACACAGAAAGAACACGAATACAACATGTCATTAACTACATTATATACTTTATATGAATCAAACCTCAATATGGCACAAACGTACAATACCACAAAAGCAAGCTATATAAAAACTGCACGTAATATAGCACAAACATAAATAACATAAAAGCAATAAATACTGCTTGTAATATAATATAACGCTATCGTTCTGGCAAGTATATTCGTACGACACAGGAAGAGGAAAAATTATTACGATGCGACACATAAAGAGGAAAAATGATTACAACACGACACTGGAAGAGGAAAAATGATTACAACACGACACAGGAAGGGGGAAAATTATTACAACACGACACAGGAGAAGAAGAAAGGTTACAACACGACACAGGCACATAGCTTATTGTTTGGCTATTAGCATACACGATAGAAACAAGACAAATGCTGATGGCTTATTAGGATGACAGGCTGCATTACAGAGACAAGGCAGCAAACTTGGTGACTGACTTAACAACGGACGGAAACGGGCAGATCAGCAAGAATAAAGAGCATATCGCAAAATTATAACTGACTATAGCATGACACAATCATACAGTTACAATAGCATGAAAAAGGCAGATCACAAACTTATAACTACTATAAAATGACATAGCACAAACCGCACAAAACTATTATCAGCACGACTCATGGTTTCCCAGAATGATTAAAAAAAAAAAAAAAAAAGCAATCACAGAAATAGTACGATTTATATGATACAGAAAGACCGCTTGACCATTATAAAAGCAAGACAACAGGCGTGCGTGTGAGTGAGTGTGTGTGTGAGTGAGAGATTCCACAATTAAGATTTGCCAGAAAGAGTACTACTATCGCATGCCACAAACACATCGCTATCAAACATATTAATATCGCAAACACGCACGCATACACACAAAATTACAGAGCAACCAGCCACTAATTCTGTAGTGGTGAATGCCAGTCATTAATTGGGAGTTTCAATATAACATATTCGATTTTAAAATGAACTAAAAAGTTAACCGTAAAATTTATACATTGCCAACTAAAGACTTTTGGAAACCAACCCAGTATAAGTTCTATAACCTACAACAAGAAAGCCGGCACTTACGTCACTCTGCTGTGGTAGTGTGAGAGTGTCATTGCAGCATGCTGCTAGTTTTACACCAACCCTGACACGACATGTACATTACCTGTCAGTTTCGGTAACAGTCCAAAACTGTGCTTGTCAGCCACGTCCGTTTCAGTAACTTTAAAGTTAAACTTTATCGTCAACACAAACGCCTGTCACCAGGCCTCTCTGGAATCCCGAGAATGTTCAAAAACGAGAGACAGGACACACACGTACACACACGTACACACACGTACACACACGTACACACACGTACATACACGTACACACACGTACACACACGTACATACACGTACACACACGTACACACACGCACAAGCAGTAATTTATTTCTATCAGTAACAAGATAATACAAGGTGATTATCATAGCAGAGAATGTTGAGATGTTACCAAGTGGTCTGTACTGTCGTGTTGCCCCATCCCAAGTCGGACTGTAACTGATACCACCCACCCACCTCCTCCGTATACTCCTCTGTGGCCTGCGGGAGTCAGACAGAAACAATGTATTTTCTCTCTCAGGTTTTGAGTGTAAATGAAAAGGGTCTTGGTTCGAGTCTTCACCCCCCCCCCTCCATTATATGGCTGCCGATTACATGGAGGAGAATGGCGGAAGTAAACAGCATATTTATTCATCCTGACCTCAAACACCGCGTTACACACGCACCCCCCCACCCCCACCCGTGCGTCTGCGGCGCACACTGTCAAGACGATTTAACAACGACTGCAACAGGTAGCTGCTTTCTAAGCAGCACCTGTCCGATGGACAAAATAAACTTGACATCCACCGGCATGAGAATAGTGATGGAAAACTGAAAATGCACCCTGACATTCGGCAAAGACACGTAAACCACTAACGTCACCACAAACAATGCAAAGCAAGCGTATTCAGTTTCGCACGAAATTTCCTTTATGTCGTGTAGTGAATGTTATGGTGTGATGAGTTTTCGCCAACAACTATTACCGCTATGAAGGATTTATTATTAGAACTTTGTTGTGGCACAGCAATGACAATAATCCCCCTCCCTCCCCAACTTCGATATCTTGACTTTGTGGCGGAAAAGGGTTCAAATCACGCTCTGGTATGCGCACGTTACTAAAGGAATGCGCACGTTACTAAAGGAATCCCGGCTCTATGGAGGAGTAGTTCTGTTTCGCAAACTCTCTGCCGAGAAAGGCGACACTCGCCCCGACATGAGAGTTCCATTGTTTTAATCAATCCTGGCCAGTGATTAGCAAATTAGCCTCCCCCACCCCCCGCGGGGCGCGCTCACGTACACATCCCAACACCAAGCATTGCCCAGACCAGTCAGTCTGTACTTAGTAAATGGAAACAGAGAACCCAACGCTACGTTCCTGTCCCTGTGTGGTATCCGTTTCGTGTCAAACCTGTACTGCAGTATCTCGTTTGTTTGCTATACAAAACACAGCAGCAATAAGTAAAACTTTTGTTTGTTTTTTAAACAAAAGCAACAGGCACATAATTATAATTAAAATTAATTATAATTAAAGGTGTGAAGTTTATTAAAGGTGCCAGAGTTGATTTCACACTACTAAAGTCAATAAGGAGAAGCTTTTTTGTTTTTGTTTTTTTTTTATAAAAAAAAAGGAGTGTGTGCTAATTTTGTTGATGAAAACACTATTATGTATGCCAGTGATGAATTTGATTATTCCAAGAGCTACACCCCTTCCAAAAGAAAGCAATGACTAAAATTGTATTTAAGCGAAGATCACAATTTCATCATCAGTGTTACTATGCATTCTCAGTTTCCGCGAGCTGCCTAAAAATGAGTGGAATTTCATTAAGTCATTATCACAGTCAGTAATACCATGCGCTCTCCAATACACGTGCTTGCATTAAACTGTTTGCTGTCACAATACACTCTTTGGATAACATTTCTCGTCAAAGGAAATCTAAATTTAGTTTTAAGTATCCCCAGTATTAAATAGGACAAATGCTTTTTTTATTTTATTTACTCTTGTAATTTCAAGACAAATCAACGGTTTATTTATAAGACTTTAATTCAATTGGAGAACACTATAAAAAACAAAACACCCCCCCCCCCATAATATTAAAATTAAAATAAATTATCCTCAAACAGTGAAGTAATATAAAGCAGTTAAAACTTCTGTATTTATAAACATTGGTCTTATAAATCGTCTTTAAAAGAATAAAGCAGTGGGTTGTGACAAGTGTGTATGAGTATCTACATGTGTAACATCACTGATCTACACATAAAACATCTCATGAATTTGATACATTTTATGCTAAAAATGTGTCTGCTTCAAACTTAAATAAAATCCCAACTCCTGTGTTTATTAATTAGTTAGTCTGGTAGTTCAAATAGTCAACCGAGTTTCTGCCTTCTAATGTTGTCTTTTACAATACTTTTCTTGTACTCCTCTCTCCTTTTTAGTTGTCTTCTCTCCCCTCCCATTTCTTTTCTATAGTTTTCTCTCTCTCCCTTTTTGTTATCTTGTCTTTTTTATTTTCCTCTTTCTTTCCTATTTTCCCAAAGGGGAGGCAATTAGTAACACCATCTGCAATGTCCAGTTAGAAGACACCGTTCCTGATCTAAAAGTTTCGGTTTGCACTGGTGTATCATTACTCTGGAAGAGTCTTTAACCCACCAATTCTGAACACATTAAACGTCTAATGCTCTGAGAATAGCATGCAAAGGGAGATAAGTAGCAAAGAATGTCTGAGGCCCTTGCACAAACAACACAAATGCACTTCTTCTGCCTCAAACACAAAATTATTAATAAAAATAAGAATGGCAACACCTTAATCTCACAACTGATCTGTTTTAACAGTAAATGTATGCATTAATTAAAAAAAAATAGATTCAATAATAATGAATGACAGAAAGATCGACAACTAATAATGCTCTAGCAGAAATCCACAGCACACAGGATGATCAGTTATTACTACTGCAATATGGATACTCATAGAGTAGAATGAGAGCTATTCAATCTGATAATACTCAGGGAACTTTCAGCCCCAGGCTATGGAATGCAATGTAATGCCACTTACAAAGCACAGATACAAGAGAAAAAACAACAGAGAAACAGCTGACAAAAAGGCTGGAAGGGTCAGATGCTAGACAAGTTACAATCAATGACATGAAGTACCACATAATAAATCTCAACTCTGGAGGATCTTGAAAGTGGGTCAAGAATTTCAAGAATGAAATTCACAGGTCCATAAACTGTTAGTTGTCATATCTTTATTCATTTAATGTGTGGTGAATGTAAATCATCAGAAGGAAAAGACAGACAATATTTATTTGTGCTATTAATGACTGATAACTTATAAGAAATAAATTTACCTCAAAGATAGCAATGTTTCTTTATTGTTTAGTTTTCAAAAGTTATCTTTTAACAGACCTAAATCAGCCTAACTGTCTAGACCCCCCCTCCTCTTCTCCATACTGAAACAGATGAAACTATTATAGTAATACTATCTAAAATGCAGAGCAGGAATTTCTTAAAGGGAGATAATATGATAAAGCATAAAATAAATTCATGATTTTAAAAGAATAACAAAATCAACATCACAAATATATTAAAATTGTAAGAAAACTAATTTCAGAAAGCTCCCTGCACACACACACACACACACACACACACACACACACACACACACACACACACACACACACACACACACACACACTTAAAGGGGCAACATACTTAGGAGCAAAATATATGCAATTAGTTGAATATATTTCATTTAGTTCTAAATAATGAATATGAAAAAGACATAATGTTTAAAGGTTCAACTAAAAATGCTTTCATCAAATTAAGACAATGACTAATGTATTGTATAAATGTACTGATGTAAGAAACAAAGTTTTCATAAACGAGCTCTAAATGCAGAACAATTGGGTTTAATGCTTTTATTTTTCATTTTTAAAATATACATGACAGCAGAGGAATCCAGGCCAAGCAAGGAAACAGGTGTTCTGATTTGATGTAGTAAATTTTGAAGTTACTGAAATAAATATGTTGACTAAAATTTCTGTATTTGCCAATGTGCACAATTCTATAAGCTCTTGTAAATAGGCAAGAGTGGTGCAGATTCAGAGTGAAATCCCAAGAAAACATTTATACGGAAGGTACAATACTTGACAACAACAAAAAACACACCCACAAAATTATCTCTAGAAATCTATGCTATTGCATACATGAATGACAATAGAAATGTAAATGTCCACAGTGCCCACTGAATATTAATATTTATTTGTTGTCAGGAAGCTGCACACAACATGGAGAGGTATATTTAGAGGATTAGAGTGCTGATGCAATTTAATTAATGTCATTTATAATTTACATTATACTGCATATGCTAATTATTCACACCTTATAAAATTAATTTAGTGATTAATTCATTAATTCTCCTTGGTCAATCTTCAAAAAATGTAATGAACTTATATTGATATGTGGTCATTTAAAAAAAAATAGCTTATTTATTTTTCTGATAGACCTAGACTGTATCAGGAGTTCATCAACATCACTTCTGTTAACTGCTTTTTGAAACTAAAAGAATACTTTGTATTAGTCAAAGAAACTTCTCAGGCAAATCTGTCTGATCCTCTTCTATTTCAAGAAATGTATGGGCATAAAGTGCTGTGGCTTGAATTGAAATGTTTGTATACTAAAATAAGTTTATATTTTCATAAATTTTGACTGAACAAGCCTTCCATAGTCACCTGGTTCAGCTATAGCATAGCACCACAGATTTTTATGTCACATTTTCAACATTGATGCAAAAGAAGTCTTCAGATCAAACAGATAAAAATTAACATAAATTATTATCTCTATTGAAAGACAAATTAAGATGTATGCAGCACCAGACATAGCATAATATTACAGAGATAAAACTAAAAACATAAAACATAAAATCATCAAGTTTATCTGCATCACATTGTTACAGAAATAAGAAAAGGGTGTTTATTTAATACTAATAGTGGAATGAGCTGAGGGGTCTGCCATTACCATCCCCTCAAAAAAAAAAAAGAAAAAAGAAAAAAGGGATAGTGACAGAAAAATCATTTGAGACATATAATTAGAAATTCACAAATCTACGATTCTCACAAATAAAACGTAGGGTTGCATTACTATTAGTATTAACGACACACTATCTTTTTGGAATCAGACATTTTACCAAAACTCAATGCAACTTATATTTTTGCTACAGAAACAAACAAAAGGCACACAGATGGATTTATTGTCAAACTGATTACAAACAGCTGTTTCATAGATTAGATACAGTTCAAAATAAATGTCACAAAATACTGCATCTGACCGTGAGCTTCTCCATACAAGTATGCAGGGCAACAATATTTTTAAGAATAAAAATTAGTTTTTTTGACACAAGCAATCTATATTTTAGTTTCAAACATAGGATATTCACCAGCAATAAATAAAAGAAATTATTAAGTTAAAATGTAATTGCTACAGCTTCATACTATAGTGAGACAGCAAGTCGCCTGATTTCAAGTCATGTCTTAATATTATATTATACTCATATAATAATAATATTAATAATAATAATTTAATATTATAAATTCATAATCATATTATCCCATTATTTCTAATTTACATTCTACACATTTATTTAACAACACAGCAAAGCCACTGCACATCTATTCCAGCACAAAACAAAACCACAAAATAAATTAAACTAAATAAAAGCGAGCCATACAAGTCTTGCTTCAAGCAACTTATTACATACAATTACAGCAATACCAATGCAATATGGTAAGCAACTTATTATATAAAAACAGCTCTAGCACATAGGAAGTCACCTCACCTCCTCTTCTACAGTAATGTCATCGGTATCCTCAGAATTGAGCTGCAAACTGGAACTGCTCACTTTGTATGCACTGCCATCAAAACGCTTCCTAAAATGAAGAGATGAGGAAACAAACATGTTGCATTAATTATCAATAATCCTATAATGTATATGGGACTCATTTACACTTTGCTATTAAAATTGCAAATCCCTGGCAGACAGGTGTTATAACAAAAAATCTTATCAAAATCTCATTATAGTTCTTAACTTTAATTCTCTTTCAGCAAATATAAAATTCCACTGAGAGTTTATATAAATAATTTTATATTTAGATGGACTTCTGGAAATAAAACACAAAAGAACCAAGAAACATAACATCACACAGAGCAAAACACACACCAAAAAACCCCACAACTGTGAACAGATTATCAGAGATGGGGACATTAAATGAATATAAGCTACTGATATTAAGGCAATAATTCATATGCAAAGAAAACAGAAATAAAACAAACAATAAACAATAAAAAATGCCCCCCCCCCCCAAAAAAAAAAAAAAAAAAAAAAATCAAAAACAAAACAAAACAAAACAAACAATTAGTATGAAAAAAATCAAATTCACATACGGATTAGCAGGTTTATTAAGCCTAGCTGACAAGTTTTCTAAACTGTTGACTGCACGGTCTCTTTCTGATTGCAGAACCTCTAATCGGCGTCTTGCTTCAGCCAGATCTTCAACAATTCGATTCTGATCTTGCATAGCAATGTCTCGCTCCTTTAAAGCAAGCTCAAATCCAAACTGGAGGGCACGGGTGTCATGGTCTTCGTTTGTTGAAAAAACATCTACAGAGTTGGAAGTGGGGAAAAAAGGAAGTTAATCAGAAACTTACTTGTCCTGTTTAAGGTCAGTAATTTTTTAATTCTTTTATTAGAGTAATAAATGCAATATGAAATATTAGGAAATTAATTTAGTGCCTGCAAATATTAATGAAAGTTATAATACTGATGGGTTTAAATCCATGGGCAGTTTAAAACCACTGAAAATTTAAATTTGTTTTATGGACTATACATGTAAAACTAACTAAAATATAGAGAGGTGGTAGTAATTCTCAATGGCTATTGTAATAAAATAAAAATAAAAACAATCAACATACTGCAAGCTTATACAATAATTTTTGTAAATAAAGAAAGATAATTTAATCATTACACAGTGTATTTATTTACTGCATACACCATGTAGGTTCTAACAAAATTGATTTGCTGACCATTAATTATGGGAATGCTGGAGGCCAAACTTGAAATATCATGGTTTCACTTATAATGCTTTAAGATTTCTGGCTCCTGCAGATTGGGCTACATACAGCTACTTAATGTTAAATTAATATATGAGTACTTTATTATTTTAATCAAGACACTCTCCTGCCCACATAATCTCTTGCTCATTCCATGAGACAGATGGAAAGTGAGAATGAGGATAAGTGAGTACAAGAGTGACTGATATGAATGCTCTCCCCTTACTGTGTGCCTTCAGCACTAATAGGTATGTCAAGGAAAGCATGTGTCACAAAAGACCCCTTCAGAATTGGAATGACTCATGCATATGGAGAGGGGGAGGGGAATTCTGTGCAGGTTTAGAAACAAACAAGCAGGCATATGGTAAAATAATAGCCTGTTATGTCATTTTCACGCCCTGAAGAATATTTTTGTTCTACAATGACTGTGCAATCAATACTTCTAAATTTTGCCATACATCTATTTTCTACACTGATTTTCTGACAGATAGGTTACCAAAAGTGTGAATATCAAGCTGCACAATTTACAGCTATGATGTTTTTGTCAAATAATAATAATCTCATTTAAATAAAGTCATGATTAAGACAGCAATAAACTTGTATCCATGTGCATACTTCAAACTCAGACATATGGACATATTGCAAACTACATTTTAAAAATAACAATCGGAACAGAACTGCAAAAATATCTTTGATTTGTACTACAATAAACAGACTGCACATCTAGTTATTATCAGTCTTCATAAAACGTTATGTTTTTTCTTTCGTTTGGATTTACTGCTTGTGAATGTTATGTGGCAAACCCTTACATACTAAACATTTAAAAAATATTAACAGTAAATTGTGTAAATACCTAAGGAACTATAAAATTCTAATCTGATCTTGAGTTTTGATAAAAATAGAAAATATGATAATGTGCACTTCACTTGACTTTGAAAGTTACCAAAATGGTGGGTCCACCCTAACAAAATATGATGAAAGATCTACACCCCTTTCTTGAAGGTAGGACAAACCACTTGCTATTATTTTAGTGCGACGTACCACCACCACCCAACAAATACTTGTGATGAATATCAAGGTATTAATTACATTCAATTATTATCACCATAAGAAAGAAAAGTGAAAAAGATCTAACTGGAATTTTGTTAACAAAAAAGAGAAGTTGATATATTCATTTACAAAATGTTTATAATGAGAGCTTTTTAATGACAATGAGGTATGCATATATTGATTTTTAAATCTTGGTTTTGTTTAGTGACTTGACAAGAAGAAACCTGGAGAGTTCAATAAATAATTAAATTATTGATTCTGTATATTCACTTGCTCACATTTTATAAAAGAATTCTTCAACGGCCATGAGCTATTCTTTGGCCTGTCTTTCTGTGCACTATATGCATTATGAGGAATAACTGTCAAGTATGATTAAAAAAGAAAAAAAAAAACTGGCTCGGGTCTAAACGCGTGCTGATCTTGACCCAATTTGCTTAAGTGTAACACGCAAAATAACGCATTCTAAAACAGTAGTGAAGGGTCTACAAAAATCAGTCAAGGGAGTAGGATGGGGGTAGATTGTATTGGGTCATGTCAGCCAACTGTCCTTAGTTAGCGGAAGGAAATCAGCACTTTAAAAAAAAAAAAGTGAACAATCAACAAAGGCTAAAGGTGTGTGTGTGTGTGGGGGGGGGGGGGGCATCAATTGATCAAAGCTTTTGCAAATGTGATCCTCTTCATCGTGACCTACAATGTCTGCCTTTTCATATACATTTTAAGCCTGATCGGAGACCTGTATGGCTTCACTCAGCTATCCACACTGGCAATGTATCCTAATTTCAATGGGTGCGACGCCTACGTGTTGAATTACGCCGGGTGCCAAGGGCAAATTTGGAGTACGACTGAAGTTCGCGTGCAAGGCCTAAAGTGCCATGATCGGTGGGTCAACTCATCGCAAAAATAACATAAATATTATTCTACCTACTGATACGTATATATAAATACGTATAAATACTTCTGTCTAAAACACACCAAAAGTAATTATGTACGAAATGACAATTATTCCTGTGCTAGGCTACTGACTTCTGCTAAGTTTACATATTCAGAAATACCGCGTGTCGATTAAATAAGGCAAATAACCCAAACTAAAATATGGTGGTGATAATCTGCTGGTATCTGTAAGATGAAACCTCTTCGTGAAGATAATAACAAATTTTATTCTGCTGCTGACAGGAAAATTCTGTTAAAAACTATTTTTTAAAAAAAGAATACTATATGACTGAAAGAAATAAAAAGCAAATATTTTGTAAACATGAATGGAAACCTTTCCCAACATGTTAAATCAATCCGAAATAAATAATTTGCATAGGAAATTCCGAAAATGTGTATTCGCTTTCTACGGCACAATCTATTTTTAGTGCAATCACGCGATTTCTTCCTCATTTAAAAATCTGCTAAAATACCGTCCGATGAATTTTAGAGAAATATTATTAATTATAGTAAAATGTGACCGCATAATTTTGGAAGAATATTACAAATTCGGACAAAGTCTTTAATCTTATTCAGTGCCGGATTAAACCCTGTGGAGGCCCCTAGGGCCTAGACTGTCGAAATCTCGGGACCCCCACGCAAATTATATCACAATTCATTTTTAATTTTACCAACCAATAATGGGTACATTACATTAATACAGTATTTTCTCTATAGAGAGTTTAATGTAAAGTTTTCGTTTCTTTGAACTGATTCATTTTTTTCTGTCTTTTGGAAACAATTTAAGAAAGCTTGATTGTACGTTGTCACGGGGTCCCTAAAAGGCGTAGGGCCCATAGGCCGGTGCCTACTCTTGGCAATCTGGCACTGATCTTATTCCTAAAGTAAAAATGGGGGATTGGTGTGTTTCAAGAAATTTCAGAGCTTAGCGAGCGACGACTAAAGAAATACTTGATGGCTTCCTATGATTAGCAGAAAAGAAAAGATAATATTATCTAAAGAAAAAAATCTCTCCACAGATCTGCTTGTATTGCGTCATCAAGGTTTGTTCTATACTTATGTCTTCGGATCTATGTCCCTAGTCTAATATGTTAAGTGTATATGCCTGCAAGAAATGCCAAGAAAATTGAAACATACATAACTTTTACCAAACACATCCCCACCCCACCCCTCCTTTGGTAGCCGAAAACATCTTCAACCTCAAAGCCCTCCATTCACCTCTCTTTTGAAACTCTTTTGAGAACATCTACAAACCAACGACGTATAACGTTCATAAACGTTACACTTCTAAAGCACAAAGCGATATCGAAACAGAAAGCCGCTGAGATTTTAAAGGGATAATTTGGTGTTGTCGCATATCAACTTAAAGGCACCACATCCCCCCACCCATGCCAGCAACATATTTCAATAGTGAAATTTGTATGTACTCGTTCTGCACTATATCCATCGAGTTAAGAGGGAAAAGTCAAAGGTCGCGTAGAAAGCTTTCGCGTGAATAGGCGATTCTTCTCTATGCAGAAAGTGGAAGAATACACATCTGTGCCAAAGCTCTGGCAGGTGTCCTAAGCACATACAATTCGTCACACCGACGCTGCTTATGCAGTAATGCACACGGAAGCAAAACAGGAAACGGGGTGGATGAAGGGGAGAGGGTTGAAGAAAATAAATAAATGTATAGTTAAAAAGTGACATAAATTATCGCGTCATCTACACGACCTTGTGCCCAGATCCTGAAAAAAAAAAGAAGGAAACGCAATCACAATGACAAATTAACTCAGCCGACCGTGCTAGGATGTCATGATGTAACACATGAGTTGGCAGAAAATGTGGAGGGAGATGAATAGGAGGATATGAAGGAAGGGGGGGTAACAATAAGAAACGTATGTTTTTTAAAAAATTGGGTGAAGATAAATAATTTAAGTCCATATTTGGTTACAGTCTATTTTATATTTATTTTTTAAAAAATAGGAACATAAATTGGCTGGTGTGAAAACTATTCTTCTTTCAAACTGATAACCGCTATCCGCCAAGTGGTCATGTCTGAGTCATTGTCATGCCTGACAATTAAATCGTAATAAATAAATAAATAATTAAAAGGAGTGCATTACACCGATGTAAGTTTAGAACGACAGTGAAAAAACCAGTGATCGTAGGACTAGGAACCTCATAAAGTCGCAGAAAACGAAAAAAAAAAACCCCAGCATTGTCTGGACGAATTTTCAAATCACTATACTATTCTACAATTTCTAGTCATCATAATAATATGACGTCAATCGAATCAGCTCCTATTCCAGTAATGTGACGTCAATCCGATCACCTTTCGCTTGCGTGTATCGGTCAGGTGCGAAGCTTATGACATTGGATTTTTAACTGTCACGCTGTGAATTGTCAGGGTGAGACTGACCACTAGAAATTAATTCAGTAGAGGGGACAGCGATCTTGTGCGCCGGTAGGCATAACGCAAAAGCATGACTGCACATTAAACATTTACAAAGTTCGGTTACATTAACTACGTACTGTCTAAAATCAACGACGTTTGGATGAAAGCAGATGCATAAGGTATACGCCATGAAACGCGAATACATTTCTTAGATTACTCTCTCTCTGGGCAGAGAGGTGTTGAATATACTGTTCACATATTAAAAAATCGAAACAAAACTGTGACCATCTTTGTTTTCTAATAAAATCAGCTGTGTTCGATTTTTAGATACATTTATTCCTATATTTAAAGAAGCATAATTGTTCACTATAGTGATGACTATCTAGATAATATAAACAAAACCTAATTTAAAATAATTATTGATTTTGTATAACAATGGCACGGTAGAGCCTAGAATACAATTTTGCCTGTCAAATCTTGTACTGTTGAAGTTTCTCAGACTGTTAGGATTCCTAAAAGGACATTAAATTTAAAAATCTGTAAAAGAAAAGTACTTTGTGTAACAAAATATAAATCACACTATAGCAGTTAGCACTAATCTCAGTTACCTACTAGTGCAGCTTTTTCAGTGCTCACCTTTTCAAAAAGTTTGTTATGCAATACTTCTCTGTCATGCTATTTCCACCTGTCTCCTGTCTCTAACTAACCACGAAACTTCCTCATAATAAAAATAAAAAAAATGTAAAAAGCTTGACATAAAAGCCCTGATTCGGGGAAAATGAAAAGACATGTCTGGGAAATTTAAGGTGGGTGGAAGGGGAGAGTTGTCGGCCTCAACTTTAACTTTTGTTTAACTTATTTATGTGAAAACTGTACTAGTGCATACTTCATTATTATAATAGTCTGGGCAAGAAGCCCCATAAATTAATCTGTACAAACTTGCACACTTGCTTGTTTTCATGATTACACTAATCATTAAACTTCAGTTTAATATTATATCGATACTACACTCAAGGAGTTAAATGTCCAAAGGAAACTGGGTGAATTATGCTTATATTTAGTTATAACTTATATCCTTTTTTTTAACAATAAGATTTGCATCAGTGTACTGTTTCTGAATTCTATAATTTTCAAAAGGCAAATAAGGATGACCTCTTGTAAATAAAAAAAAAAAATGGCAAAAGAAATAATATGAGCCACATAGTTTCCTTAAATTATGTTAATTGGAACATTATGTACATGATAATTAGTCTAGATACATGGAATCTACAACTGCTGTCTTAACAATTTATTTGCTATTAATAGCAAATTAATATCTAAATACTTTTAGTATTATAAATAGTCTTTTAAAAATCGTTTGGTTTTTAGATGACTTTTACTTTTTTCCTTTTATTGCAGTTCTTAAGAGGTTAGGTCCCCCCCCCCTCCCCACATCAAAATTATTTTTATTTTTTTTTAACTATTTACTTTCATAATGTGTTAATTTTACTTGAAAAAAATATTATTTTCTTTAAGAACTAAAAGCTGATTATAAGCTTTACACTAAAAGTGTTGTGCCAACATTTATTTGACAATGATTCAATAAAGTGAGTGAGTGATTACAATTTGAAACAATTTGAAATTACTGTCTATCCATTCTCTTTTGGGCTTTTTTCTTACTACTTAGAATCTTCTTTTTCAGAAGACCTCCCAGATTTAGATTTTTAAAAGTTATCTTTGAAGACTTTACCAGACAGGAGCAATATGTTGCAGTGTATTGCAACAGGTTTCTGAAGGAATTCAGGGTTTGTTGTACTAACATGGCAAATATAATCTGCAGTAAATAATTTGGTCACTAAAAGTAAAACATTTGAGTGTGTGTGTGTGTGTGTGTTTGGGGGGAGAGTATGATTATGATGGTACTGACTCTTAAGTTTATTTTGCATAGAATATTGAGTTGCTTAGTGTAAATGGCAGAATGTGGATTATATCTGGATTGGATAAATATGGCAATCATAATTACAGTAAGTCTTTGTATTGTTAATGGAAGGACAGTTACAAATACTGATGTAATTAGTTGTATAAACTTTGTCTTTCAAAAGTTTCATAACACATATGTTAATTTTCTTTAGCATATAACTTAATTATAATAATGTAATATATAATAATATATGTATATTCATAAAATGTGCAATACCATTACAAGTGTAAATGCTATATACATTGAGTAATAAATTATATATTTTATTCACAACAAACTACAAAAATAACTGTAAACTGTTTTTTAAACTGTAAATATATGTGTAATTATTTATAAAAAATGTGCATACATTTCAAAAATAATAAAGCAAATTGCAGTGCTACAAGTTTTACCTCTTTCAAAATATTTTCACAGGTAGTCCCAACCAATTTTTCAAATTTGATTCAGAGCATAACAAATGTGTTTGCATAATAGTATTCGATGATATAAAGCTGCTTGCATAATTCTAAGAGAAAACCTCAAGCAGTTTATGAAACATCATCATTTGAATATGCAAGTTAGTCAGCATAAATTTACTAGATGAATAAATGCTCATTTTTTGATGCACTGTAAAAAGTAAAAACCTTCAGTTATGAAATGGCAAAGTTAAAATTATAACACTAACACAAGGGTATATTCTAAATGATAAAAGTGCAGAAGTTCTTTTCAGACTCAGATAATGTATTATACTTTACAAGCTGTGTGCAAACATAATTCTTCATTTTGTAAATACACTTGTAATATAGTAATATATTATAAAGTGCATATTCAAGACATACTAATTTTCAAAGTGGCTTAAAGTGTATTTTTTCTGTATCGAAAACAATAAAGTACCAAGAAGTTTTAGCCCCCCCCCCCCCAATTCACTATCTAAAAGCCATATACAAGTTCTCAGACATCACCAAACAAGCAAATTTAACATAATCGTAGAAATATGATAAAAATCTTAATAATAATACACAAATTGTAAAATGTCATATCTCTGGAACCATGTATAAGTTACAAATATGATTCTAATATTAAAAGAAAGAGAAATACATACTCTATCTAGCTGATGTAATTATTATGTGCTGACTTAAGAAATTTATGAATATAGTTATTATATAATAATTATATTATTAATTAATATTAATAATTAATTAAAATCACTTCCAATTAAATGTGAGAAAATTTGTTTTATTTTTTATTGTTTGCTTTAAATACAATTACACATATCCTTACAACAGTTTTAAGATTATAACTGTAGTCTGTTGAGGATCTACTATAATATAATTTATAACTCAATTCAAATATCTTTAATTAAAGCATCTAACTGCAGTGTGTGTGGTAATGAATATACAGTTTTAATTATTATAATTAAGTTAATTAGAAAAAGAAACTGCATATAAGAATGTACAGAAAGTTATGAAGGTTTTATAACAATTGCATCTGTATTTAGGACTGTACATCCAATAATATAATAATACAATGGTTTGTACTGAGCATAACAAACCCTGAATACCTCAAACAAAAACAAAAAAGAAAAAAAAATTGTTTCAATACACTGTAAAATGTTGCTCATGTCTGGTAAAGCCTTCAAGTTCAAATATAAATTTTAAATGATCTAAATGTGGCTGGTATTCTAAAAGAAAAGCTAAGTCAGTAAGTGCTAAGAAAAAAACCCAATGAGAATAGTTAGAGGGTAATTTCAATTGTTAATCAATCTTTCACTTTTGTTTATTGAATCATTATCAAATATAAGTTTGATACAACACTTTTAGTTTAAAGCTTATGTGCTGCTTTAGTTCTTAAATAATTTTATTTCAATCAAATAAGCAAACTATGCAACTAAATAGTAAAAAGAAAAATAATTTTGAATAGTGGAAATCTAACCTCTTAAGAACTGCAATATTTATAAAGAAAAGTATAATGATTAAAGAGTAAAAATCATCTAAACTCCAAAATATAATTAAAACACAAATAGAAATCTAACCTCTTAAGAACTGCAATATTTATAAAGAAAAGTATAATGATTAAAGAGTAAAAATCATCTAAACTCCAAAATATAATTAAAACACAAATAATAATACTATATGTATTTAGATATTAATTTACTATTAGCAGTTAAATTTTTCCATTTACCTAGACCAGGGGTGGGCAAACTTTTTGTGTGTAGGGCCACACTGACATATGTAAAGCTATTGGGGGGGCCGCATATATATATATATTATACCCACTTTGTTTACAGCAAACTATCACAATAAGTAATTATGAATTATTTATAAAACAGTATAAAACTATAAATAACCAATTATTACAATTTTATTTTACTTATACATTTATACATTATATTTTACAATATGGACTAACACTTTTACTAATTTGTTAACAAGATTTTACATTTTTTTATTATAATATAAATTTTTAAAATTATCTATCAATGGCTTTAATTTAGACACACACCGACTACATTGTCAATACAATTATTGATTTCTAATGAGATGTATGTAACTGCTTGCAATTTTTAACAATATTCTTGAAATCTGGAGCAAGTTTACTTGTTGAAATTCGCATGACAGCGTGCAAGTCCGACAATAAAGACCTATTCTTAGATTTGCTTATCTTCAAGCAAGAAAATGCTTCTTCGCAAATGTATGTTGATCCAAACAATGATAAAAGTTTAGCTGCAAAGTTTTTCAAGTTGGAAAATGATTCTTCCGATAAAGATCCATAGAAATCCAGCAAACCATCTGACTCGAATTTCTCTTTCAGGTCATGATCTGCTTGTAAGTCAAGAAGCTCTAACTGTATGTCCTCCGGGGCTGTATCAGCTTCTGCACTAAAAAGTGGAACTGAAAATATTGAACTGTGGCCCTAAGTTCTTGAAATCTTTAAATCTCCTTCCAAATTCATCAGTCATTGCATCTAATTTGGCTTTATACTTTTCAGTCATTTCACCAGAATTGGTTTCTTGTTTCAGCAAAGGGAAGTGACAAAACTTTTTTTCACTTGCCTGTCTGGAGAACAGTGAGAGTTTTGCCCAAAATGATTTTACATGTGCATACATTTCATGTGCAAACACACCATTGCCCTGAGGTTTGACATTCAGTTCATTTAACTTTTCCGTAATTTCAATGGCAAACACAAAGTCTAATTTCTACTCTTTATTGACAATGTTAGTATTAAAGTCACATTCAATGCCCTTCATCTCTAGAAACATCACTATTTCTTCTCTGAGGTCCCACACTCGCCTCAACACCTTGGTACAGCACATCGGAATGCTCAGTTTCCAAATCGTCAAGTAATGCCCTGAACTGTCTGTGATTAAGTCCTCTTGATCTGATGAGGTTGATGACACTGACAACTGGGTCATGCTTGATATTCAAAACAGTTTTACACAGATTTTCTTGATGGATCACACAGTGAAGTGGTAATAATGTGTGGTCAGGATATTCCGTTGATCACACAGTGAAGGTAATGACAGACAATGTTAATTTACAGTTATTTATACTGCAAATAAGATGACTGGTGAAGTCTGGAGGTTGGACCCCAAGAGCTGATTGCAATTAGAGTTTAACAGTTTGACATGGTATGGTCCTTTCTTTCGTCAGTACAGCGTGCAAGTAGTTAAATGTTAGCTCGAATCAATTAGTGACGATGTTGTGGGTCAGGCGTGACTGCGCTAACAGTTTGACACTGCAAGGCCCTTTTTAAAATTTCTAAATGCCCTCAGGGCCGCATACTATCAGTTGCCGGGCCGCATGCGGCCCGCGGGCCGTAGTTTGCCCACCCCTAACCTAGACTAATTTAATTATTACAGGAACATGTAAATTATTAAACAGATCTAAAGCATATTAAGTGTAATTTTTGTAAAGTGTAAAATATAATTCTTGATTAAGTTTTGTCACTAAATTTAGTGGGTGTGGGTGTGTATGTGCGTATGCGTGCAAAATAGTTTTAATGAAAATAAGCGGCGGGAAGACTTCAGCTCGATTGTTACAGTTTGCTGAAAGCATAGCGCTATTCTTTTCTAGTTGACTCTGCAACCAAAACAAAACAAAATGCGGGGGAGGGGGAGAGAGAATAGTCATGATCTCAGTAAAGTTTAAATTTAGACTTAAGAGTAAGATATATTATTAATCAAATAATAAGAGAGTCTCAAATAATTGGGCATAAAAAAAACTAAAGTTTTATTTTTACCAAAGCGTGCTTAATATATACTTCATTACTTGTAAACTGGTTTGAATTACGGTAGAGTTGTTGCAAAGAGCGAAGAAATAATTAGAAACTATAGAACTGAGGATCAAAGACATCGATCTTGCAATCCTATAGCTGCTAAAATGGAAGTAATACTAACTGATATAAGCGTAACAAGGGTCAAGATTAATCGCTTTCTAACTTTGCCGCAGCTCTTAATTTTCGAACACACGACGCACGGCCATTACTAGAATTTGAAGTAGACGCCCTTTTTGTTACCTAACGGAAAGTGTTTGCGATAAACCGCAGCCAAAAGCTACAAGACATTTTAAATACTAGTTTCGTAGAGGAATGTATATTCCTTTCCATCGCAGGTTTCAGCAGTGAAAAATATAGTACTATACAAATGCGTGCGCGGCAAAGAATTCAAAATAGCCAAGTTTGTAATTGATTACCAGAAGTTAATAAAAATGGATCAGGAGAAAGCTGAGGATTGCACCTTTATTTTTTGTTCTTACTGATAAAAGAGAAAGTCAAATGCGGTCGCGCGCAAAAAGAAATTCGGACCAAAACAAAATTTTCGATCACGTCGATATGCGGCTGTATTTTTAGCAAAAAACGCGCCCAGCACTTACTATGTGTAATTATTTTCTTTAAAACATACTAAGTCAAATTTAATAAAATACAACATCATGTTAGATAAAGAAATGATCTTTCATTTTATTCAAACTGCATCAACAAATAGCCTATACAGAAAATCACCAAATCTGTGCACTAAAGTAAACGCTACTACTTATTCCTGCAAAACATCGACGTTGGGAAATAAGTAATTTTTAAAATTTAGAAAATACCTTTCTGTTATCATTTTAACTTTGCCATTTCATAATTGAAGATTTTTACTTTTCACAGTGTATAAAAAATGAGCATTTATTCATCTCGTAAGTTGATGATGACTAACCTGTTTTAGTGTCTATTCAAAGGACAATATTTCATAAAATACTTGAGATTGAGGTTTTCTCTTCGAATTTTACAAGCAACCTTACATCATCATATACTATTAGTATAATGTAAACATATTTGTTTTACTTTGAATCAAATTTGAAAAATTGGTTGGGACTACCTACAAGGCTACATTTTACATTAATAAAATATTAAACAACAAAAGAAGTGGAATTATATAGAGGTGTGTATTATTCCTTAGTTATTACTGTTAACATTAGTTGCACAACATCCTTAAAGATCAAGTGGAATGGAATCTAGGTCAATCACAGACAAGGAAAAATCCATTTGAAAAGAGTAAATCCCATTCTTAGAATCAAGACTGTAAAATTTAAACTTTCACTGATTTGTAATTGTATAAATGGGTAGTGAAAGTCAATATTTCTTAAAGAAATCAGAGCTCTTATTCATTTGCGAGACACTTCTCACCATAGCAACATAACATATAGCTTGACTATCCACATGCACTCTCTGACAATGACATATTCAGATATAGTGGCAATAGTGGTTTGAAAAATAGTATATACATAAATGGTTTGTATGTTAGTTCAATAGTGAACAAGAGCTTGATCTAAATGAAAATATAACACATTTCTTATGCCTCTAAGATGCTGAGTAGCATGCATCTTCAGTTTATCTACATTGGAATAACGAGTTTGTAAGGAAGGGATGGATGTTATGAAGTCAAAATTGGAAAAAAAACAGGTCTTATGGGCGTGATACTATTGGCACTCTCAAGTATTATAAACTGTGTATATATATATATATATATAATACACTCACACACATCACACATACATAATGATAAAGTTTTAAGTACAGTGTTCTAGTACATGCTTCATTAAAGAAACTTGTTCTGATTCAACCTGTACATAAAAATTAAAATTAAAACGGTAGCTCTAATTTTCATTTTAATGTCCTACTCTTATATTATATTTATAATAATAAAAGAGGGCATTTTTACTTTTTAGTACTAATGTAAATTGTCCTGGAATTCAGTTGGATCAGAAACAACAGCAAATATACATTTTTTTTTTGTATGCATATATGTAAATTGTAATGCTTTACCATATACTCAGAGCTAATTAGCTTTACATATGATATATACTGCAAAAATTATCACCATCAATATTATTACATTTATAATCATACTGTGTGCATCAATACACACAAGGTCCAAAACTGATCCATCCTATTTTTGTACTCATGTCTTTCTATTCATGATGAAATAAACCTGGCTGTGTCAGTGTATGACATGGTAGTGATATTTGTACTTTACATTTTCAAGTTTTTGGTATTTTAAAACGTTGAAAGAAAAAATGCAGTTAAGCTTAAAATTAAAATATGATATAGCATGATTCGACATTAACAAACATGCAATCAATAAAATAAAACTATTCTGTTATATTTTATATTGTTTAATTTTTGAAAAAAAATTTAAACTTAAGAATAATAAAGCCAATTTATCCATTATTTCAAGTAAATTCCCGCAACTCACAGAGCAGGAACACGATGCACATGTATATTATAACTTATAAGACTAAGATGAAAAGCTTGAAATGTGTGTTATTGAATTAGCTAGTCAAGGATCAAGGGCAAAACTTAATGAGTACATACTACATGTATTACTACTACTAAATAAAATTCAAGTCGTGGGTATGAAAAATACATAAATCAAAGAGTAAATTCAGGAAAGTGATCAATGACCAAAACTAACAATTCTAAAATTAATACAGTGATCTTTATGTGTGTGTATATATCTATATGTCAAGTAATCAACATCTTTTAAGTCTAACCAATAACTCCAAGTAGCTTACAAAAAAAATCATTAATGTTCAAGTAGTGTAAACAATTAAATTATATCCACTAATGACTAATCCAGTGATCTCTACCTAACAATAAACCCAAAAATAATAAAAAGTAAAATAGAAATCGATATCTCAGAGGCAAATTTGGTTTAAAGTATAATCTAGTTTAATTAAATATTTTATTATTTATTTATTTAATTTTCAGCAAGAAATTCATTTTGCCGAGTTTGGGACGTCTATATTTTCATATCAATTAATTGACAGTGTAACTAACCAGAATTACATCTTTTCTAAAAATACTATCCATCCATAAAAAGCCCTGAAACAATTAAAATATGAGATATGGATTAGTCAAATTTTGTCCGGCCCACGCCTCACACCTCAGTGACAGCAACGGTCATGAATGCAGGTAGACAACGTAACTTGGGGAGACAACTCCTTCAATATTAGTTACTGTACATAGGTTTTACTAGTATCACCGATCGCATTATAATGTCAAAGAGGCACACGAATTAATATATTAATTATTATTTATGATGCGTCATTAACTTATATATACAAAAGTTTTGAAAATTTACAAAATTTACAGTTGTAAAATTTAATATCAAATTCCTTACCTCCGCGATCCAAAAGAAGTTCTGTCAACAGGTGAGGTGCACATTCCTCTAGCGTAATGCAAAAATGACGAAAAGCATCAGGGTCCTTCGAAAGTTTGTCGATTAAAATGTCTGTTCTTTCTGTTGCATCGACAGCACTTACCAGATGTCGTTCTTCTGGTATTGAGAAAATACCTCTTTTAATAAGTTTTGTAAAAACTTTGTTCATATCTGGGTCCTTAGCAAGCCTGACCCGATGCCTTTCGAGCAGGCGAACCCACACACCTGTGCCCGCCATCTTTGAAATTTATACCGGAAGGGAAAAAGCGCTAACATCTATACATTCTTGCTTTAAAATTTCAGAAAATATAAATATTATTTGATAAAATGGAAACAACAACAATAGTTAAAGCTCGTTATTTATGACTCTTTACATAGTTAGGTTTATGGCTTCAAAGTAATATATGGAAAAACATTTCCCTTTCGTCTTTACTGTGACCTAAACAAGACTTGAACTTTTACCGCTGGGAAAGCACGCTGCTTTGTTGTCATCACGTGGCTATCTAATTTGTTAGCTTCAACTATTATTATTTCAAGAGTGAAAGTATAATAAAACAAAACGATTTTATCAAAAGTTATAAAACTGCACTTGAGTTTTCCTATAATACTTTTTTGGTACTTTTCTCGGCTCTGATTATATAGTAGCGAGAGTAAAGATACAAAATGGCCGACCTCCAAGATTTATTTGGAAGCGATATTGAAAGTGATGAGGGTAAGTGAAACATTGTCGAATATACTTACTAAAATCTGGAAAAACATGCAAATTTTTAGATTGAAGCATATGAAATCATTCAATTCATATCACATATAAAGTTAGGGCCTCGGATGACATCTGTTGTCAAAGTCAACATTATTTCATTTATTATTGTCAATACAGTAGGTCTGTTATTAGTGTTAATAAAATAATAAGTATTTTATCTGTGACTTGTACCTGCATTCTATAATGCACACACGTATTTGTAAATTATAATTAGTAAATACATATAATATCCGTAAAATCAAATTGTTGAAAAATTTAAATAAAGAATATTAAAAAGTATTTATACTAGTTTATTTGGTTTCTAAATAGACTATACTTAGGGATTTTTCTAATCTAAATCTAAAATGCCATATTTAAATTATTTAATATTTGTATATGAACTCAATATAGGCCTGCTAAATAAGTAAGCTCTAAAGTGAAAATAACACCAAAGTTGGAGTAAGTAAAAACACAGTATGTTCTATGTTTTGATTTGTTTTATTTAATTTTAAATAATAAAATCATATCTATCAAGAATTTAGTAATACGTATGTGTTGTGCTCTGTGTGTGTGTGTGTGTGTGTGTGTGTGTGTGTGTGTGTGTGTGTGTGTAAAAAGTATCATTTGTAATGACTATAAAGAGTACATAGTGTTTTCTTTTACAATTTATTGAAATTTTCTACTTTGCGATAATCAGTTTATTGGTCTAATTAATTTTACAATCTAATAAAATATATACCTAGTAATTTTAGTTTCTCATAAAATTCCGAGATTTAAAAAGTAGAGTAAGCTTATATGCTTTTTCCCAGTTCTTTTACTAATGATATTGCTAACTAGCATTTAAATAATTTCTCGACTACCATGCTATGATTATATCATTATGTGCAGGCACATGTAAAAGTATTTCTGCAAATTAAATCATACAGAGATCAGCTGGGCTGATAATCAGATATGTATCCTTTTTTTTATTGGTGTTCCTGATGTGAAATTGAGCATAGTAATTTATTATATATATATATTTAAAAATATATAACGACATACAATTGTGTAATTCCATAGTTATGTAATTTAAATTACAACTCTTACATTGGTTTATTGGCACATTTCCTCATTAGGAAAAGGCTCTTACAGAGAGTCTCAAGGCTCAACTTCACCAGCAGCAAGTGTGCACTCTAACTCTGCTTCTGAAGGTGGAAGCATACATTCTGGTTCAGCCCCAGGATCTCCACAGGTACATAGTGGCAGTGCATCCCCAGCACACAGTGGATCAGGTATCTTCAGCTGAACATAAAAGAATCAAACTTTTGCAAATTTTAAGTAAAGATTAAATAATTTTCTCAGGAGTCATATTTAAATCAGAAAGTGTATACTGTTAATATAAGTTAATACACAGTATTCATGAGCTGCATTTTCATATTTGCTGTGTTTGTATTTAAGACTTTTTGTTGATGCTGCTTTCATGACATTTATATGAGATATATTTCATCTAATAGATCCTGCAATTTAAAGAGAGGGGTACTGAGAGTGTAACATATTTTTTTTTTCCTGAAATGATTGATGCAGTTTGTTTTTAAATATTACAGTTACACAGAACAGTTCTTTTGCAATAGTAATAATAATAATGCATAATAATTAATATTCATTTAATTCATGGAACACTTTTGGATCCATTTCTCCTTCCAAACTCCCTGCCATTTGTCACTTTCACTGAGTTTATTACTTTATATGCTAACATTTACTTCTTTTTTTTATGATTCATAAATATTAGTACTTATCTTTTTTTTTTTTTTTTTTGAGACAATTTAATTTTGTGGGTAGTTGGATTGGAGTTAAACATTACACAATAAAAGCAGGAAAAAATAGGCATTGAGTTTTGCTGTTTAGTTTATTTTTTTCTTAAACACTGGCCCATATTTTTCTCTTCACATTTTCTAATGGTGCAGCTGGTAGATTTTTTTAATAATATCAGAGTAGCATTATACTTTTTCTGTCCTTCAGCTTAGCCATATTCTTTATTTATTCCAGCTCTTCTTCACTATCATTTTAAGATAATTTTTCCTGTTTTGTTGGCAAACTTCTCTGGTTGCAATATATGGCATCAATCAAGACACTGAAAGTAGTGCAGAAGTAGTATAATTGAGAAAGTGTAATTAGAAGATACAAGCTCTGAATTCTAGCTTACAACTACTTCATATATTTAGAATAAGAGTTCTTCTTGTGTTCAGCCAATGTGTAGTCACAATTAATACCACATTCAGCAGGTTTTTGTTGGATATGGATTTACCATATTGTTCAAGCAGTGTCATTTATCCAATCCTATTATTTGAATGTAAATAGAAACTAATAAATAATATATTTACATTGGCTGCTTATAAATTGAAAAAGACTTTGGGCAGATAACACCTCTTAAGATCTCAAGTAATGATGCATATTTTACAATCAAAGTGTGCATGTGAATATCATGACCTGCAGCATCAGTTATGACATTAAAATAAATACAGTAATGCAAATCAAAATTTATTCCATTTTTATAATTGGCTACAAATTAAAATGAAAGATGTATATCAAATTGGGATCAACTGGATAAAATCTGTTGTTAACATTGTAAATATTTTCTATAAATAATTAATCTTTTTCTTTCCTTTAAAAAAAAAAATGAAGGAGAGGGGAGTCCTAGACATAGCAATGAGAGTCCTCAAGGCAGTCCACGCTCGGGAAGTCATGTGGAAAGTGACAGAGAAAGTCCTCCTGGAAGTCCAGCAGCTGCTGGCAGTGATGCAGGAAGCTCACATAGAAGTCCAGCTGGTAGTGACATAGAAAGCGCACCAGCCAGTCCAACAGATGGCAGTGACAGGGACAGTCAGCATGGAAGTGCAGCAGGTAGTGCTTCCAGTCCAGCTGGACACAGTGATAAGGGGAGTCAGCCTGCCAGCCCACAGAGTTAGTACTATATTAAGATATTTTTTTACTGTATGTATAAAGTAGACATATACTTTTTCAATTTTATTGGTTTTTTTAAAGTGTTTTGTTTTATTTAAGTTTATTTTTTCAATTGAACAGCCATTTGAGAAATTTTATTTCTGACCCAATATCACTTATTTTCAAATCTGATTGAGATGGAAACAGACAGCATTAATAATGTTAAAATGTTATTCCAGACCATTGGCAGTTCTGAATTAGGTTCAAAAGAACATTGTTAATAATGTTACAATGTTATCCCATACCAAATATTTTGAGGTAGAGGACTTTGTTACTAATGACAGTGTTATTTTGCACTAAATATAATTTGTTTTCAAATCTGAATGAGGTTAAGGACTTTGTTACTAATGTTACAATAGGTAGCCCCAACCAATTTTCAAATTTGATTCAGAGTAAAACAAATGTATTTACATAATAGTATTAGATGATATAAGGTTGCTTGCAAACTTCTAAGAGAAAACCTCAAGCAGTTTATAAAATATCATCATGTGATAGGTCAGACATTAATGCTTAACAGCTATTGACTGACCGTGTCAAAGGAGGCAAACACGTGTATGATGTTGGCCGCCCATCTCAGTATAACCTTTTTCACTTGACTCTGTGAGTATTATGTTAGTGTGCAGGCATTGTTTGCATGGAGTGCCTTGATAAATGGGGTCAAGAGGTGCTGCTTTGTTTCAAATCACACACACAGTTTGAGTAAAAACGTTGTCAGTGCTAATGTATAGCGCTGTGTCAGTATGCATATTTTTTAATCGTTCTTTACTATACTATGCATTTATTACTTACCAAATGTATGTTTAGATAGGGAATAGTTTAGTGTTTATATTTATGTATTTTTGTATGCTAGTATATATTATTTTCTTTGTGTATTTTAAGATTTATTCAAGTGAGAATGTTTTTTACATAGCATAGAGTTATTTATTTTATTTTGTACTTTAACTTTTAAATTATACATTAGGAAAGAGTTATATTTAAAGAGTGTAGTTTCCTTCGATAGTAAAAGCATAAGTAGTTCACATCAAAACAAAAGTAAGAAAGCACAGCAGAGTCATTTAACACAGGTTTCAGTTGTCTGTGTATGAGTTGTCTACTGTGGTTCTCTTTGACACCAGCATCTTCAGAATATATTGGCTTGCTAGTGGTGTGTTGGAGTGTTAATAAAAATGGATCATGAGAAGGCTTAGGGTTGCAACTTTATTTTTTTTTCTTACTGATATAGAAAAAGTCATATGCAATTTCTCACAAAAAGAAATTCGGACCAAAGCAAACTTTTTGATCACTTCGACATATGGCTGCAAGGCCCCATTTTTAAGCAAAAATGCTTCCAACACTTAGTAGGTGTAATTATTTTTCTCTTAAACATGGTTAAACAAATTAAATAAAATACAATAGCATATTAGATAAAGAAATGATCTTTAATTTTATTCAAGCTGCATCAACAAATAATTGTATTAAAGTATCACACTTTGCTACAGAAAATCACCAAATCTATGTACTAAATACTATTTATTCTTGCAAAACATCTACATGGGGATTACCTTATTACAGTGTTATTTTGCACCAGATATCTCTTGTTTTCAACTCTAATTGAGGTGGAGGACTTTGTTACTAATGTTAAAATATTATTCTGCACCAAATATCATTTGTTTTCAACTCTGACTTAGGTGGAAGCAGGCATGGCAGTCCAGAAAGGAGTGGCAGTGAAAAAGGAAGTCCACCTCACAGTCCAGTAGGCAGTGAAGATGGGCGAAGTAGTCCACATGGATCACCAGCAAGTGGAAGGGGTAAAGGGAAAGAATTTTGCATGATTCCTCATTCTTCATGGTTGAAGAATGAGTCTTTTGTTTTGTTGTTTATTTCTTTTGAATGTTCATTTTCAAAAATTAAAGCGAGCAAGATTTTCTCTGTCACCCTTTGAGTTCTACCAGTCTTCCTTAAATTTTCTATTTCTCATTTTAAGTTGGTCGATGTCCACACGTTTTCTTCGGTTGGAAATAGCGATTTATCAATATGATGGAATATGTTGAACAAGGACAGTTTCTCGCAGGGTAAACAGTATATGGTCTGTCATCTCATGATTCACAAACTGCTTACCAGATCATTTGTCTTAAGATAACATCAAACTATTCAGACTCTCATGCCTCACTGGGCATTGACCTGAGGGCTAAAATTCACTCACAGCTGAGATATTGTCCTACAAATAGATTATTTTTATTACAGGGATTAAAAAAAAAAAGATCTGCCAGGTGGGCAGTATGGCCACAAGTTGTATTTGTCATTTGGATACCATATCACCAGGGCAAGTTTACATGCTTGCTGTAAATTCTTTTCTTAGGCCAATTTTTGAAAGCTTGTGTTTCAAATTAATTTACTTTATTTGTTGACATTTAATTTTTTTCTTATAAATATATCTTCTTTTTAAAAGAAATATACATTATGAAACTTTTTCAATTTTGTTTTTATATTGGTAAATTTATATAAAAAAAATTGGAGAATTGACAATAGATGATTACATGTTGAAGTTTAAAAAAAATTATTTGAGATATTTTATTTAAATAATAATACTTATAGCTATAAATTAGTTGTTTTTAAAAAAGAAAATGAACATTACAATAACACATTTATGTAGTAAATATATAGTGATAGATCTAATCCAACATCCATGTCTAAGAAAGACAATTGCGATTAAAAGAAGAAATAACAATAAAACACATAAAATATATCAATAATACACATAAATTTTGTTGTAAAACAGAATATTAATGCTTTTATAAGTCTCATTTATTCACTTAATGCTGGTTGATAGAAGGGATGTTAAGGAAATAATGTGGTAAATTACTCCTCAAACACTTGCATGGTTTGATAACAAGCATATACCTTAAAGTGCAGTAACTTGCAAATGATATCACTCCTGCTAGAAGTACTGAACTTAAAGATATATATTCAAGGTTACTTTGTACATATTCATGTCAAAAGTAAAATTCTTTGCCTTCAGGTAGCCGAGGAAGCAGCCCAGCACATAGTCGAAGAAGCTCTGCTTCTGGTGGGAGTCGATCTCCATCCCCTTCAAAACAAAAAGGCAGTGAAGATGATGATGACGTTGTTGGAAGGAAAAGACGAAAACCCAGCAGTGGTGAAGACTCAGGTAATTGAAATTTGTGATTTCTTTGAATTGTTAATCATTGTTAAATAAACAAATGATATGATTGGAGAGTACACTTTTATTTTCATTCTCTTAATTTGATGTAATTTATTTCTTTCCTTTTTACTGCTTGCTTTCGAACTAATTTTAAAACAAATTACTTTATCTGTATGTCATTTATTTGGGCAGATTATATGCACACAGGTATGTTTGAATATGTTAACAGTACAGTTATAATTATTATATTTTCTCTTATGTATTTCAGTTGAATCTTGGTTACTTTCCCTTTTTTGGTTATGCAAGTGTGTGTGTTTGTGTGTGTGTGCGTGCATGCATGCGTGTGGTTTGCATAAATGAATTAATTAAGTTTTAAATGCTGTGTATGCACTTTCTGTAGTGGGATTAGGTTCATTTTGTGTTAGGTTCTTTTTATTTTTTATATTTTCCCAAAAATAGGAAACAATAAATTGGTTAAATTCCTGTAATATTTGTTAAAGCACATTGTCATTCTTGTTTTAAATTTCCTTAAATCATGTTGTGAAAATTAATTCTAGTTACATATAATTTTTATTTAGATGGAAGCAGACGACGACATGGAAGTGGAAGTGCTAGTGACTCAGGCAGCGATGTTGTCCGCAAAAAGAGGCGAGCTGTTGGGAGTGATGATGATGGGGAAGGAGGTGGTGGATCTGATGATAACAATGGTGAGTGTGTGTTGGCTGTTTTGATTTGTGCCCTAATTACCCTAATTATTCGAAATCCAGAATATACCTCAGATTCTCATTTTCTTTTTAAAAAGGATGTTTTTTCCATGAAGAAATTCGACAGAGATGGTTTTTGACCAGTTTTCAAAGTTTCCATATTGTTGGCCAAGGAGGGAGACTATCAAGAAAAATAAAACAAAACAAAACAAATAACTTTTATCTAATTATTCTTATTAACACTCAAAAAATAAAATAAAATAAATAAGTATATTATTATATATGTTTCTGTGTGGGAATGTCTAAGTTTTTCTTCTGTCCAACAAGCTCTGAATTATTTTCATAGTCTTGTATATTTTTGCCTGTTTAATATGGTGAATTAGTTTGCTAGCATTAAATGAATTGTATCATAGTAGTGTGAAAGTGATACTCTAAATTATTTTCATAGTCTTGTATACTTTTGCCTATTTAATAAATTTTAATAGACTGTGTGTCAAGTGTTGTATGCTTTACTATTGACAAGAGACATGCTAAGGTTGGTCAGACATTGGGATGGTGATGACAGAATTACCTTCTCTTCAAAGATATTTTGTTCCCCACAATTTGATTAAGGTAGGCAAATAAACAGACTATCATGGGTTAAGCTAGGCTTATGTATTGTGTTTTGACAGTTTAAAATTAACATAATGTCAAAAGTTGAATAATAATATACAAGAAATGCAGCATGCTTGAATAAAAATATCGTATTTATGAGAGATTTAGAGGGAGAGTTCAGCTTAGATTAAGAAGAAAATAAGAACACCCTGGAATTAAAGTTGTGAAGTTTTAAAATAAATTTCAAGAAGTAACCCATTTCTTGATTGTAAAGTCTTTATCAGATGAAGTCTGTGTGCTGAGATTTTTCTTTTGTTTTCAGCAACTCTAGGAGATCTCTTTGGAGATGCAGATGATATCAGTTCTGATGAGGAGAAGAGGAGGAAAGAAAAGGAAACTTCAGAAATAGAAGTATGAGATTGATATATATAGTTTAATTCTTAAAAAAACAGACTTAGGAAATTCTCTTTTTTCAAAAGTCATTTGATATGTCTCTAATGTCACAGTGAAATGAACCGTCTTTTTAATTCAGAACATCACATCCGTTTTACCTTTACTTCCACCTGTTCTTTTTCTTTCTAACTTCTATGCTCTTTACTTTAATTTATTATGTTTATTGTTTTATTATATCTACTTATTGAATATCATAGTGTGCTGTCTATTATTATTATTCGGAAGTTATTCCAAGATATGTTCATTCATGCACAATGACAACAGTCTATGAATAATTTGGAACTTCTTGTTATGATTAGGGAACCATGTAGATACTATTGAACCATTGTTATGCTTTTAATTTCTTTTTTTAATTGGTAGGATTAGTTCTAAAAAAATATTTTAATTTTTTAGAATAAATTTTCAGTTTTCTACTTATTTATATAAACATTTTTTTTCCTAAACAAATATGTCCTTGTATCACAAATAAAGCAAATTTTCAATCCATCCAGAGTTTTAAAAATTGTATCTCCTAAATCAGAAATAGTTGAAAATAGACAATGTCAGATCATGATAGCATCTGGAAGTGTCATTCTATATTAGTATGTACATGAAAACAACATTTCCTCCCCTACATCAATAATGGTTAAATGGTTTTTCTAATAGTCTTGAATTCTTTTGCATGAGAAACATTAATAATGGTTAAATGGTTTTACTATTAGTCTTGAATTCTTTTGCATGAGAAACATTAATAATGGTTAAATGGTTTTACTATTAGTCTTGAATTCTTTTGCATGAGAAACATTAATAATGGTTAAATGGTTTTACTATTAGTCTTGAATTCTTTTGCATGAGAAACATTAATAATGGTTAAATGGTTTTACTATTAGTCTTGAATTCTTTTGCATGAGAAACATTAATCCTGCAGGTTTTAGAATAAAATTTTGAAAGAAACAGCCTGATTTACAAAACTGTAATTTTTAATGGTGAATATTCACATAGGTATAGTCATGAAAACTTCCAGAATTTCATTTAATAGATATAATGAATGTCCACTCATAAAAAAACAATTTCTTTGATTCCTCTGCATATTTATGTATGGTTAGAAATTGGTTTGTTATTGGATAAGTTAAAAGTTAGATGAAATTTATTTTAAAAACATTTCTAGTACCAAATAAAATTACATGCATATATCAAAATATAATTTGCAATTATATTTTTGATACAGTGAACTCTAAAATATAAAGAGAAAAATATGAAAATTTCTTATTAGGAGATATATAAGTATACACATATTTTTAAAAGTGAAAAATACAGCGTCAATGATTAGACTTTTAACTTTTAATTGCACATTATTTTAGATCTAAAACTGTATTGCTTAATTTGATTTTTTTTTTAATTGTGTAGAAGATTTTTTTTTTAGCAATGACAAAGAATTAAAACCTGTAATGATGGCACTGATAAAGTGATTGAACTTAATATATTTTAAGTTTTATTTTAATTAAAAGTGGAGAGTTTTGATCAAAATATAATGAAGTACTTACTTTAAAACTATCTTTTTTCCCTTTAAGAATGACCTGCAATCGCTATCAGCAAATAGAAAGAATGAAGATATATGGTAACTGCTGCAATTGCAAAATTAAAAGATAATTCATTAAGATGTTGAATATATAATATAAGTTGCATCACTATATGGGTTTGTTAAACAGTTATACCCTTAGCTTCGTGCAGATATTATCTACAAATTATATACACACAAATATATTCAGTTAATTCTAAAAAATATTATTTAGTAAAACTTAAGTCATCTCAGCATAGAAGCTAAATCAGTGTAGTACAAAGGCTCTATCACTTTTTAAAAATATAGCATTTGTGTTCTAATCAGCTTGTACTAGAGCCTTGTTATTTTTATCTTGTTTAATCTGAGTTGTTTTTAGAACCATGTGCCTGTGTAATAGTTCAGGCTGACAGAGCTTGTGCTGTTTGTTTCATTTAGTCTGAACAAATGGAAGATGGTGCTTTGAGAGAGGGTGATGCAGAACCAGAGGAACCCCCTCCAGAAACAAGAATTGAAGTGGAAATCCCCCGAATTGTGACAGATTTGGGGGGTAGCCAGCATTATGTTAAACTGCCAAACTTTCTCAGTGTTGAGACTCGGTACATGAAGATTTATTACAAGAATCAAACATGTTGTTAGTGAGGAGGGCTATTGGTATAGATGAAAGTTTCTGCTAATAATATAATAGCGGTCTAGTTGTGCAAGTATGCTTGAAATTCTACATTTTTACAGTATTTTTTATGCTTTCTTTCTGTTGTGACAAATTTAAATGCCTACAGTAATTAAGTTTTATGTATTTGACTGATGAACACTTTACCTTTAAAATCGGAAATATGTTTTTAGAATAATTGGAAAATGGCCAAAGGTCGGGATTATTGACCACAACAAGAAATTTAATTAGTTAAGATAGGATTTGTCTTCTATTTACTTAGTTCCTGCTTTTAAATCATGTCTTTCTTTCTTTCAGAGAGAACAAATTCTTTTTTCTGTTATATCTAGTGAATGATAGCTTTGAACTTTTGTTTATAAATTTGTTGTTTGACATCTAATGGCAAGCTGTGAAAAATTACTTTAAATTATGACTCTTAATTAAATAACATGCTGAGGCAAGAATTGACTTTTTTAGTACTTTTTATGCATACTTTTATACAAGTATCTATCTTTGATTCATTTTTAAGTTTTCGCTGTCACTGAAAATAGTTTCATTTCTAACAGAAGGATCCCATTTCCACTGGTTGTATTTTCATTAGCATTAGCAGTGATAAGAAACATTGTTTTGTCTTTTTTACTAAATGTATTCAGTAAATTTGAATTTTAGCTTTTTTGTTTCATTCTGTTGTAGATAACTTTGATTTTAATGTTTTGAAAATTATTTTTATAGCATTAGTTTCTTCAAAATTGCTGCTTGCTTTCTTCTGACAATGGGTATTATTTCTTTTAAGACCATTCGATCCCACGACCTATGAAGATGAAATTGAGGAAGATGAGGTATTGGATGAGGAAGGTCGAGCAAGGATGAAGCTTCGAGTAGAGAATACAATCAGATGGCGAACTTTAAAAGATGATGAGGGGAATGAAATTAAAGATGAATTTGGTGTACAGAAAAGAGAAAGCAATGCACGTGTTGTTAAGTGGTCTGACGGCAGGTACAAGTGTATATTTGTCATAATCACAATTGAGTTTGTAATAAATTATACAAACATAAATGTAGCCGAATGCTATAAGAGTTGTATATTATATATAAATTATAATTCAGAATTTACAAGTTGTTTTCAATTTAAATTAAATATTTATGCTTTTAACTCTTTTATTTCATTATTAGGATATGGCAATTCTCTCTGTCAATCCTTTGCATTATTTTATTACATTGTAAAAAAAAATTGTCAATGTTCATTTGGTTGTTTAATAGAAAAAGGAATTTCTTTACATTAAGTTTTCTTTTCCTAAATACATACCAGTAAATGTTCACAGACTTTTCACTTTTTCACCTCATACTTTGCTCCTAGTGGTTCTGAGAGAATGTAATGTGACATTATTCTTAGGGCATCTTGCTGTGAGCTGTTTCTTTCATTAGTCTTTCCTTTTGGAGTGGACCCTTAGTTTGGGCTTGTAAGAAATAAGAAATTCCTTACTCTCTTGTTTACGAATTTGACAAGTATTGAGGTATAAAACTTATTTACATAAAAATATTCTGCTTCTTTATTTCAGCACGTCTCTACATCTTGGTGATGAAGTGTTTGATGTCTATACAATGCCACTGCAGGGTAACTTCAATCACTTGTTTGTTAGACAGGGTACAGGATTGCAGGGTCAGTCTGTCTTCAAAACCAAGTTAACATTCAGGTAATTCCAGCACAGAAGTATAATAATACCAGTTTTCTCATTTCAATATAATTTTCTTCTGTCTAAAAGCAGAAGTGGTCATTAGCCTCAGTTCTGTTTTCCTTCTGCAAAAACAGAAAACTAGCATTGTAAATTTTACCTTTACACATTATTCCCTCTTAGATGTGCATAATATTGAGCAGGATTTGCATTCACATTAATACAAACTTTGTGGGGTAAAAGACTTCGTGTTGCTTCTGAGTATTGGGTAATAGGATGAAAATATTACCCACCCTTTTCCATAGAGTAAACTCCACAAAAAAAAAATTGTAGCTTTGGGGTGCAATTGATCTCTTGATGTGTTGCCTTAGAGTTATGCAGTTTGGCAGCATTTCTCAAGGGTGTCATCTTCCATATGTTTTTTTTACTTTCTTTTTTTTTTTGCATTGCTGTTTTGGTTGTGTTTGTTTGAGTATATTCACACAAAAAGCTTGAGTCATTAAAAGCATTCATCACTGGATTTTTTAAAATCATATCCTCATTGTAAATTTTTAACCAGATTTGTTGTAAATGAACTTTGACCTGATTTATGATGTACTATATTAATGTTCTGAAAAAGTTCAAGTGGGGCAACTGGAAACTTTTGTTACAAAATGAATTTTGTAAATTCAGGAAAATTGTAAAACAGAAAAAACTGTTTGATAATTCTCTTCAGAGTAAATTAGATGACAAGTTTTTTTCTTTTAATATAATTCTTAATACATTTTTGATCAGATTCATATGCATATATTATGTTAAAAATGAACTGTGTCTTGATTTTATGATGTACTAGATGGCCTGTCGTTCTCACAGAACAGAACTTTAAATAGTAAGATTTATGTAATATTATAATTACTGTATTTAATATTCAGTTTTGTGTATTGATATTAAATTTGCATATGCTGTCATAAATTGTTTTTGTAATAGATATACATGTCCAAGGTTTATTACAATAGATTTTGTTTTTTAAAATGTTACTGCACACACTCTTAGTCATTGAATTTTATAATATTAGGCTCGTCCTTGATTATTTTTTTCAAAGATCACCTTTGAACCCTGAGTGTTACACTTTATATGGTCACTGTGTTTATACAATTTAAAGTACAAGAATATGTGTGTATAATAACCTTGTGTTTTATATAAATTTCCTATTATTGGTTGTAGGCCCCATTCCACTGATTCCTTCACTCATCGTAAGATGACAATGTCCCTGGCAGATCGCTCCACAAAGACACAGAAGGTCAAAGTCTTGCCAATACATGGATCTGACCCTGATGCTCATCGCTCAGAGATGATTAAGGTTTATCAAAATATGCTTTATTTTTTTTTTTTTTTAAATCCAACAGATAAAACATGAAAATCAGTAAAAGTAACAACAACATGAAAAACAATGAAAGTAACAACAAAATGAAAAACAATAAAAGTAGTATATTTTTCCATTCCAGCAAAGCATATTTCCTTTCACATAGCTCATATTAATGCAGCTACAAACTAGTAACTCTTTAAATATCCAGATTTGAAACAGAATTTGTAAACAGAATTAATATTATACTGTGAGGGCCTATGGATATAACCATCTGGTAGGTATATTTATTTTGGGGGAAATTTTACTAAAAAAAAATATTCCTTTTTCTCTTCATACAACCAGATGAGCTAACTAGAGAAGCATAACAAATAGGGGGCTGAAAATTTCTCTCGCAAACAAATAATGTTATTTGTATGTATATTATTGCCAAAGTGTATATAAATTTCAAAAGCACAGGAAAATCCTAACCCTAATAGAAAAACATCACTTGCTATCAGATCCATAGAATGGTTGGAAACTAATGTAGTTGTATATATATTTTGGTATTTTGTGGATTAAGTAGACATCTTCCAAGTTATCACTCCCAGCAATCTCTTCAACTTCATTTCAGTCAGTAATAAATAAAAGCAAGCTGGAACAAATGGCTGATTTCATAGGCTATGACAGAACCTGGGCATTTACTCAGAGTGTGTTATATGCGTCTTTAATAACCTGCTTTAGCCAACTGATATTTGTCCTTTATCAGATAACTCTTATTGGCTGTAATTATCCATTTAGACCTGAAAAAGAAGGTATGTAGTTGCCTATGAATGATCATTGTGTTAAGAGGAGTAATGCAAAAAAATTAAATTCTTCACTTCCTCTGCCAACACACCAACACCAAGAGAATAATGGTAAGGATAAATAAAAAATAAAATATTGCACTAGTCACATTAAAAATATTTCCAATGACACTAGAATACATTTAAATTAATGATTTAATAGATATTTCCTTTTGAGTATGTCCTCTGATGGTATGCTTTCAGAATAACAAAGATATACTGTGCATTCCAGACTTTGGAATTGGCTGCTGTGCTATTGAACTATCATAGTTCCTTCTTCTTACCGTAATGGACGGGAGGGGATGGGAGGAACTTGCAAAAAAACTTGCTTCCTTTCTCAGCATAACCACATTTTGTCTAACTTTCTCATCATTATCACTGCTTGTACTGACTCATGCAACATTACAACATTTTTGTTTTAGAAAGAAGAGGAGCGTTTACGAGCTTCCATACGCCGCGAAAATCAAAAGCGGCGCATGAAGGAACGTGCTCAGGCCCGTGGTCTTAGTGCCTCTTACATGGAAGGGGGATATGAAGAGGATGAAGATGATGAGGATGGATTAACTTCTATCTCAGCAATCAAGAGATCCTACAAGCAGACTCGAGACAGTAGGTGTTATTGTGTTTAATATTGTGTTCAATATCATGAATTAAAATGATGAGGATGGATTAACTTTAATATTAATAATTAAGAGACCCTACTAGACTATCCATAATGCTATTTTGATATTATTTATCTTAGCCATGAGTTCCTACAGTCAGGTCGCGGAGTCAGTGTTAGTGTTTTATGACTTTATGTAAACAGGCAACTGACATTCACATTTGTTCTGACTAATGATTTAAAATGAAAGCTGATAAGAATAATGGCTTTAGTAAAGCGCATACTCTTTTAAAAGCTATAAGTGCTTTACAATATTAACACATAAATTACACAATCTGTCTTCATACAGGCAGCTGAAGACACAAAGAAACTAAAGATAATATAATAAAATTGTTAATCCATACATAAATTGACAACAAAAGACAAATAAATATAGGTTGTTGATTTTTTTTTTTTTTTTTAAATGAGACAGTTAAATAAAAAAATATTATAAATGTTCACTTCGAATGATGAGAAAGACATGTTGAAAATAATTTGTCTCAATTCAAGAGGCAGCACAGTCAAGGTAGATAATGAAAAGAATGCTCCCTGAACTGTGGTTATTGTTCTTGGAGGGCCATTGTGCGTCACCATCAAACTAATTATTTAAAGTGGCAATCACTATCTGGTTGATTTTTGGTCCACAGTTAAAAGAAAAATTTTGAATTGATACTGTATATAATAGTTTTATTATGTGAACACTTATCTCACTATCGTAAGTTGTATTTCTTACTTACAGAGAAACCAATATACTCGTCAGAAAGTGATGGCAGTGAAGGGAGTGACCATGAAGACAGTCGAGCCAAACGTCTAGCCAAAGCCAAACGACTGGAAGACAGTGAAGAAGTGAGATCAGTCATAAATTTCACCCCCATCAGCTTTACAAACTGCCTTAACATTATTAACAGGGATTAATTAGCATAAATAATTTTTTTATAATTTTTGTTAATTGTTTTTATAATTTATGGATGGATTACTTCTGTCATTTTATGCATCTGTTATTATTGGTGATGTACAATATTTTGCAGAATTTTTTTTTTTTTTTTAAAGAAAACTGTAAAATGTTTTGTATTTAATCTGTAGATAAAATTGATTGGGTAATATCTAATGGTTCTAGTTATTTTATTTTTTGTTGTCCAAAATGAAGGCCCTTGTGGAAGCAAAAGAGCAGCTGAAGCTCCCAGATAGTGTCAGTAGCTTCAGTTCAAATTGAGAATGTAGTTCATAGTAAACATTTTTTGCATTTATGGTGAGGTGCCGATTTCTAAATTTAAATTATAATTTCCAGTCATAGAATTCTTCATACATGTCTTCACAGTTCTCTAAACAGTTTCACTTTGTGTTTATTAAATTTAAATTATAGTTTCTAGTCATGGAAGTCTTCATAGTTCACTCAACAGTTTCACTTTGTGTTTATTAAATTTAAATTATAGTTTCCAGTCATGGAAGTCTTCATAGTTCACTCAACAGGTTCCTTCCATCCCTCTTTTCAGAATGCTGTCCAAGTGGATTATACGCAACATTTTTCTACCAGCACATTTTACTATAAGCTTAGGCCTCCTGGCAAACTGGTGGTCTCAAAAAATCCACCAGATTGCATTCCAAGGAAAGATATTTCAGTCCTAAGTTTTACTGATAAGCCACTTGTAGTTGTTCACAAGTATCATGGACTGCGCTTTTTTTAATTTCAGATCTTTGACCCATGCATCCATCTAGATAATACAGACACACAAAAACCTACTGATTCTATCTTTTGATCTAGATTTGGCACAATTTCTGTTTGAGTTTACTACAGACATGCAGGAGCCCATTGATTCTATCTATTGATCTGGACATGGCAAAAGTTTCTATAAAAGTTGTTGTTTCATATAAATTAAGAAATATCAGACTTAAATACTTTCAGATATTTGTTTATTAGGCATACTTTTCAGTAAGATATCAGTCACAAATGCTCTCTGTGAGAGTTGGTGATGGCATTGCATGTTTAACCTTATTCATCTCTTCTGCAGACTTGCCAGTCTTAGCCAGGCCATTTTAGTGCTTATTGATGTCCCAATGGAGACTTTTCTGTAGTGATTCTTTATGTCCCATTGGAGACATTTCTGTAGTGATTCTTTATGTCCCAATGGAGACTTTTCTGTAGTGATTCTTTATGTCCCAATGGAAACTTTTCTGTAGTGATTCTTTATGTCCCAATGGAGACTTTTCAGTAGTGATTCTTTATGTCCAATGGAGACATTTCTGTAGTGATTCTTTATGTCCCAATGGAGACTTTTCTGAGTCCTTCAAGTAGGAATTTCCCGCCCCTCCACACTGTCATCTTTCGTTGAATAAATGGCAGTTTTAGTGTCCACTTTGGACGGGTAAGGGGAGAAAACTGCTTTTTGGCAGGGGAGAGGGGGGCAGTTTTGATTTAAGTATATAGAATGAGTTAGCTGAGATCCATGTTTTTTCTTGGAATACTAGTATACATATTTCTTTTCAAAGGGTCACTCAGGTTGTTAATAGGTCAGTTCTTAATAGCTAAGAATACATTCCCATTCAGGAGCATTAACTTGTCATTCTCTCCCTCTAACCTGCATCTGAAGATGATAGAAATTGCAGTGTGCAAAACTCAGAGCCCTCAGAATTTGCTGACATAAATTTAGATTCTGTAGATCAATACATCTATGCTGTTTTTAAAAACCTATTTTCTTTTGCTTTAAGGATATTTGCAACTACTCTTTAAAATATAGCTGCAACAGATCCGACTGTATTAGATTCCAGAAATTATTTTTTGAAGCTTAGGCTATTTTCCTTTTTTTTTTTTTTTAAATGATAGAAATGTGGCCCTTAAGAATAGCTGTTAGTAGATTAGAAATCCATCTCCACTTGCATGTGATCTATGTCAAGAACTCACTAGCTTCCAACATACCTTAGAAATTCATGGGATTTTATGTGGTGGTGATTTTATTTTCCTCTTGGCACTTTTACCTGTATGCGTTTCACACATAAATTTATCTAAAGCAAACAGAAAATCATTGCTCTTCTCCCCCCACCTCCACACACAAACACAGACACACGCATGCACACACGCACGCACGCACACACCCCTTTTTCTCTAATGTTGATATATTATGGAAAAGAGCAATTTTTAAGTAAAATAAGTTTTTCCTCAATACATGCCAGATGCCCATACTCATATTCCCTGCCTCTGTACCTTTTTTTTAGGTTTTGCCTTGCTGAATAGTATTGACTAAAGGAGGTTATTCCCATGTACACTCACTCATCATTTCATTCTAAGGACCTATATTTGATAATTTATTTGTACTTAGCTTCTACCATGGGTGTATGGTATGAAATAGTTAGAAAAAATACTTATTTAAAAATAAAATATCATTTTTCGTTTTGTTTTGTTTTAGCAACCTCAATAGTCTTTTAAAGTAGTGATTTTCTGTTCTTTCTGCATTGTTTTTAGGAGTCAGAAACAGAAGTTGCACGGAAGAAAAAACCAGCTCGTGTGGTAGAGAGTGACGAAGAGGGTGAAGGGGGTGGTGGGGAAGATGCCAGTCACACAGGCAGTGACTGAAGAATGAAAGAACTTCCAGTAAAAATGAGAAGTTTTATTGACAGTAATGGTATAGTGAATAGGTATTCTTGAAAAGAAAAATAGTATGTATATATATTGGTGTAGCTCCACAGTATTGCAACCACTTCTACCAGGAATGACAAAGAATATATGTGATTCCAGTCATGTGCAATCAGATTTTCAGAAAAAGTTAATAAGAAAACAACATGGATTTTATTATCTAGTTTAATATGTAAATTTTACTTCTTTTTTTTTTAATAAGTAAATTGGTTCTTGTTGAGAGTTTGTGCTAAGATTTTTATTTTTTAATTGCAAATTTGAGTGAGCATCTGTCTTCTGAGTATTTATTTTAAAGAATCTCTCATAACCATAACTTGTTATGCATTGATATGTAAATTTTGGAAAGAGCTTGACAGTACTAGCTCACAACATGTTCAGAATAAAAATTGTTCTGTAAATAATACTTTTTTTATATTTACCCCTCTTGCACCATGTGTGTATTTTCTATAAACGGTGTAAAAAAAATAAAAAGAAAGAAAGAAAGCTTTTAAGTGATGATACAAGAAAAATCTCTGCAGACAAGATATGGTTGGAAATGGAGAGAATGGTGTCTGAATTCAAAAAATTTAATAGGAATGCAATGAAGTCAATTGTGCTATAAATTACAAAAATGGACTACACTGAGTGCATGATATTAGACCAGATGGTACTTTTTTTTCCTGTGCTAAAATAACTGAGGGAATGTGCTCTTTCTTTGTGCTTGTCTCAATAAAGACAATACATTTTATACAAATCTTTATCGAATTGTACATTTTTGAGGATATTTCTACAAAGTATCTGCCATTGCTTGGTTTACTAGTTAATCCATTTGAGGTGATGGTGGCAAAATCAAGTGTGGGATTTTATTTTTATTTTTAATGGTTTAAGTAGTGCAGCAAATCTTTTTTCAATGATATAAATGGTGCGTCTTTTTCACAGCTGCCAAATAAATTTTGCCCATTGCTCAATGCAGCTGCTGATTTCCCAAAATAACAGCAAAAATTGTTTTCAAACTAGAGAGTTTATTCATCAGTATTCAGAATAATGTTACTACTTTGTATGATATGTGGTGATTGTTGAATATCTTTAAATAACCAAAAGCATAGGTTTGTATTATACAACATATGACAGTGGGAGATTATGTTTGGTAAATATACCTGCATGAGGTTAGAGACTTTGCAAGTAAAACTGCCAAGTGTGTATATTTATGTATAGTCAGTCTTGTTTATGTACATGTATAATGCAAATATATAACTCCTTTCTATTTACACGTATTTAGCCTAGATATGTCTGCATTGTAAACTAGCTTTTGCCTGAGGCTTTGCTCACATAAATGTCAGTTTTCAGAATGTGTTGCTTAAAGTAAAATTATTTTATAGTACATTTTTTCTTTATTATTAGGGAAGAACCATAATACAGGATGACAAAAAATGAAAAGATAGAGGGAAATAGAATTAAAACAAAATTGACAGAGACATAGGGGTTGGGTGGGGGAGAAATAAATGAATGTAAGAAGTGATAGATTGAAAATAAGGAAAAGAGAGAATGTGATAATCAGAGAGAAAGAGAACATTATCAAGAGAAAGAAAAAGAAAGAGAGAAAAGAAAATATTATAGAGTGAAAATATGGTTCCATGTCCTTTTGCAATTGACATTGCAAAAATAAGAGCTAACCTCACAGAAAAATGTAACCCACCAAAATCCAAGCTATAATATTTGCTATAGCCTAAAATCTAATACCCAGAATCGCAATCTGAGTTGTCCGCTGTGCATGAAAGTCATGGCAGTCACAGTAATTATTAGCTAAGGCCTGTGTGCATGCACTTATAATGGAAAATTTTCGTAGTTTTAGGGCTATCGGCAAGCTCCCTTTCGACAGCATGATATAGTATAGCCTTTCTTGATTCTAGGGTCTAAGCCTCTAAGGTATACAACCAAAAAACATCTGATTAAAATCTGTCCAAAGCATGCACAAACCTCCAACCATGAAATTTTTATTATATGTATCGATTATATGCTGCTTTATGAAAATCATCTCCTAAATTGTGCCTTACACACAACAGTAAATAATATTATGTAAAGTTAACATGAATTATAGAAAATGGGCAGAATTAGATCTGTTCCAACTATTAATTTTTTTTATTTTAAAATAAAAATAGCTTTTATCCAAAACTTATACCTTCATTTACCTAACATGGTTACGAGTATAATTTCTTGATTTTTGATGACATTGGAAAACAGGAATGCACCTTCATAGTTTCACATAATTCTCTTGGCTTGTACAGTTAAGATTCACATCTCCCTTGTCTTGTACAGTTAAGATTTACATCTCTCTTGGCTTGTTCAGTTAAGGTTCACACCTGTCTTGGCTTGTTCAGTTAAGGTTCACAACTCTCCTGTCTTGTACAGTTAAGATTCACATATTTCTAGGCTTTTACAGTCAAGAGTCTCATAACTCTTGGTTTGTACAGTTAAGATTCACATGACTCTAGGCTTTTACAGTTAAGATTCACATCATTTTGAAATATACACATTTGACTGTCTATTGCAGACATCAACCGAAATGTGCCAAGGAAGTGATCCAAAAGTTCGTGTCTAAAAAGGTGTTGAATTCTTTGCCTGACTTCTACAAAATACATTATTCCCAAACCACAGTTTGTTCCAATTTCAGTTCATATCCTTTGTTATTATTACAGATTTCCTGAGCAAGCCTGAACAGAGTGGTTCAAAATAATAATATTAATGATGAATTATAACAATGCTTAATCATTCTTATTTGTTTGTAAAATTCTAAGCACATTACTAAATAAATATGTAATAACACATTACACAGAATATAGATAAAATGTACAGTAGCACACTAATAAGATTAGCAGAAAATATATGCTCAAAGCACAACAAAAAATAAAGCTAACTCACAAGTTTTACATTTATAGATACGAGATAAAATGAACTTAGAAGTGAGGCTGATATGGAATAAAGAAAAATAAACTGAGAGAATTATGCAAGTTTGGTGGTGCATGTGAAAAAGGGCAGCTTTAGGAGGTGTTTAGAAGATGCTATTGTGTGATTAGGTCCGTGTTTTTTCAAGGCAGTTTGTGACAAAGCAAAGTTGCCCATACATATTTATGAAATAATTATCATATTTATGTTGCTAATATTTGGTAATTATTATATTTATGCTGCTAGTATTTAGTGTATTGAGAATTGAAAACAAACTTTGTGCACTGCCCATCAAGATGATATGAAGGAAGTCAGAATTCTCCAGAACCCTAACTAATCTGAAGCAAGGTTACCACATCATCATTTGTGGAATTTTTTATGGTCAGAGTTTCTTGAAGTCAGTGATGCTAACCATTTCTAGGTGGCTGGTGATTTATGGTTTGTCATTTGACTCAGAAATGATTTCGTGTATTTAGAATGTTGACTTTTATGAGTTTGCAGTTAGATTTAGAAATATTTTCATATATTTGCGCTGATGTTCTATGACTTGTAATTAGACTAGAGTGATTTTGTATATTGCATTGTTGAACACGTCACATTGTCTCTAGTGGAAATGTTATTCATGAATTTGTTATGTGTTATGCCCCATGTGTGTGAATCAGGCTAATGAATTTTCAGGAATTAAGTTTGAGAATGCTTGTGGAGAGATATGGGAGTGTAGAATATTTTAGACCTGAATCTTACACGCTATCTCTTTTACACGCTTTTGATTTTTCCAGAAGAGCAAGCCTTTCTGAGTTTTTTTTTGTTGTTGTTATCTGCTTCAGACTGCAGTGTAACTAATTGTATACTATTGTTACACTTGCTGGCAACAAGGTTACTGAAGAAGTTGGGTCTGGCTTTGGTCTGGAGAGATTGCACACTAATTCTTGGAACAGTAGCATGCCTAGAGGCGCACGTTAGACCCATTATCCAATGCAGGCAAAGTGATCCTGTGATATTGATTGTGAAAACCGGCACCAGTCACAGTTTATGTCATGTAAAATTAACTCTTGCTTCTTCAGTGAGTTACACGGTTCCAACAGACAGAAATTAAAACAGAAATAGTTCTAACAGACTCGTTGCAAACAGACACAGTAAGTAAATACATCAACAGATAGAAATTGAAATAGAGAAACACATCAAGGAAATAAACCAACAGAGATAAATTTCATCAGACACAATTCTCATAGAGACAGAAATTCCATCAGATAGAAATGTATATTCTAAGACAATTAAAAACCGACAGGCAGTTCATTAATTTATTAATTTATTCAAACAGAACATGTATAGAGACAAACAACTTAAAGTGATAGGTGAATTAAATGCGGAAATTCAAAAAGGAATTTAACATTTCACCAAGAGAGACAATTCGAATAGAGAAAAATGTAAACATAATTAAAAAAGGCGACAATTAAGAGAAAAGAATAAATACATACGTCAAACTTTTGAAAAAAAAAAATCAGTCACGTAAAATAAACTCTGTTAATCAGTCAAGCACTACTAATTCAAACAGAAAAAATTAAAACAGAAAATTTCAGATACATCCAACACAATTTAATCAGATAGAAATGAGACATAATTCAAAAAAGAAATTCAGGCAAATATCCAGACAGATAAACAATTTATATTGACGAGTAATTCAAACAATAAAGAGAAAAAATACAAACAGACAAACAAACATTCGAGCAATTCAGTAACGTACCTGAAAAATCAGCAGGCAGAAATTCGAGAGACAATTTAAACAGACGCGAAATATTAACATTATTCTTTTAGGAAATTATTTTCTTCTTCACTATTCTCGAACGAAAGTCTCCAAATAAAATATATTTTCGCTGTTAAATTCTTTTAACAGACATTATATATTTAATTTACTTTTAACATTTAAAGTGTTACTTATGACACAAGAGGAATTATTGCATAATGATAAAAGGTTTGCGATAGTTTACGATATCTCTTAACATTTACCGTCATCGTGCCATTTAATAAAATATTTATATTGTTTTATTACAGCTTTTCTCCTCCCTCCCTCTTACACATTTTTAGTGATGATTTTAAAGTTAATCATATTTATAATGTACTCAATTATGTAATCAGGTCACGTGTTTTAGAGAAAATGTCCAACAGTTCAGAAACACGTATGAACGGTTTTATTTTATCACAGAAGAAAATTCTACACCACTTAGAATTAATAACAGCAATACTTAAAAAGAGACGTCACATTTGTACAAGAAAGTGAGCCCCCCCAAAAACCGATAACATTATCAGATTTTTAATTAAAATTTGAAAGTAAATTTTGCAGCTTCGATGTACGCAAAAAGGACAGGAAAATAAAATGACCATCGAAAGTGTGTGTATCGATTCCATCAGAAAAATTAAATTAAATAAAAAAAAGAAAATGCATACCAATTAATTTTCCCCGGCAGGATTAATTTCAGATGCAATTTACTTCATTATAAAAAGTCTCAAAAGTATTTACATACTAGGTACATGGTAACCTGATATTTGCTTTGAATCCTATTCGTGCAAAACAAACTCTTCAAACCTGCAAAACCTAACCGGGCCCTGACGCACGTGCGCTGAAATTTTATAACACTTAAATATGTACAAATATAAATTGTAAAAAAAAGGAAACAATATTTATATTATATTATACAAGACTAAATTATAGACAGAATCTTTTAGTAGACAAGGAGTCAAACCCGATGAGAGAATACAAGACTGTCGGGGGAAATAAAAAAGGACCAAGTTGATTTTCTACCTAGAGCCCTTTTTTTTTTTTTTCTCTCGTCGCCTTCTTTCCTTTAGGTTCACTTCATCCTGTGCCTTCGAAGTTACAAGTCACACCAAACCCTCCCTTCCTCGGATAATCCGAGAGTGAAGACAACAGAACGACAACATACACCTGCTGCAGACAAAGCAACACCCCCCACCCCCTACTAAGGGCTTGAAGACTAAGTGACCTTGCTAGAGTGATAAAAATGAAGACAGAGGGGGAAGACAAGGATACATGGACGTCACCCAAGAGCCTTAAACTAAATAGCAACAACGAAGAATTGGAAGAGGAATTTGATGAACTGCTCCACATACTCCTCCCTGTTAAAGATTGCAGATCTGCAATGGGGTGTGTGGTATTTATGCCAGACCTTCAAAAAAGAAAAACCCAAACAAACTCAATCACTTCAAAAGGCCCGACAACAGAACAAGGGACTCGAAGCAAACCCCTCCAGCACGTGCGAGAAGGGAGTTAACACAAAAATAATTCGGAAACTCTCACCGAAAACACAAGCCAACTCTTCTCAGACAACAACAGCTATACCCAGAGAAGCTTTCTCACAGAAACCGACAATAACAGTAATGGAAATGGAGGTTCAAGCTACAGAGAAACTGTAAACCAAATACACACATATGGAGAGAAAACATCTAATCGCCAACACACACGAGAACTGAAACCAGCAACCATGAGGTGACGCAACGCCACTCTGGTTATTATTAATAATTAATCATCCATAACTAATTATGTGATGAAAATCTTAATTTATGTTATTAATAATTCTCCAGCAGACATCACTCGTCTCTCTCGCTTGGCAGATATGCGGGCACTGTAAAAGTTTTTTCTCTTCCACAACGTCCAAGATAATCTTTTACCGTCACACAATATTTCCGTAGGTGGAAAACGTCTTACTAAAGAAGAAGACAAATCCGTCTTTTAATTTATATTTAGCCAGCCCCCTCCACCCACTATATCTCCAGCGTATGGTTTCTAATATAAGGTCAATAAATTTATTAAATCAACAATCACATATACAGCATGTTGTATAATCAAAAGAACTTTGACATTTACGTCATTTCAATGTTCTATTAACGCTAGACAATTGTTAACTTTATCATAGCATAGACATCAGCAGTCAATTAAGATATATAAAAATAATCAAGTACATGGATAGCATTCATCTCCGAATTAAGAGTGGAGTTTAGGAGAAATAATTATAGTCAATGTACATGACCTTTTCAAAGATGGCAGCCACGTGCTCACAATCCTCGTGCTCACAAGTCAGTGTTTTTTTTTATTTAGACAATGGTCCCATGTACCCATTCTAGGCACATTACACATATCTTCTATGCACTCTCCAAGCACCTTGTGGAGAATCCTCCAAAATTTTGCATGCGCTATCAAGCACATCAGAAGGAATGCTCTGAAATCTTTGTGTGTATGACTAAACACACCACAGAGAATATTCAAAATAATCGTGAATTCTCGAGACCAAACTAAAGCCTCAATTTTCCGCCATATTGGCTCTCTAACGAACTTCACGGGAATCAATTTACAGCAACAGATTACTGATAACTTTGACGATAATGCTGGATGCACACACCAACGTGATCAAGTACAGTAGTGATTGCAGCCTGAAAAAACGGTGCTCTTTCTTCTATAAGATAATGATCTCCTTTATGACCAGACTCGAGTTTCATCAAAATCATAGTGATGAAAACAGAGTTCTTCTTTAACAAAGTTTCAGTCCATTCCCATTGGATTGAAATTGTTATGAACAAGTGTGAGACTATTAGTCAGAAAAACTAATCCAGTTGGAACTGGTTTGGATTGCATCAGCAATTTCTAGCATATTCTCCAACTGAGTTGTCTACTCAAACTTTGACAAAACTGTCACAACAATGAGTATCCAAGGTCGGGTCACTTTGACATTTAACAATTTACATAACAAACTAAGTTTAAAAATAGAGAGGGGCAAATGTACTCTGCCACAATGTCGAGATCCCTCTAAAGGAAAAGAAAAACGATAATCAGAGGCATACAGTACAGTCACCTGAGGAATAAACAAGAGAGTAGATGGACAAATTGTTTGACAGATTTTAGGCAGCTCATATTCTGTCCATATACTCCACACTTTTCCCCACTCTCATGCGAACTCAATCAACAAAGTTCCAATCAGTGGCAAATAAGCAGGGAGAAAGAAAAGACGGCGACCCCCTCCCCCAGTTCGAAAACAACAGCGCCAATAACAGCAATCACCACCACAACACCCGTCTCGACATCATCACTCACATCAGAGGCAGAACCAGAACCCGCCACCCCCGCCTCATTCAAGGGCACGAACTACAGACAGTATGCACCACGGAAACAGTGGAACAATTATTACAACATCAAGTCACCTACATGATAATTTTCATGCTGGAAACACTATACAAGGGGTTCTCAACCTGGGGGAGGGGGGGAATTTGAGGTTTTCGGATGTGGGGACAATTGGAACCAAGGACTCAAACTGTTGGAGTACTGATCTTTCTACAAACTGCAATTCTACATATTGTACATATTTTCATTATATGTCACATATTAAATTAAAAGTGAAAATAAATATTTCACTTTTTATCTGTAGAACTTTGGTCTGTTAACTAATTAGGCATAAATATAAAAATCTGCTTTCATTCAAGTTTTAAAATCAATCAACATTTTCGATTTCTATTAAATGTGTAAAACTCTACTATAAAAATAATGTAAGTAAACGTATATGTACTAAAATAGAAAAAAAGATTTTCAATATTATATGCATATTATTTGGAATGCACCTTTTGAGTCAGACAATCTTATCAGTGGGGGTGGGGAAATAACATTCTTACATATGTGAAAAGGGTGCTTGGGGAAAAATTAGTTGAGAACCACTGCCACACACACTCCACCGCTAGCCTAGAGCTGATACTGAAGACTACGCACAAATAATATGAGACAGGAGAAGAACAAACAACAGCAATGAAAAGGACAAGGTTTGAACATTTCGGGTATGTGTACCCAATAGGGATATACTTGTATGGTATTGGCCTGGGTCCTGTAATACACCCACACACTCACCCTCTCCCCAGTGGTCAATGGTTTCCGGACACTCCCGAGAAAGAAAAAAATCCATCAAACAAGTAAGCCACGGACCCACCGGCCGACTTTCATCATCACCACCCTTTCTACTGTCCTATTAAGCACACTTCATTCTGTTCATACACATCAACAACTCTTCGACAGTGCAAGCTGCCACATAAGTTCATCATCACCACCTAGAGAGATTTTTTTTTTTCATGCATCAAAAATATCTGATACGCTCCCCTTTGAGGGGGTGGGGGGGGGTGGAAGACTTCGATAATAAACGGTTCACCTGGTGGGCTGGAAGAAACTTAGCATAAGTGAAGGGAACCAAGTCCCTCCAGAGCTATCCAGGCCCGAGGGCGTCCTCAGGCAAAAGTCCTCGCAGGCTCTGGAGAGGAAGGGAGCAAACGGAATCACCAGTATATCATACTTATATATTCCGCAGCTTCAAGCTTGCAGGTGGGTCGTAGGATTACTATTACGCACCTCTGCGTGCACATTTTGTGCAATAACATGAAAAGATTATTCAGCTCTTAATTGGAAAATACCTGAAAGTCTGTATGAAAAGTAAATCATACTGGGAAATGCGTTCAAAATACAGCCAGAAAAAAGCAGCCAGCCAGGCATTTTTGCTGCGTACAGTGAAGCAGTTAATCGAAAAAGGTATAAAACTTGTAGCCGGTGGAACCTTAACAACAAATACAATAGCGGTGTCAAGCGCTTTCACAAAGCAGAGCGTTGAAAGTAGAAATTGTTCGATAATTCAAGTATTAATTCAAACAAATAATTACCACTCTGAGAATTTATATCATAACCCAGCCAACCTCTCCGATTTTAGCGTCGAAATGAGCCGATAACTCCAAGAGAAAAGTACTAAGATTATTCCTCTTGAAATCAGACAATTTACGCTCTCAACTCGCAAAAGAGTTCTACAGAGCAGAGTGTGAATAACTGTGCAATTATTAACGCATGCATAGCGTCATAAACGTCCTCTTGATGAAAATAGAAGTCACTTGGGAGTGATGGGATGATTTTATGGCAATATTATTAATACCCCATATGCCTTTCCAGCCTATTTGCAGCACTGCGATAATGAATGGGTTTCAGCTTCAAGCAAACACCGTGACCATTTGCAATTCTAACTCTCGAAAAGTGATTTTTCTCTTTTCCTCCCCAACCTCTTTAGTTTTTCATATAGTCTGTCATGGTCTATCTCCGACGTTTTACAATTCTTAATATTTTTATTCCTTTTTTTTTTTTTTGGTGGTTTGGTGGTTTACTCACTAAAATGTATGAACACCAAATTATTCACATCACTTGCAAACTGTTATTACGATAAGGGCAACAACAAAAAATATTCTGGGCGCAGCAATCTGTGTGCTGACATACAGTATAAATGAATTGTTAGATACTGACATCCGCTTTTGTTCTATTATTATCATTAAGTAGTACAAATGGCATATACCAGGGGACTCACAATTAAGAGCTTATTGAGTAGGTCGATCTATTAGTTAAATGATTCCAAGATCTGCTGATCAAGTCTAAAGATCTTTATTAGGTACTGTTTCTGGCAGCTTTGATATCCAAAATGGTGTATGTCAGGTGTTCATCAGAACAGTAAATGGCGGCTGTAATCCAATAGATAATGCTTTGAATATGTATGTCAGGTATTTATCAATACAGTAAATGGCGGCTGTAATCCAATAGATAATGCTTTGAATGTGTATGTCAGGTATTTATCAATACAGTAAATGGCGGCTGTAATCCAATAGATAATGCTTTGAATGTGTATGTCAGGTATTTATCAATACAGTAAATGGCGGCTGTAATCCAATAGATAATGCTTTGAATGTGTATGTCCCCGATTCACGGCCGGAGGGAGAGAGGTAGGAACCTGAATTTTGCATGAAGGAGTAGGTTAACCCCTGGTTGGACATAGTAGGTGCAATCTGGGCTTGCAGGATGCCTCTCTTCCTCCACCTACGTAAATGGGTTGGGTTACTGATATGTTTCGCGTCCCCCCACCCAGAGAGGAAGAGGAGGCTGACAGCATTCAGGAGGGCGACGGTATTATTTTCTCCCCAAGACTGATATTAGAGATGGTCCCCTCCCCCCCCCCCCGGGCATACTAAAATTAAAAGTGTTTGTGTTACTCGTTTAGCACTAGCTGACCCGGTCTATATGGGATTTTCCCGTTACGTGTAAATAATGATGTTAGTCAAAGTTACGTGTCGCTATGTGTCTTACTTACTAATCCATTTTAAATTTCTTTCCCATTAAAAAATGTTCAGTATCTGTAGTCTAAGTCACCTCTAACGGGCGAAAGAGAAGCTGTCTATTCAATACGACATACTATTCCCATTAAAGATATTATTAACAGTAAGTAGACTAGAAAACAATGTTTTGGTTTTTTTTTTTTAAGAGTACTATATTCGGTGAAAATATTTTTTTTTTCTCTGAGTCTCAGATATTTATTAATGCGACGTGATGTACATACCTATTTATCAAGTTTTGGAAATTGGAAATTGGAAACTTATTTAGCGAAATGTGGTTTCACGTAAAGTTTACAATTATTGCAGCCTAACCATGATATTATAAGAGGATATACATATGTGCGTATATGTGACACAGTACATACACGCGCACACACTCACACATGACTAGCTAAAACTTGGCGTTGCTTAGGTGTGAAGGCAATTGATACTGAATGAACAACACAAGTAATATATTTTGCTTAATATGTCCCTAGGGCTGGTGGCCTACCCTGTCCTCCTATGTCCGACCTTTTAGGTAAACCACTCTTCCATGCAAAATTTCAGTTTTCCAGTTCTCTCCCATTGATTAAAAGACATACTTGTGACACCTCTGGGCACCCTTCACTCGTTATTATTATTATTTATTATTATTTATTAATTAATAACACATAACTAATTACAAGTGATCGAGAATCTTAATTTATTATTTAGTTATTAATAATTCTCCTACAAGACCAACATGCCTCTCACTTGGCGGATTAGAAGAGTGTCATAAAACTCTACCCTACACAACAATAAGATAGATGTTTTACTGCCACATAATGTTCTGCAGGTGGAAACATCTTAAAGGAGTAGTAAAAATCCGACTTTTATTTATATTTAACGAGCCCCCATCCACTCACTATTACACCAAAATAAGGTTTTAATATATATGCAAGAAGGTTAATCAATTTAACAATAAATTTATTAAATCAACAATCAAATATACACCATATAAACAAAAGAGTGTTGACATTTACATCTCTTCACTGTTTGATTCAACATTAGACACTCATTCTGTTTATCATATCATAGATATCAGCAGTCAAATTAATATATATATATAATCACGTTCATAGTTATGGTTTCATTATAGAAATGAGAATGGACTTCCAGAGAGATAATTATAGTCAATGTACGTAACCTTTTCAATGATTGCAGCTGTCGCTGGCACATGTTCACAATCAGGCAGGCTGCAACAATTCTCTAACTTTCTTATTTAGTTGATGGTCTAAACCCTTCTAGGCACACTACACAGGTGTACCTAATCTTCAATGCACTCACAAAGCACACTAAAAACTACTCAACACACCACAAAGAATGTTCAAGAAACTTTTGTGAATTCTGGAGACCAAACTTCTGCCAAATTGGCTCTCAAATGGAATTCACAGGAATCAACTTACAGCAACATGTTTACTGATAAGTTTGACGATAACGTTGGATATATATACACCAGTAGTCACTGCAATCTGAAGCAGATAAAAGGTTATAAACAAGAAAAGAACACTCCTTTCATAAGCTAATGATCGCCTTTATGTCAAATCAAAGTGATATGAATATAGAACTTTCTTCAGCAAAATAAGTTTTGATCCATTCCCATTGGATGAAGTTGTTATGAACAAGTGTGAGTCTATTAATCAGAAAAACGACGAATCCATTTGGAACTGGTTTGGATTGCATCAGCAAGTTCAAGCATATTCTCCACCTGAGTGTTTACTCCAACTCTGGCACTTACAAAAATATCATCATAAGCAGCACCCAACGTCAGGTTTATATATATATATATATATCGAACAAAAGGTCAGATTAGTCACTGTCAAAAGCCCAGTCCCATTTTGACCAGGCTTTGAATGGCGAACAGCACCTCTTGTGCTTAAAGCCTTATTCATTTTTCATTCTTCCGGTCTGCATTTCTGCACTAAATTCTTCCTTAAATTCTTCGGTCAAAGTCTTCATTGTCACTTTGCCGTCTTGCTACAACACCGTCGTGATGTAGTGCTACCTTTCAGCTGTCTAGGTGTCAAGTGCTGTGTGCACACCTGTCAAACTGCAAATCAACTCCGCATTTCGTTGCAGGCTCAGGTACACACCACTGACGTGCAAAGAAGGCAATAAAGTCATCGCCAACAAGCATCAAATCAGTTGACTGGCTTCTAAATTTACATTTCCTAAGAATCACTCTATGGTGTAACTTTCCACTTTCTGACTCTGAGTAGTACCTGCCAGAATTAGTGTTTTGTAATGAATTAAATTACAAGTGAAAAGTGTCGTTAGCGCTCTTCAAAACGCCAAGATTTTTGAGCAAGCAAAACTGACTATAATCACGTGATAAACATTCTTAAAGGACCCTGAACTGGCAACAAATAGCACATATTTCTGTACCAGATTTCAGTAACAGATTTTTAAAAAATTAATCACTAGCTCTGTCAAAAGAACAGCACTTCATCATTGCCTTTGCTTTTGTGGCTACTACTTATTATGTATAAATTCCTTCTTGTCTAAATTTTATTTTGTGGCTACTACTTATTATGTATAAATTCCTTCTTGTCTAAATTTTATTTTGTGGCTACTACTTATTATGTATAAATTCCTTCTTGTCTAAATTTTATTTTGTGGCTACTACTTATTATGTATAAATTCCTTCTTGTCTAAATTTTATTTTGTGGCTACTACTTATTATGTATGAATTCCTTCTTGTCTAAATTTTATTCAGTTGAATAAATGTTTGTTATTTGTTACACTTCCACTTCTATATTTAAACAAAGAAGGAGAATGGGGGGGGGGGCATAATTTTGATCATTCTTAAAAGTCAGACAATAACATATCTTGGGAAGTGTCCCTCCAAGTTGACTTCAACTACTACTACGCCAATTGTCAGTTTCGACTTTAACTGGACTTAGTTTTTAGATCTCGACTTTAACTGGACTTAGTTTCTGATGTCGACTTTAACTGGGCTTAGTGTTTGATCTCGACTTAAAACGGTTTGGTGCTAATCATTAGGCAACGACTCAAATCATTATAACGGTGCGCCGTTAAGTTCCTTTAACTCTTTGCGGTTTTAGTGGTCAGGTTCCTAGAAATACTCACACGTCCAAACTGTTAGATTTCATCAACAGTTAGCATTCTGATCTGCGGTGTGGATGAGTGTATTTTGCGTATATGTGTTTATGTGTATGTAGTTCCATCAAAATCATTGATAAAGCTTTCGTTTTGCTTTCAAAATATGCACCTCACCCACCCACCCCTCCCTTCTTGCATCTTCAAACTTTAAAGAAACATACAGAGAGTAGAGTGCGTGGGTACAGCGCAATCGTTATTTTAAAGGAAAGACAAGCTCTCCGTGTGGGTTATCATTGCAGCACACAGCAACACCTCTGGGAAAGTAAGGTCACCAATTGGTCGACTACGGTACCGTGTTGTCATATTGATCTGTGCCAAGAAGGAAAGTCGGCAGAAGAAAAACAGTACAATTACACTCCATTCCAGCTGTTCCAATCTCATGTGACAGAACTCTACCAACTCAAAATTGATTGCCCGGTCGCACGAGGTGGGTAAGGGGTAGGGTGGAGGACCGGAAGACAAGGTAAGAAATAAAAGTAGAATATATACCTGGAAAAAATAATAATAAACGCCAAACAAAATCAGACGCAATTATCTTTCAACTCACCAGAACAGGTAATCTGCGCTGTACCTAAAACAAAACAATGAAAGAAAGAGAGAAGGAGGGAGGAAGGGAGAGAGATTTAATGGGGGTAAAAGCAATGATCACACAATAAAAGAGTAATTTAATCCTAAAACAATTGTGCTATTAATTTTTATAATAGTGCTGCATTTTTGTTTTTGCTTGCTTTGTTGTGCTGTTTAAATTACATTTGTATTGCTGCCACACTTAGTCCCCACGCTGTGACTGACCTCTGATATTTGGACATAGTCTGTGCGGAGTTGAAAGCTTAGCCCGTGTTCTTAAAACGTCTTGCTGGGTGTGTCATGCACTTGGAAGGTGTTCCGTCTTTGCTGTAGTCTAGAGAGAACTTTTCCCCAGAGAGCCAAGAGTAGTCTATGGAGAACTTTCCCAGCAGAAAGCCAGGATTAGTCTAGAGAGAACATTTTCCCAGAGAGCTAGGAGTAGTCTATGGATAATTTTTACTCATAGAACCAGGAGTAGTATAGAGAGAATTTTTCCCCAGAGAGCCAGGAGTAGTCTAGAATGAACTTTTCCACAGAGAGCCAGGTGTAGTTTATAGAGAACTTTTACCCAGAGCCAGGAGTAGTCTAGAGAGAATTTTTCCCCAGAGAGCCAGGAGTAGTCTAAAGAAAACTTTCCCCCAGAGAGCCAAAAGTAGTCTAGAGAGAACTTTTCCCCAGAGAGCCAAAAGTAGTCTAGAGAGAACTTTTCCCCAGAGAGCCAAAAGTAGTCTAGAGAGAACTTTTCCCCAGAGAGCCAAAAGTAGTCTAGAGAGAACTTTTCCCCAGAGAGCCAAAAGTAGTCTAGAGAGAACTTTTTCCCAGAGAGCCAGGAGCAGACAGCTATGGGTGGAGAAATGATGCACACTCACAAAACCCTGAATTAATACTCCACAGTAATACACTCCTTACTGTAGAGTTAGTACTCTACAACATACACCCACTTGGGACTCTGAGTTTAGTGCTCTAGAATTATATATTCACTTGACTCCGGTTATAGCACTCTAGAAGTATATATATATTCACTTGACTCCCGTTTCACTACTCTAGAAACATACATTCTCTCGACTCTGGTTTTAGTACTTTAGAATTGTACATCCACTTGATTCTGGTTTTAGTACTTCGTAATTATATATTCACTTGACTCTGGTTTTGGCAATCTAAAATTATTCATTCACTTGATTCTGGTTTAGGTATTTTAGAATCATACATCCAATTGATTCTGGTTTTAGTATTTGAAAATCACTCATCCACATGACTCTGGTTTTGTACTCTAGAATCATACACCCAGCTTGATTATTGTTTTTGCACTCTAAAATCGTGCGCCCACTTTTACTATTGAACCATTTAAAAAAAACTATAAATATACTTGTGTATTATGTATATATTTATTGATGTGATCTGGTCTTTTATAATTATTACTTCTTTCAATGGATTGTTATGCGTCCTTTTCTGTTTCACGTCTTAATGGCTCACAGTCGTGTGTGTCAGTCGCTATTTTAGTGTTTCCTGAAATTCAAAGAGAAGAGTTATTCTTCATTTACAAACGTCACTTTGATGAGGGACAAAGAAACGAATCGACTGACGTGTGCTGTTGATACTGATTGCAGATTACTCTGTCTGCTGTGAGCTACTGATTGCAAGCTGTGTGCATTATCAGTAGGATAGACCTGGCTATGGCCACTCCTAGATGGTTCAAGGACGTAAAAGAAAAGAACCCAATGTCAGTGCTGGGCTCGACCCTCTGACAGAACTACCACCAGAAAATTGCCAATGATAGTGTCAGCTAATGAGCCAGCCAGCCTGGCATGTGGCATGTTTAAAGGAAAATATGTCTAAAACTCTCTCTCTCTCTTTCTCTCTCTCTCTCTCTCTCTCTGTTTAGCAGTGTGGACACTGAGAAATTTTTTTTTAAATCTTACGCACTTGCGTTGTTGATTATAATTATCTTTCCGTTACGATTAGTTTGTATTCTATACACTTATGGAATGCCAGTATCTTGCACAAGTTTGAAGCACTAATGCAGGATTTCAGAATTAGGGTTGTGGCTGTTGTAGCAGTACGACAGGAGAGAGCAACACAGAGATGCTGACAATACAATGAATACGCCGCTAGTTAGGAAGAAATAACGGATGGTTTTTCTCAGAGTGAGCAGAAAATAACGGCGAACAGCACTGCTGAATGCCATGGAGGCGACCACGACACGGAGAACACTGTTGGGGAAAGTAAATGCGTGGTGTCGGTAGTTAAAGGAGACGCCAATGGCAGAAGAAGTAGTTTGACTCAGAACTGCACAAATATTGAAAAGTTCAGCAACATGGCAGAACCTGGGGGACGTTTACTTTATCCAAGTAATCTCTTAAGTCCATATAGGGTTTCTGCAGAGAAGAAACGGTTGGTTCGTCAGCTGCAAAATGGAGAACTAGATTTAACTGAGTCAGGTAGACTTTGCTGCAGAAGAAGAGGGCAGTTCATGGAAAGACTTGTATCATAATTTCCTTAGAGTTTTACGAGCCAGGCATGATTAGAGATATTACGCAATATTACTGGTCTTGAGACACCCATCCGGTCCTAGACAGGGAAACAACTCGTCCTGTATCGGGTAGGTGACATATAGGTGTTCGAGTCACACTTTGCATGGTCACAGAGGATAATGTGAAATCATATATTCATAATCTATTTAAGGCTAAATTTGTTTCGTTATTACAATGTGACTTTCCATTTTTTGTTTGTCTTTGAATGTGTTGCCCGTGTTGACCCACATAATTGTATTACGTCATTTGGGTGACCTAAAGTACAGTATTGGAAGTTTCAGAGATTAGTCGTAAATATAAGGCGTTTAAACGTGTTGTGTATTATATATGTAATGATGTATAATTATACATACTTAATTTGACATCTCTTTGTGACAGCTAGTTTCAATGTAAAAATGCCCTTTAATTTTGATGATTTTGTTATTTCTTATTGTCTACAGTATAATACACTTCTTAACTGCGGACTGGGTTATGATAGGATGGCATATCTGTCTTTCTCCCTACACAATACTAATCATCATATTACAAATAGATACTTAGAGTTAACATTGACCAGATGATGGACCATCCACATTTCAAAGTTTCTCTTTATGTCTGACTTCTTAATTATTAGGTAATGCCTCCACCATCACAAAGTAATACTTTCTTCTGGATATACAACAAGAGGTTGTTGATGAACTACAACAGAAGTAGAAATTTATTTTAGCAATATCAATTTACTACACACACTATTCAACATATAACACTGAATCATACATAAAATATAGAGTAAACGACACATAAAATCAAAAGTAAATAATATTCAAGTTGCTGTCCTTACTTGTGGAGATCAATTTTTGACAGCCAAATAAATAATGTATTGTTCTCAAGATCTTGAAGAGTTCATTTCATTAGATAATATTCCTGCAATAAGGTTACCACTGTGAATATTGGCAACCAGCATTTATTAACACCATGGAGAAGTTGGGAGGGACAACAACCAACATTTATTAACACCATGGAGAAGTTGGGAGGGACAACAACCAACATTTATTAACACCATGGAGAAGTTGGGAGGGACAAAAACCAAGATTTATTAACACCATGGAGAAGATGGGAGAGACGACAACCAACATTAATTAACACCATGGAGAAGTTGGGAGGGACAAAAACCAAGATTTATTAACACCATGGAGAAGATGGGAGAGACGACAACCAACATTAATTAACACCATGGAGAAGTTGGGAGGGACAACAACCAACATTTATTAACACCATGAAGAAGTTGGGAGGGACAACAACCAACATTTATTAACACCATGGAGAAGTTGGAAGGGACAACAAGTAATTAAATAGGTAGATGTCCGGATCTTTACATAATTGTCTTTCCTTGCCTTTCAGTCAGCAGTGGTGTAAGAATGACGTCATAGATGATAGCTTGAGTCACTCGCTCGTGGCGTGCCCTCCACAGATCAACGAGTCAATCAAATGGTCAAAGTGGATCACGATATGATGTTTGCAAATGAATGGAACTCAAAAGCCAGACAAGGCCACAGAAGATAAGCCAATAACATGAAGATGAGAAGTTAAGAGGAAGTTAAGGTGCAGCTGTTTATTCAGATACCAGCTTTGACAATGTGCGCCTTAGTAGGGGCCACCCCAAAATACATCCTTTCATGATGATTGAAATTCGAAGAGTGATTTTAGAAGTTGAAGCGTTTTTTTGGAATTCGGATTGCACTCTATACTTTAGTAATTTCCATTGGATAATTTCGGTTGCCTAGTACTCGGAAATTGGTTAAATAATTAGTTATCCTTCTGTCAGCGAATTGCCTTCAAACAACTGAGACTTAATGACGGCCTAAATAATTCATTTAGCAAACCCTGAGGTGGGTAGATGTATCTAAGTTTTGGAAATGCTGACCATTTGAATTCTACGCGACCAATTCTTTTGGGCGTGGACGTTACTTCAGTGAGTCGTTTCTTCTGCAATGAAAATCCAGAGGAAACAATGTAAACTGACTTTTGTTATTATCACCTGCAGATTATGGCATCTACTTAAACAGAGATCATTTATGAACGTTAGTTGCAAGATAACATAAAGTGACAAATTTGGGAAAATGTCGAAAATCTATTTGTCACACTCTTTTCTTTACAATGTTTTCTTTTTTTGACATTTATTCAAAACTATTTAAATAATTTTAATATTTTAATTATCGAATTTTGTCAGTGACATTTTAAAATATAGTATTCTTGTCTCGTCACATAGTTCCTACATTTGGAGGTAGGTGTCAGTCAGAGCAAAGGGTGTTTATGGTGTAACAGTTAATTACGAGACTTGAAAATTCAGGAATGCCGAGACCGCAAACACAAATTTAGTATTTTTAAAAATACAATTCTTCTGTCCACCTTTCTCCACCCCCATCCCTTCTTTTCTCCTCTCTTTTTGTTCTCATTCATTTCTCTTTCTCTCTATTCAGTCTCTTTAATCTGTTGTTCATTAGTCTTTTTCTTCAAAAGACGAGCTTTCCATCCATCCATCCATTCATCTATCTATCTATCTATCTATCTATCTATCTATCTATCTATCTATCTATCTATCTATCTATCTATCTATCTATCTATCTATCTATCTATCTATCTATCTATCTATCTATCTATCTATCTATCTATCTATCTATCTATCTATCTATCTATCTATCTATCTATCTATCTATCTATCCATCCGTCCGTCCAACTATCTATCTATCTATCTATCTATCTATCTATCTATCTATCTATCTATCTATCTATCTATCTATCTATCTATCTATCTATCTATCTATCCATCCGTCCGTCCAACTACCTATCTATCTATCTATCTATCTATCTATCTATCTATGCAGAGTAATTTCTTCGAGTAAAAAGGTAAACGGAAAGCGAAGAGGGAGACAACCGTGGGCTGTATTTCCGCGATCCAGTACCATGCCTAAGTTTAATCCAGACAATCCTAACAGACCCATCCTGTCATTTGCACAAAGCGCGCTCTTGCACGCGCGCGCATGCGCGTGTTGTTTGCAGACTTCTTTTCAGAGGGAAGCTGACAAAAGGGCCTTAACTACCAATTAGTAAATGCCATCGCTGAAATGATGGATCTATTTCACACTGATAACACGAAGTCTTCGGAAGCATTTTCTCCACTTGTTGATCCCTTTCCTCAGCCTTCGGAATCGTGACAATGAGGAAACTTTATCAGATATTTAAGCGGAGGATTGAATTAGTGAAATCCACAAGCAATAGACAGAGGGCGATCGTTCTAATGAAAACGACACCATTCTAACTTTTGGGAAAGGTAGACAGTCAAGGAGTGTAAAGTGTGAAGACGACTTAACTGGCATTGTTTTTCTAAACTGACTTAAAAAAGTATCAATAAAACAACTCACAATAAAAGGGCAAATTCATGAGAAAGCTAGCTTAAAAGAAAAGAAAAAAATATTAGCTTTCTCATGGATTTGATTCTATATTGTGTGTTGTTGGTTTAATAATTGTAAAAGTCAATTCATGAAAAAAAACGTCCAGTAAAGTCGTCCTGAATTAAATACATACATACAAAACGCATAACTAGAAAATCACAACATGCGCACGCACACATATCATCTTACAAACAAATTAAAAATACGTCCAAGGAACAGTTTAGCAAACAAATACAATAATTAATATGTTAGTCTTCATGAATGAGAAATCAATTAAAGTTTAATAATATTTCCTAATAATAAGAAGGCGAAATTAACTGCACACAGTAACCACAACGTTCTAACAGGCTGCCGTGGTGTGTGTTGGAAGATTGCTATTACTCAAGATGGATTTCTAGGACAGAGTTAGTAATTACCAGGAAAGATACGTCATAGCTTAAGATGTAGTCACAGGACGAGCGTTTGTGTTCAAGTGAAAAGCTGTGGGTCAGATCACGATGCAGTTCTATGCGAATATCTGTATATTTAATCTAAACTCTAAATCACACCTCAAGATGTAATTCTAGACGGCTGCTTGAAACTGTAAAGAAAGAGAAGAGTCACACCTCAAGATGTAATTCTAGACGGCTGCTTGAAATTATAAAGAAAGAGAAGTGTCATACCTCAAGATGTAATTCTAGACGGTTGCTTGAAATTATAAAGAAAGAGAAGTGTCACACCTCAAGATGTAATTCTAGACGGCTGCTTGAAATTATAAAGAAAGAGAAGTGTCACACCTCAAGATGTAATTCCAGACGGCTGCTTGAAATTATAAAGAAAGAGAAGTGTCACACCTCAAGATGTAATTCTAGACGGCCGCTTGAAATTATAAAGAAAGAGAAGTGTCATACCTCAAGATGTAATTCTAGACGGCTGCTTGAAATTATAAAGAGAAGAGAAGTGTCATACCTCAAGATGTAATTCTAGATGGCTGTTTGAAATTATAAAGAAAGAGATGTGTCACACCTCAAGATGTAATTCTAGACGGCTGCTTGAAATTATAAAGAAAGAGAAGTGTCATACCTCAAGATGTAATTCTAGACGGCTGCTTGAAATTTTAAAGAGAAGAGAAGTGTCATACCTCAAGATGTAATTCTAGACGGCTGCTTGAAATTATAAAGAAAGAGAAGTGTCACACCTCAAGATGTAATTCTAGACGGCTGCTTGAAATTATAAAGAAAGAGAAGTGTCATACCTCAAGAGGTAATTCTAGACCGGCACTGTGCCCATGCCGATATCCGTCACAGGTCAGAATGTGCTCCTGACATTGCCTGTAGACTTTTGTTGGAATATGTGTTATAGCTCTGATTGCTGTTCCTGACCAGTGTTTGAAATTTTGTTGAAGATGTTCATACCTCAAGATGAAGTCTAGACGCATGTTTGTATTTATGGCAAGCAGCTCAGTGTGTTTTTCTATGTCTGCATTTCGACTGAAGACTGTCCTAGTTCAAGCTGCTGGGTTTTTTTGGACTTACGAATTGGATTAGATTAATATCTTAGTTCAAAGGTATATTTTTAGGCGAGTGTCTGGATTTATGTAGTTTGACGCACACCCTCAACCGTCCAGTGGGGAGATGACGCACTGAAAACAAAGACTTTAAGAAATATGTCCTAGCTTAAAAAAAAAAGAAATATGTCCCAGCTTAAAAAAACGGGTGTCTGAAATTATGCATAATGAAGTGAGAGCTTAAAATTCTGATTTAGTCGAGTGCCTGTATTTACGTCGAATGACGTCATAACCAAGATCTGATTTAGACGTGCGTCTGAATTATTATAGAATGACGTTAGCGCTCAACACGAACCTACAGACGTAAGACTCCAATGCTAGAGAAGGAAGGTGAAGGCTTAACGAGATTCGTAACAACCCGAATGAGACGTGACATTTTTGTTGACAGTTGCATCCTGGGCAGCCCGGAGCAGTACAAGACTTCAATGGTTCTCATCTTTGAATGCAGATGGCTTTTCTTGAACCGGTTTCGTATGTGGATTTATATACAGTCTGTTGTTTACTCTCTTCTTCTCATATAACATAGATTTCGTTTATTAGGAAAAGCTCAAAACTAATCAAACATAGTTTTTCGTCTATTAGGTAAATTATATCTATCTATCTATCTATCTATCTATCTATCTATCTATCTATCTATCTATCTATCTATCTATCTATCTATCTATCTATCTATCTATCTATCTATCTATCTATCTATCTATCTATCTATCTATCTATCTATCTATCTATCTATCTATCTATCTATCTATCTATCTATATATCTATCTATCTATCTATCTATCTATCTATCTTAGTTGTTTCTGCAAAGTCAACAGCAAATTCCGAAAAGGAGAATACAAGAATAAAGCAAAGTAATCAAGATTTAGATAACAATTCAGTAAATACAAGCACAGGTTTCGGATCATGACTAACAGTTAAGTGCATAATTTAATTTATAAATAGAACTACAAACAAATCTAATCTCACATACGTACACTTCCCCAAAGAATATTTTAATTACACACTAACATTGCCTGGAGCTTGAGTCAGTCCAAACATTAACTAGAGTGTAAACCAGCAAGTCACTCTCATATACGTATACTTTCCAAAAACCCCTCAAAGCCAAGAAATAAATCAAACACCTCTTTCATGGTAGAGGAGAAATAAATAACAATACAAATTAAAAAAAAGCAACACTGATTGTTGTTCTTAGATAGGCGAAGTGTCTGCGAAGATATGGCTCTCTTGAAACAGCCCGTGCATTTCTGTACTCTTGAGGCCCAACTTCGTCCCTCGGCAAGCCCCTAAAGCCTGTTTTGATTAGGAGCGCAATTTTAAAGTTTACGAGTTGGCACTCACAGTTCTATTCCTGTTTTATAGCTGAATGCGATCATTATCATTTGAACGACATTGAATTATTGCCCCTTAGCGATTCTAATTCTTATCTCTAAGTTTTATTCAGGCGGTAAACGCCCGAGTGGGGGTGGGAAGGACAATAGTCTAAAAATGTAAATAAAAGTTGGACTTATATGAAACAAAAAAAAACACGAAACGAAATTATTCAACTAAATTTAAGTACTAAAAGATGCCTCTATAATTAATTGCACTTACAGTTTAATCTTTTCCAGTATAATTAAATGCACTTACAGTTTAATCTTTTCCAGTATAATTAAATGCACTTACAGTTTAATCTTTTCCAGTATAATTAAATGCACTTACAGTTTAATCTTTTCCAGTATAATTAAATGCACTTACAGTTTAATCTTTTCCAGTATAATTAAATGCACTTACAGTTTAATCTTTTCCAGTATAATTAAATGCACTTACAGTTAATCTATTCCAGTATAATTAAGTGCACTTACAGTTAATCTATTCCAGTATAATTAAGTGCACTTACAGTTAATCTATTCCAGTATAATTAAGTGCACTTACAGTTAATCTATTTCAGTATAATTAAGAGTACTTACAGTTTAATATCTTCCAGTATAATTAAGAGTACTTACAGTTTAATATCTTCCAGTATAAATAAGTGCACTTACAGTTAATCTATTCCAGTATAATTAAGTGCACTTACAGTTAATCTATTCCAGTATAATTAAGTGCACTTACAGTTAATCTATTCCAAAGTTTGCTGTTCAAGAAAAGCTTAAAGAAATGCACGTCAGTTTAACAAGATTTGTGTTGCTGTAGACTTTTGGTCCTGATGGTTCTCTTTCTGCCAACGCATCTTTAGTTCTTGGAGGGCAGCACATCCAGTGCTGAGGTGAGGCAGCACTTTAGTAAATTTCTCACTAATAATGCTAGAATAAAACCTTTGTGCACTGAAGGGCACTGTATTTTCTTGATTATTGTTAATTGTTTCCTGGTGGATCCTTTGTGCACTGTATTGTCTTGATTTTTGTCTCGATTATTAACTCTTTACCTGGTGGGTCCTTTGTGCACTGTATTGTCTTGATTTTTTCTCGATTATTAACTCTTTACCTGGTGGGTCCTCAGTAGAAGTAGGACAACCATCGCGCACCCCCAGTGTTATTACACATCTAACGGAAAGAATACATTAAATATGTCAATTCCTTTTACAGTAATCAGCTAGAGCATTCCAAATCAATCAATCAATCAATCTATCTATCTATCTATCTATCTATCTATCTATCTATCTATCTATCTATCTATCTATCTATCTATCTATCTATCTATCTATCTATCTATCTATCTATCTATCTATCTATCTATCTATCTGTCTGCCTGTCTGTCTGTCTGTCAGTCTATCTATCTAACTATCTATCTATCTATCTATCTATCTATCTATCTATCTATCTATCTATCTATCTATCTATCTATCTATCTATCTATCTATCTATCTATCTATCTATCTATCTGTCAGTCTATCTATCTGTCTATCTATCTATCTATCTGTTGCAAAGTTCCTGGTGAGAAAATGGTAAAAGTGTAGCGATGAATTTAAACCGAAAGGACGTCAGCATAACGTCTCGATTTTAAGGTAGAGGCAAATGCATAAATAATTCCCCCCCCCCCTTCTTGTTTTCATGCCCTACGTTCCAACTGCTATTTGTATTTAAGAATTAATTCGCTCAGGTGCGCATGATTCTAGAAATGCGATAGTTCATTTGAACAGCAATAAATTAGTTGGTCGCATATTTCGTGTGTTATTTTTTTTTATCTGGTAAAGTCTCAGATGGAGGAATGGAGGAATTAAATTAAAAAATATAAAATTAAGACAGTGATAAATCTGCACAAGCAATCTCTATATAAATGGACAGTGTTTAATATAGAACAGAAAGACATACATAGCTATTAGGAAACCTATTTAACAAAGCACTGTATTTTTCTTTCTTTTTTTTGCCGCATTGTAAAGACAAAGTGAACACAGCAGAAAGGAGGAGAACAGAAAATGGTGACGTATATTTCTTTCTTATTAAATTAAAATCAAGGAGCTATGGTTTGCTTTCTATTTGCTGTAAGCACGGGATCAAGTCGTGAAGACCTGTGCTAATAATAGCTTAAGTTTCACTTCCTTTAATAGAAGAAATGGGAATGCCACAGGCAAGGCGACAAGTGGGCAGGAAGGCCCACCTTTTTCTCCAAAGGTAATACAATAAAATTTAAAATTAAACTTCCACTTTGAACACCTCACCAACCTGGCTCGCTGTGGATGATGCTAATATAAAAGTAAAGAAGTAAATCAGTATGAAAGAACAGAAAAAGAACGAAGTTTGATGGACAGAAGGTAAGAAAAGAAGGAAAGTAAAAAAGAAGAGTGAAAGGTAAAATAACAACTGACTTAAGGACAAATGTGAAGAAAGAACGGAAAAAAGACTGAATGAAAGGAGGTTGATTGAAAGAAAGAAAGAATAAATAAATAAATAAAGATAGAAAGTATGAAGGAAAGAATGTGATAAAAAAAAAGGCAAAGGAAGACAGAAAAATGAAAGAATGTTTAAGAAGCGAATGTGAAAAAGAAAGAAAGGAAGGAAAAAAGAATACTAAAATAAAGAAGGGAAGAAAAATGAGTGAAAGAAAAAAGGTTTAATAAACGAATGAGAAAAAAGAAAGGAGGAAGGAAAAAACAGTGAAGAGTAAAGAAAGACTGTATAATAAATACATTTGGAAAAGAAAAAGTTCAAATAAGAATAATAAAAATGCAGAGTAAGAAGCAAAGAAATAAAGAATGATAAAAGAAAGGAACATAAAAAGACAAACAAAAGAAAGACAAACACAAAAAACAAAAGACCATAAGGAATAATCTTTTAAAAATTTGAATGTATTGTCAATAGCTAAGCATGAAAGTTCTGTACAGAAATAAATCATGAAGGAAATGTCATGAATGAAAACATGAAAACATTGTAATGAAGTACAATTTTAAAGTGTTGTGATTGTCATATAATGGCTTATGTAGCCCACATTCACCCTCCTCTAAAAGTAGGCTACAGTCGAGTGAGCTACATAGGCAAGAGGCTGGTGATCTGTCTGAATGACAAAATGCTTGCCATAAAGGTAGGCTTGGAATTTCTGGACTGCCCTGACAATTATGGTACTAATAGAACTAAGAGCAACCACCTACTGGTATTGCATAGCATAATCAATGATGGTGAGGATCCATCTGTCGACCCAATGAGGGCACAAATTCCCCACTGAGATCAATGACTACATGGCTAAAAGGAATATCAGTTGTTGGTTCAACTAGTGGAACTGGGTGTTTTGTCATTTTATTCACTTGCTGATAGATTTCACCTGACTCATGGTACTAAGGGATGTCCCTTATCTTACCTGGCCAATAAAACTCAGCCTACACATGAGTTAAAGTTGTGCTTGGTCCTAGATGACCATCGGTGGGTAAGTCATGAGCAAAATGCAGCAATTTCACTTGATAGCTCAGATGTACCCCCAAGTGACTGATATCAGTCACTTCCTGTTTACAAATCAAGAGACCATCATTCCAGTTAAACTCAATAGCTTTGATGGAAGATTTAGATATTTATGATCCTGAGAGCTTGATATTCTCTCAACATTTCTCTATAGAATTGTCTGTCAATTGTGCTGCTCTGAGCATGGCATTTTCCCACTTAGTTTCAGCCAGTGTGAAAGTCAGAAATAATTATGTGCTGTGCAGTGACTGAGTCGAGGGTGACTTCCTGATGACTCATCCCACCAATGACAGTTTCAACCAAAGTCATCACATTTCACCTTCACACTTGCTATTTACTATTTCTGGTTCACCTTGCATATCCTCATGTACGTCATTAGCTTCAGCTTTTTGCACTGGAGCTTGCCTATGAGTGAGTAAACACATTGTCAAGCAAATCTGGGATGTCCTCACCATTGAGAATGTATTTACATCCCATGATAACACTCTCAACACAATTTACTAGACATACAGCCTGAATGCATCCACAACATATTTGCTATGTCTACCACCATAATGGGTACTTTATCTTTTAACAAAATTAATCCCACAATAAGCTAGTGTGATTATTTGAAACTATCCAGTGTAGTCACTTTCCTTCACTAGAATAAGGTATACTACTAATCCTACTCCACACAGAGGATTGGAACACAGTGTCCTTTTATATATGCATTAAAATTAGGTGCACCATTTGGTTCTATGATATTTATGTTACCTGGGCAATAACATTTAATATGGCCTGGTTTGCCACAGCTAAAGCACACTACTGGTTCATACTTAACAACTTTGTCTTTACTGTTGGGGTGAGATGTGGGTACTCTATCTTTCTTCTTACTAAATAGAGAAAGTGTGGGAAAGGATCCTGTGTTATGTTTATTATCTGGCATGTCATTCTGTCATTCCGGAATCACTTGTCCTTTAACTGGCCTGCATGATTCAAAATTATGCCTAGCTGTCAGTTTAACACATGTCTCATATATTTCTTCATATCTGTCAGCTGCTTCTAAGCCAAACCCCTCAGATGTTTTAGTCTTTTGTCCTTAACATAAGCTAAAAGTGCTAGTGGGCATGATGCATGTAATTCGTCAATCACAAAGTGATCCCTAACATCTTTTATTCTGTAATCTTTTTCACTTTCATTCTGTTTTATTTGTAGTTCTTCTCTTTCATGTTCCTTTTTATTTCTAGTTCTTCTCTTTCTTTTACATAGTTTATAGCATAATCTATAGCTTCATGCCATGAAACGCCAAGTCATTGGCTTCCTCCTTCCCAATCTCTATCCAGATCTATTTATATCCCCTAAAATCTTGAAACTAAACTAGCTGACTGGCAAGCTATCTGAATGATATGACAAAGGTATTTCCACACACAGTTAAGTAACTCATAAACTTTAAATCTAGTTACTTAAATGCACAATCAATATAAACAATATAATCACACACGTCAACAATGGAACTATTGCAATACATATATCAATAAAATATGCAATCATTAATATAATTCAAAAGGTTAATCACAATGTTTTTTCAAAAGTGAAAAAAGCGGATAGACAAAGCACGTTTACCATGGTCGTAGTGGTTTATAATTAATAAACAAGGAGATTCAGATAAAAAAAATAAAAGGCTATTTTTCCCTATAAAATATAATCAGGGAACAAATATTACATTTCCAGTTCATTCACTTTTAAACTCCATTCATTCTTATATGCTTGTCTCAAATTACAGTTTCATGGCAACATAATTTATTAGTCCAATATCTGCACATAGCATAATAGTTTTAGGAAAAGGTTCACTAGAAACAATGCCGAGTTTTTAGCATACTCTATGTAAGCATCAGTGTTCACAATTTGTAGAAATAACAGTCTACTCACTTAATACATTTCTATGTAAAACGCAAGTATAACATATCAATAGCAAAAAATGCACAAAATATTTCTAAATCTATTCTTTCTAAATCAGTCAGTTAACTCATCTTTAAGCTAATGGCCACTTTTCAGGACCAGACTTCTTGCCACATCAAATTCAAATGATTTGACAATAGAATTCTCTACAGCAGCTAAACGTTTAATCTCAGCCCATTGGCTGGTCTCGTTCTCATAAATCTTAACCATTGGATGATAAAAACTACTCATCTAGTTGGAATTGATTTGGATAGTGGGATGAACATTCTGCTTAGTTAATGAAATTATTATTATTATAATTAATTAATCTTTCATATAACAAGTGATGAGAATCTTAATTTATTTTATTAATAATCCTCTAACAGACACCACTCATCTCTGACTTGGCAGATATGCTGGTGCTGTAAGCGTTTTCTCTCTTCCACAACATAAACAACATTTACAGTCACATAATTTTTCAGCAGGGTGGAAAACTTCTTACTAAAGGAAAAGACATATCCGACTTTAATCTATATTTAACAATATCCACCCACTTTTTTCTCCAACATAAGAATTATCAATATCAATATGCATAAGACAGTCAATAAATTTATGAAATGAACAATCAAATATAAATATGACAATTACAATGAAATAGATTACTTGACATCAGTATTCCATGAAGACACTTTTGGACAATTTTGTGTTACACAGTCTCTCTATATATAAAGAAATAAAATTACAGTTCAATAATAGAGCCAATACAAGTTGAATAATAGTCCTATCAGAGAATAGAAATGGAGTTATTAGAGGTAAGTTATAGTAATTTTTTACATGACCTGGATTAAGCATTGTTTCAACAGTCTTTCACGGGCCTTGCAAAAATGTCACAGTGTAAATTAACAAGAGTCTTCTGCCACATGCATGAAAACAATGGACACACTGTTTATTCTCAACAAACATGAGCACTCTCTTCACTGTGTCCATTACTTCAAGCAGAACATGATGATTACAGTAAATCTAGCAACTTCAATATACTAGAATTCTCCCAATGTGTCCAGCATATATCAGTTGTGTGTAGCATACTCCCTCATGCTTACACACACCACAACAGATGTTTCTGCATCTTCTTGGTCATACAGGTTTATTACTGGTGAACACATGAAGAGTAATTGGGAACTTGAAACTTGGAACTCAAACACAAACTCAAAGCTTGAAACCCAAAGACAAAAAGACCACTTGTTTACTGCAAAATACAATCAAGGGGCAAACCTAAGTTTCCTGTTTATCACAATATAACTCCATTCTATCTCATATCCCATTCTCAACTTACAATCTCCTGCAACAGTATTTATTAGCCCGATGCACACACATGGTAAAATAAACACAGCATATCAAACAATGGCAAGTGTCAGCACATTACATGTGTGCAGCTTAGTTCAAACATTTGTAGAAATAAATGTCAACTCACATAGTACTTCTGTACATAAACACAATTATTAGATATCAAAGGTAAAATGCATGAAATGTTTCTAAGTCCATTCTCTCTCAATCAGTCAGTGTAACTCACCATGAAGCTAACAACTGCCTTTCAAAGCCGGACTTTCTTCTTCCACTCCGAAATTAAAAGTGACTAGAGAGCAGACTTTTCTACAGCAAGAGAACTCCTTAAATTCAAAAGATTGGCTAGTCTCGTTCTCGTAAATCATGATAATAGAAAACTACTCCTCAGTTTGCATTATGTCAGCAATCTAGAATGTTCTTGCCTGGAGCTGTTTACTTCAAGTGAGACACTTTCAAAAATAACACCTTCAGGAGTGCCCCAAGGTCGAGTTATTCTGACAATTTATAGCAATTTATATAACAATTTAAATTGTTAAAAGAGAGAGGCAAATTTACTCTGTCAGATTGCATCAGCAATTTCTAGCATATTCTCAACTCGTGTTGTTTACTCCATCTCTAACACTTACAAAAAGTAAGGAGTGCCCAAGATTGGATTACTTTGACAATTTAACACTTTTATAACAATTAATATTCTAGAAATAGCGACAGGTAAATTTACTCCGCCATACAATGATTAAATGTATGAAAGAGAACTCATACTGTTATTTAAAATACAAAAAATGTGTTTTAATCACCCCAGATTCACATTTCCTTTGACTAATATTGTGTTACTTCGATTTAATATGTATCAGAATTAAAATTAAATTCATGAGATGAATATCGCTGACAAGAACTTCTAAGTAAACAAAACTCACGAAAATTTGTTTATTTTCCTTAGGTAGTTTCTATCATGTTTTTCTTATCTATTCTTTTCTTCTTTCCTTTTTCCATTATCTCTTTTTTTCTCTTCCTTCCTTTTTCCATTATCTCTTTTTTCTCTTACTTCCTTTTTCCATTATCTCTTTTTTCTCTTCCTTCCTTTTTCCATTATCTCTTTTTCCTCTTCCTTCATTTTCTCGTATTGTTTCTTCTTTCTCCTCTTTTCTTCATTTATATTTGTTTTCCTCTTTCTTTCCCCCTTATTTCTTTCTGTCTTCTTTTCATTTTGTTTCGTTTTTTTTTCTTCACCCTTACCTTCTTATTTTCACTAACCTTGACCCTCCCTTCATTCGTCTTTCCCTTTCTTCTTCCCTACTTCTTCCTGTTTTCGATTTTCTCTTTCTTCTTCCATATTTTTCTTCATTGCTTCTGTCTTGGTTTGTTCTTACTCGTATTTCTTTCTACTTTTAATATTATTGCATACTTGAAAGGGGGAACTGAAATATAATGCTCATTTTGTCTCTCTCTTGATTTGGAAATAATGAAATAAAAAGAAATCAAACGTATATTTGATTCCAATCTTATCTCCCCCCCTCCCCCCTCATAACTTCTGCATGACATTTTAACGAATAAGATATGTCTGTGCAAGCAACGACAGACTAACTGATACATGTATACTCGTATACATGATCAAGGTCAAGCTCATGTTATGCCGAGCAGCGGGGAAGGAGGGGGGAGGGTGTAAACGTCGTCAAGGACTCTTCTAATGCCAGTCCCGGAAGTGGGATAAAGTGAGTTCGCGTCACAAATAGACTCTGAATATACAGTAATGGATATCTTAACCGATATGCATTAACGGACATCAATGCAACCAAACAACAGTACGAACACTCTATTTACACTGTATTAAAAGACAGAAATGCAAACAAATAAAAGCATTAGTAAATATCAATTTCATTCAACACTTCTAGTTTTCACACACTTACAACACGCTATGAACAGACATTCTTAACATAAATAAAATATACACCCATAAAATAGTATACTTTTATTAAGCGAGTTTGTCATTTACACTCATCGACTCAACAACCCAGTCCAACTAATACTCTAGTTTGGCTTATCTCACATACTTAAAAAACGTCCGGTCAATTATCAATTGATCAACTATATTAAAAAATTCATAAGTTTGGCCTTATCTCACACTCCCTACAGTGTTGCTTTAACACATAAATTCAGCAGTGTAGCCTTATTACATACTCCCCACATTGTTGCTTTAACATAAATTCATCAGTGTGACCTTACCGCACACTCCCAAAAGTGTTGCTCTAACATAAATTCATCAGTGTGGCCTTACCTCACACTCCCCAAAGTGTTGCTTTAACATAAATTCATCAGTGCGGCCTTATCACATACTCCCCAATCTTACTTTCAATATAAATTCATTAGTGTGTCCTTATGTAGCACATAAATAATACAACAATAGAATACTGTAAGAATATTAACTAAATTTGTGATAACGAATTACGATTACGAGAAATAAATTCACCTCCCTCATAGCCCTCTCTGTCTTATATAAACTTCCTGCACTCTCTGAGTTCTAGCGGGCTAAAGCATACACTAGCTGACTAGCACGTTATACCAATTATATATTTATGTAAACAAGACTGTCTCTCTAATATTCACTATACAAATTAAACTTAAATAAACCAAACTGTCTTTTGAGTTTAAAAAAAATAAATAAAACAAACTGTCTTTTGTGTTAAAAAGGTTTATAACTGAAACTTGCTCAAGCGGTGAGAAATCAAGTTTGTTTTGAAGCAGCATCTAGAACAAATATACAACAAGAAACAATCTAAACATATAAATCAAAATCTAGGACATCAAGTAAATGTCTTCCAATATGTTACGTAGTACCCCGTGTATAGGCGTGAGCAGATTGCGTGCTTTGCTCTCAGTCCACAAGTAGAAAGGGACGCAATTCTTTCCTTTGGTAAAGCGACAAAATTGCGGGACTTAACGGACGAGGACACGATCACGCTAGTGAAAAAGTCAGTGCGGCGACTACTCTGGCAGTTAGGCGTTTAGAGCCGCATGGATGACGGCGTCACGCTGGCTGAAGAAAAGAGGCATTGTAGACCGCTCCACACATCTCCCCTCGTGTACTCCCCCCCCCATCCCTTTTCCCCCACAACCCCCTCACCCAGCGCGAAAGCGGCGGAAGCCGACAGCGCCCCCTCTACATTAGCAAGTAGCCTCTCGTGCACACACGTAATCTTCAGACTGAAAAGAACAGTTTTTAATTCACAGCGAACACTCATGTCAGTCTTGAACGTTGTCTCGCAAAACATAAGATACATAAAACGTGTTTGTTTCCCACTACGCAGATATGTCAGTTTGAGTTTACTCCTCTACAATGAGAAAAACAAGAGAATTTTTATTCTAGATGGGCTGTGGTGCACGTTGATATTTGACCGTAGTTCAGGTCAGAGGTCAAAAATCTCAAAAATCATATTACGTAAGGTATCCAAGCAACCAGCAATGTCTTTCTCCAGGTCCGACGTCGCTAGTTCTTGGTTCAAAGACAAATATTTATTTTTTACAACACTACAAGAACTTCAAGAACAACAACCACCGTCTACTACAACAATAACATACTACTACTACTTACTGCTACTACAACTTCTACCATACTGCTGCTACTACTACTACTACTACTGTAACTACTAAGTGCACTTAATCTTCCATAAAATGTGAGATATCTTTAAGCGATTTGCAATTTTCACTAAAATATACGCTAACTCACAGCACAAAAGAAATACATATTCATAACTGTACACTAGCTCACAGTAATAAACACACATAAAGGAATATCAAATTTACCTAAAATATTTAAACATATACACCACACATTCACTCAAGTGTACACGAAAACACATTTATTACATATACATACACAAACACACACACAAAAAATTATAATATTTTGTTATAATTATTTATAACATGCTATTTATAAGTTCATAATAATAAACACATAAAATAACGTAATAAAGAGAAACATTTAACATACAAGGTACACATTTAGAGCTGTAAGAAAAAGTACATTTTAAGGTGAAGCAAAATGTAGCATTCTGCTGGGAGATGGGCAGAATATTAATTCTCTACCATCCATGTTGACCCGTAACCTTAGGCTAATCCACCCAAACAACTTCTGTCTGGCCACACGTGTCAAAAGGATGAATTGTAATTTCTAAAGAGGGGTAAATGTGTAGATGACGTTGGGGGCTCAGCCAATGACGTAAAAACGACGACAAAGACCGGTCTAAAAACGCATTTCGCAAAAAAAAAAAAAAACGCAAACGGATAGGCCCGTCATCGACTTGGGAGGTAAATGTGAGGGCGAAGATAACGACTCTTGGACGAGATAGTTCAGCTAGGGCCGGTTATCTTGGACAAGTAACACTTGGGGAAGGAGGTAATTAGTGATGTACCCAGGGCTTGACTTAGTCACTCCCAGATCCCGAAAGTCAAAGACCATGTCGTGGCTATTGTGTATGATTGCATGAGCGGATTAATTGAATGTGGAGAAATAATTATTAAAATATGAATATTGTCACACATTAAACAATCAGAGACCCCATACCCATTCACACACAGTGATCTAATAGACTGACATCATTTAGTATACATTCCTTTAACAGTACGGCAGCAGCTAGATCACAGCGTTCTGGTAGTATAATCTTTCTTTCTTTCCGAATTTCTTTCTTTCTTTCTTTCTTTCTTTCTTTCTTTCTTTCTTTCTTTCTTTCTTTCTTTCTTTCTTTCTTTCTTTCTTTCTTTCTTTCTTTCTTTCTTTCTTTCTTTCTTTCTTTCTTTCTTCTTTCTTTCTTTCTTTCTTTCTTTCTTTCTTTCTTTCTTTCTTTCTTTCTTTCTTCCTTCCTTCCTTTTTTCTTCCTTTCTTTCTTTCTTTCTTTCTTTCTTTCTTTCTTTCTTTCTTTCCGAATTTCTTTCTTTCTTTCTTTCTTTCTTTCTTTCTTTCTTTCTTTCTTTCTTTCTTTCTTTCTTTCTTTCTTTCTTTCTTTCTTTCTTTCTTTCTTTCTTTCTTTCTTTCCGAATAAAGCAGAATAGTTATATATAGCTTTGTAGTTATTAAACTTTCTTTTATTTCTTAAGAAGAAAGTAAAGAAACTATCTTATCAGACAATTCTCACAGATGTCTAATCATTGAAATGAAGACAGTCGCCCTCGACGCACTTTTAAAAAAAAAAATGAAATTAGATTGGAGGTGTTTTATTCCGATAAATAGATGTTTGTATATTATTCCACAAAACCATTAACAAAACCAAACAGGAAAACAAAACCCTCAACAACCAAAAAAGAATTCGAGAGCATACATTTTTGCAATTGTATTATTTTACAAAGCTCAGCAGCTCCTGTAACGGACGGCAGATTCGGTGTTGCCTTTCATGAAAGCGTCACTAATTAAAACTCTTTTATGTTTCTTCTATCACCATTCCATCTCGATGTTTGCTGCACGCCCGTTTTCTTAGGCAAGGCTTACCCACACAACAGGCGTTTAAAAGTAAAATGGAGACGATACCACAGAAATTAGAGAAAAATAATATGTGTGGTTGAATGGAGACAAGAAAGAAGGTGCGATAATCTACATGCTATAACAAATATGAAATATTTTTAAAAGGCAAAAAAAAAACTACATAACGAAAGAAATAACTTGCCATTAACTTTTAGAAACAGTATACGCTTTAAAATTTAAACAATAATTTAGAAGAGATTATGAGCTCACACACTTTTATAATGTGGAGGGTGGGGTGGTGGGAGAGGGAGGACGGTGGTGGCAGCAAAACACAAGAAAAATAATTCATCAAATATAAATATTATTTTGCAAACCATTCCTTGACCTTATAAAATTCTTGGGAGGGGTTATGGAATAATTGGTCCTCTGGTAAGAGGGGAGCTGAGTGCTCCGACACCAGCGATTATATGAAATGGCCATTGATGGAGTCACAACCTGTTTATTTCCTCCTCCGACTGAGTTGATAATTGAAACCGACGAGACTCCTGACTACATTTTTCTTTGTCATAGCGTGATATCACGGTTTAAAATGTGTCCAAACATATTTACTTTACTGACTGCACTTACAGATAATTCCTTGACTGCACTTATAGATAATTCACTGAATGCAAATACACTTCTGAGACATCAGCTACACCAGAGGTGCGGAAAGCTTCATTGTTTGCTATAAGATTTGACCTTGACTCAGGTCATTCACCCCCATTTAAAAAAAAATTAAAATACGTACCTCCACGCTTTGTTTACTTCTGACTAGTGCCAAATGTTTTGTTTTATTAAATATTAAACGGTCTAAGTGTTTAATTATGCTCATTTTCATTCAACTTGCTCGATTTAAAAAACAATAATATTTTATTCACTTTTACAGATCTTGTTTATGTTAAAGTGTTCAGTTTCACATGTCTTTTACATGTTTATCGTGTTCAGTTTCACACATTGTTCACATTTTCACTTGTTCAGTTTAACACATTTCACACGATTATCTTGTTCAGATTCACATATTTATCGTGTTCAGTTTCAAATGTCCTGTGCATGTTTATCGTATGTCGATTCACATATTGTTCACACTCTCATCTTGATCAGTTTAACATATTTAACACTTATATCTTGTTCAGATTCACATAACTTTCACATATTTATCTTATTGAGTTTCACATATATTTTCACATATTGAAATTTCTTGACCAGGTCTTGCAGACGTTGTACTTGTAGCCTGACCAGTTTTTACAGCTCTTTGCATGTTATCTTTTTCACTCTCGCAGATCTGCTACACCTTCACTTTCTTCATTTCAATCATCTTTCACACTTTTCATATTGTTTACATTCACATTTCACTTTGTTCCTTTTACGCACCTGTTGCTCAAGTGTCACCATTAGCAAAGTAATTAGGCTGTCCCTCCATTAAGTTTGTAACTCTACCTGCCACAAACGAAGAGAGGTATCACCGAACAAAGATAAGAAAAAAATAAACGCAGTGCAAACTGAATCAGATTTAATTTCACATGCGTAGAAGCTTGATTCCTTTTATAATGATGATATTCAAGATGGCAGCACAGCATTCAGAATATCGTCACTGGTCTGTTGTTGAGATCTGCCTGTAACATGTCTACAGTAGGAACACTTGTAAATACGCAAATGTAGCTGTTACACCTGTATCTAGTTTTGGCATCCTTTTAAAAAGATTATCCATTTACCTAGGAAGTAATTAAATTCGTAATAATCTCAAATTATCATTGGAGAGAGGGGGGTAGGAATTATGGAAACGATTTCTTTGCACTAAAATAGACCACAACACATAAAAGTCTGATGTAGAGGATATGGTCACATATACTTTGCAAAATATATTTATATTTCAGTCTAAATTAAATTATTTAAGTGTGTTTTCATGTTTGGCACTCGTAGAACAGGTTTGCAATGTTTCATATTCTAATGGACTGATAGAATACAAGCGTTTACAGATTTGCAATTAGCGCGAAATGCAGCCCAGCCCTCCTCAACTTTGCAAAGCCACAAGATACTCTTCATGGACCCGTTCACATTTCTCTTCATGGACCTATTTAAGGTTATTTTCTTGGTCCTATTCAAGGTTCTCGTGCTGGACCTATTCAAGGTTATCTTCTTTGACCTATTTAAAGCTGTTTTGATAGACCTATTCAAGGTTCTCGTGCTGGACTTATTCATGGTTCTCTTGTTGGAACTATTTAAGGTTCTCATCTTGGACCTATTCAAGGTTCTCTTGTTGGACCTGTTTAAGGTTGTTTTGTTGGACCTATTCATGGTTCTCTTGTTGGACCTGTTCAAGGTTCTTTTCTTGGACCTGTTTAGGTTGTTTTGTTGGACCTATTCAAGGTTCTCTTGTTGGACCTGTTTAGGTTGTTTTGTTGGACCTATTCAAGGTTCTCTTGTTGGACCTGTTTAGGTTGTTTTGTTGGACCTATTCAAGGTTCTCTTGTTGGACCTGTTTAAGGTTGTTTTGTTGGACCTATTCAAGGTTCTCTTGTTGGACCTGTTTAGGTTGTTTTGTTGGACCTATTCAAGGTTCTCTTGTTGGACCTATTTAAGGTTGTTCTGTTGGACCTATTCAAGGTCTCTTGTTGGACCTATTCGAGTTCTCCTGTTGGACCTATTCAAGGGTCACAATGAACATATAAAGGGAAACACACCTAAAAAAAGGTGAACAAGCTGTATTTGCAGCCTTCTCTTAGTTGAAGCAACAAAAAATATTTACGAGATTATAAGTGCCGTCAAAACGTTTATTATTACTGCAACCATCCCACCTGCTTCTTCTCACTGCATGCTGCAGAAACTTCAGAAAGTTAATAACACGACCACATGCATGATTCCAAGAGGACACAGAATCCATTACACACAACTTCGTCTTCACTCCATTCTCTGGTGTCCTGATCACACAACTCCATAAAAGGTATTAACGTTCACACAGCCTCCACCTCCCTGTTCACTTTACTACATTGGCTGGATGTTCCTTCCAATCCGTAGGCTAGATAAATGTTCACATCACTCACTATATTTCATGCATGTTAACACCACTCAGTACACATTCTTCTTCATATAGACAGTTGAGAGTGTACTCATAGATCTTCATATTATTGGACTGCTTTAGGTTTCATGGGAAATAAAAAGGTTTTCCTCATTGTGAAGGTTGTATATGAAATACTACTTTTTCATCATTGTGAAGGTTGTATATGAACTACTACTTTTTCATCATTGTGAAGGTTGTATGTGACATAATACTTAATTCAACTAGTTTATAGTTGTAACTGAAAAATAAATAATTAAGACTTTTGTGACAATTTTGTAGCCCGAGCTTAGCTATACGTCGTCACACTCACATCCTTTCATCTGTCACGATCACTTCATTGACAAACCCTACTCTTTGTTCACCAGTAACGAACGAACCATTTTTAGACCGGTCTCTTTAATTAGGTCACAATATATTCTTGATTACAGGGAGCTCTTTGTTTGTCGGCTATGGACTGTTCATTTTCAGACTGCTCTCCGCAAGCTACCCACTACTGTAGCTATCTATCCATTATTAAAGGTCTTCCTTGGCGAGTAGCTGTCTATCCATTATTAAAGGTCTTCCTTGGCGAGTAGTAATTTGTTTAATATCAAACTGTTCACATTGGACCTGTGGACTGTTGTGTGCATTTGGCTTGATTATTTGCCACACACTAACATATTTACATTTCTTGCTTGCCTGCAACAAATTGTCCATTATCAAATTTGTGTTTCTTGTTGATTTGTCACGAAATGCCCTTGTAATAGATCTGACAGGAAATGCCCTTACTTGTATTAGATCTGACACAAAATGCCCTTAACTTATACTTGTATTAGATCTGACAGGAAATGTCCTTCCTTGAATTAGATCTGTCACTTATTATTTTTTTAGATCTGACTTGAAATGCCCTTAACTTATATTTGTATTAGATCTGACAGGAAATGCTCTTACTTTTATTTGTATTAGATCTGACAGGAAATGCTCTTACTTTTATTTGTATTAGATCTGACAGGAGATGCCCTTACTTTTATTAGATCTGACACGAAATGCCCTTTTATTTGTATTGATTTTCTGAACGAACCGTACATTAATATATATGTTCTTGTATACCAATCACGTTATGCCTGGTTATCTTCTCTTTGCTAGCTTCTTTAATTAGTCCATTCTATATCGTCGTCCTTTCTTAGCTGTCACGAACTGTCAAAGCATGCAGCTTCCCACCATCAGACTGTCTTATCTAGAATTCACATCTTATCGGCTGAGCTGTCACGAACTGTCCATTACCGTTTATGACCCATGTGTTTTACAATTGTGATGAACAGGTCGTTATTATTACTGATAGCCTTTCCCTTCAGTTATCTTCCCCGATGTCTCCCTTATCAGACTGTCATTCTCGTTTGTCAGTCACGATCTGTCCGGACTTTTCCTTTAAAAAAAAAAAAAAAAAAATGTCCATCGCACGCGTCTGTCGACATCGTCAGAAAAGTCGTTCTATTTCGATCGTGAAGTGTATCATCACCAACTTCATATGCTGCATAAGGGGTTAAAAGAAAACAACAAACAGAACGTCACTTTAAACGTCCCTCTCTGCGCAAGTTTAACCAACGTCTCCGATTCCCACGAGGCCAGTTTGATGCAGCTCTATGACGGATAGCAGGACCCACATAACAGATTAATCGCGCCTTATCTGGGAAACACTCGAGCACTGATTGCTTGCTGGAAGAGCACTTGTGTGTATGCATGCGTGCGTGTGTTTTAGTGTGTATGTTTGTGCGTTGCCTAGGCGCGTGTAGGGCAAGCTTTTGACTGAAACACAGCGCACCAGGATTCGGTGAGCAACGCAGACGATTGGATGGAGTATACGTGGGATTGTTTCATCTTACAGACTAATTTAATAACGTTGAAACTATTATGGCACTTCACTTTCTTGATTTGAACGTAATAAACCATTTGTAAATTTGTAACGCGTAAAAGCAATACAATATACGTCATAATTGGTTCGCAGTCATCCAAGTAGTGATACTAATCTTTGTATGTGTATTCTGATTGATATTCGAGATTCGAAATTGAACAGCAATACAATTTTCTTTTCTTCTAAAATCTGTTCCGTACAAAAACAATATGCACTTATTTCATTTTTGCTTCCTTAGAACGAAGTCTTAATTGCATTTTAATAGACATAGATAGTTTATAGCTGGTGTACGCAGTAACGAAACATCTAAACGTAGTGTGGTTAGTATCGCGCGCTGATTAGCTCGTCAATTGCACATTGAATTTGTTTGAAGACAAACAAACAACAAAAACAAAACGCGATAGCAAAAGAAGGAAAAGTAGCCCCCAAATAACTGAAGAAGTAGTGCAATAAACATGCTCTCCCGATTCCACCTTCAATTGTGGAAAATGATTGGTTGTTAAAGAGGCACGAATTGCACGTGGGCTCGCGGCGGTTTCTGCCCACTGTTTGAGCGTGATGCTAATATATTCCCGCAGACAAGGGACAGAGTCACAGGTCTAGTTAGTTCGGAGCGGTCAGATCTAGTTAGTCGGAGCGGATAGTCAGTCATCGCCCAAGTATAACTTCCGAAAACTTTTATTTGATGACGAGTTAGCGGTTTCATTTGGCGACAGAAACATTTATTTCTTTCATCAACGAGAAATGACAAGTTTGCATTAACGTTTGAACTATAAAATTTCGTAGAGTTTAGAAACAACACAGCACAAAGAGGAAAGATAACTCTGACTACTTTAAACGCTCAACACCTGGTTAGGCTGCTTGAAGTATTTTGGCAAGTGCAAGAAGTATGAAAATCGAAATGAAAGAAATTCACAAAGTACTATAAGAATCCTCCTCATCATCTCCACCACCACCACCACCTGAATCCACCGAAAAACATATTTGATTTTTAATCAGATATTTATAATTCTAATTTCATAAACGACATATTAAATAATATAATTTTAGTAAATCATATAGCTTAAATTAAAGAATATATTATCGTGCTGTTAAAAAATCTCTAGGTGAAATAGAAAAGGGAACTCATAATTTCATTTTTACCGTTCTAATTTTTATTTTTTAATTTGTATTTGAATGTACTGAGTGCAAGAAAAAGGAAACAGCTTTTTCCCCTTAAAGAAGCAGCACCATTTTTTATTACAGTCTGAAGTCTTGGAACATTATTCGAAACAAAAGATCACTCGATTTATTGCGCTTGTAGAACAAGGGAGATTAGCCACAAAAGAGTATTAATTATTTTATAGTCGTGAACGTCTCAAAGATAAAAGAAAGCCACTGTTCGACATTTGAACACAGAGGCGTAACTTCTGTGCAAGATGGCATTAATGTCCCAGTTGCTTCTGTTGGTCACACTTCTGGCATTCTTACGAGCAAGCGTATCGTCAGGTGATGCGACATATGAGGGTAAGTAAACAGCACCCCCTCATTTACAATAATTTACATTGCCTGTGGTATTTAATTTGCTTTAATCCTTGAACGATTTACAGTTTTCGGTTTCAGCTTACGACGGCAAGTAAATATATGTTTTCTTTTAATAATGGAACACTGCCTGTTGTATTTAATAATGTTTTAAATCTTCAAAGACAATGACTGAACAGTTGTCGGGTTCAACGTATGAGGGTAAGTAAATAAATATTTTCTTTTAATAATATACATTGTTTTTATTTAACTTTTAAAAAAAGATCTTCGCAGACAGTCATGGTACGGTTTCTTGGAGTCTTTGATACAATGCCATTTTAGGTACCTTGAGAGAACAGCAGTCTAGTTGTTGATCGGTGCATGGACATGATGTGAAATAGTCCGCTTGTCTAGTTAGTGTCATAATGCCTGGGTGTATACTATGTGGTAGTGTCTAGGCGTAGACTGTTAGATATAAGATGGTTGTGTATTATTTTAGTAGTGACGGAATATTATGTGTCAGCGCATGGATAAATGATGTTTGAGACTGTCTGAGTGTATTAATTTTGGTAATATCTGGGTAGTATTCTTCGATATTGCCATTGGCACATTCGTTAAAAAAAAATCTAGCTGCTATATATAGCTTCGGTTTCGTGCATACTTTTCTTTTCCACAGGACGTAACTGTTTTTGACAATCAGTTAAGTAGCAATTTAATTCAGTAAATAATCGTCATAAAATTCGCCACCACTAGCACCTCCATCATCATCATCATCATCATCATCATCATCATCACCACAATTATCCACATTGGTTGTCGGACTTCGAATGAGACGAATGTTGTATAAATGTATATAGTTTTTATTTTATGCCTTTAAAGATAATTTCTTTCGCTCTTCACTACCTTTTATATGTTATAAATTCATGACAAACGCCATTCATAATCATACTGATTAGATTAGAATAATAGCGAAGTGTGCATCTGAACGAGGCTATGACAAACGCCATTCATAATTATACTGATTAGATTGTCGCATAGAGTTATCTCCCCTGCCCTAAAAAAAAAACTTTAGCCACAGAGAAAACACCGTTCTAGTTCAAAGAGTTATTTCTTTTATTATTGTCATTTTCTCGCAGCCAGCAAACTGCCTATTTGATCAACCTCAAAACTTTGCAGATGTTAAAGTGGGGCAATACGTTTCTTTCGTGTGCATGCAGTAACTTTTTAGAAACAATTTCTAAAGGTATCTCAAATATAAGATTTTTAGTGAAATATTCAAAGAAAAAGAAGAAATTATTCTGTAATATTTTTGAAAAAATCAAAGTATAGAATATATTTATGAACCCCTTAAAAAAATTTGTAAAATTTCTTTGAACAACATCCCAAACGTCGTCGCTATTAGTCATACAAGATGAACGCCATTTCATTACGGTTCTTACAGTGCTAACTACACGTATACAAATTTCTGTTACGTCATTTTTGCTTGAAGTCTAAAATCCCTTTTGTTATCTAGCTTTTAGTAGAGTCAAAGGTCAACTTACGACATTTTTTTCAATTAAAGATAATATTATTGAATATGTGGTATGTAGGATCACAAGTCCATATATGCTACTACATGCTTGCTGTTAAATCACGGATTCTTAATCCTACTTAGGACATGTGTGATTGCAATTTTTTTTTATAGATAGATTATATGTCATTTATACTTATAGTATTAAGACATGGTTTGTGTCTTTGCTTAAGTGCCATTGACATAGTGTTACGTCATATGTGACCTCAAATGCCAGACATCGTGGTACACTATCTTTCCTTGAGGTGTCATTGACGTATTGTTACTGTGGATGAGTAAATTTGGCTATCTCTAATTCTAAACTTAATTGTTATATAAATATATCAACGTGACCCGACCTTGGGCACTCCTTATGATAGCATTTTTGTAAGTGTCACAGTTGGAGTAAACAAGATGAATTGAGAATATGCTTGAAAAATTGCTGACGCAATCCAAACCAGTTCCAAACTGGATGAGTAGTTTTTCTGACTAATAGTCTCACACTCACTTTCATCCACTGGTGATGGACATGAAGTTTCTTTGTTGAAGAAAGTACTGTATTCTAATCACTTCGAATTTGAACATAACTCAGAGCCTGATCATAATGGCGATCATTAGCTTATGGGGAGGAGGCCTTTATGGTTTTTTTTGTTATGTCATACCATGGTGTCTACCGTACTCTACTTGATTACGTTGATGTGTGAATCCAGTGTGGTCGGCAATTTAAAACGTGTTGCTGTAAGTTGATTCCCGTGAATTTTGTTTGAGTAAGTTGATTCCCGTGAATTTTGTTTGAGGAAGTTGATTCCCGTGAATTTTGTTTGAGTAAGTTGATTCCCGTGAATTTTGTTTGAGTAAGTTGGTTCCCTTGAATTTTGTTTGAGAGCCAGTCAGTAGAAATGGTGGCTTGAGTTTGGTCTTGAGAATTCACTTTTGAATTTGAACATTTTGAACATTAGTCGTGATGTGTCAGTGAATGATCATGAAGATTCTAGAACCTCTCCACCCCCCACTCCCTCGTGCGACGTACTCTGATAGTAAATACGAAGTTCCGGATAATTCTTCCAGGTGTGCTTGTGAGCGCATCAAAGATTCTGGAATAGTTGCATCACGTGACTAGAAGGGACACACGGGGCCTTACATAAATAAGAAAGACTGTGACTTGCTGCAAACTACATGATTGTGAAACACATGCCAGCAACATCCGCCATCTTTGAACAGGTTTTGTGAACAGACTTTAATTATTTCTCTGAAACTCTACTCTCATTTCCGTGATGATATCTATGAACTTAATTATGTATTTATATTAATTGATTGTTTATGTCTATGTTCACAACAATGTTCAATTAATTATTGTTAGGATACACTGAATAAATGTCAAGCATTAATTAAACATTGTTGTGAAGTGATGTAAATGTCAATGCTCTTTGATTATATTTATATGTTATATGTTTGATTACTGATTTAATAAATGTATTGTTAAATTTATTGACATTCATACACATATTGATAACC